>CAJVRN010000148.1:1977500-2440000 GCA_911728415.1 Lagocephalus sceleratus
TTCACGGGCCGACTGTTTGGAACGACCGCCTCTTTAAGGCGTCGCTTACGCTTTTCGATGTCCAGGACCTCACTGGGATAGAGCTCCACCTCCACCTTCCCGTCAGCCTCGTCTTTGCAGAGCCAGCGGTGGCTCGGGAACATGTACTGCATCCCGTGGACAGGCACCAGGATCTGCACGCTGGCCAGGAACCATCCGGCGCGCAGTCCCTCGTTGCTGTGGCCAATCAGAAGACGGCTGATCTGCAAACAGGGAGGACGTAGCAGGACGTGACGAGGCGCGGAGGCACAGGGGACCCACCTGCCCGATGTCAGAGGTCTCGATGGTGAAGATGTCGGTGCGTCCGGTCTCAAAGTAGTTCCTGAGGTCGTTGTCGGAAACAGCTAAGGTCATCTTGTTGGTGTCGCCCTTCTCCCCGTACAGCTTGACGAACACCCGGGAGTCCGAGCTGGCTCCGTTCACGCTGCCCGTCTTGATCGCGATGTGGTAGCTGACGTCTTATTGGGGGGAAAAAAAAGAAGCGTTGATTTAAATTCAAGTTTCAAAATGGAAAGCTTTTCTTTGACTAAACACTTACTGAAGAGACGCAGGCCGTCCCCAGCAGGAACTAGTTCACGGACAATCTGTCCATCATCCTCGTTGTGGTCCAACCACCTGATGAAAAGTCATCACACCTCTCCATATTTGTTTAACTTCACAGTTTATAGTCCTTTTAAACCTTTATCTTAATGGTATACTTCACAAAACATTAATAGGAATATCAAAAGCATCATGGAACAAATCCACTCACATCTACTTTATATTTATTTTCTTTTTATACAGCAGAACTGACCGATCTGGGGGCAGGAAATGACGGAGCAGCGTGATGCTGCCCCTCATCCTGGTGGTCTAGATCCACTTACTGGAGGAGAGAGCCGCCTCACTAATGACACTTTAGTCTCTTTGTAGTAGAAAAAGCATCCATTAGAGGACACACACATCTCTGTACTGCTATCTTTGTGAGGACCTTCTTAGAGAGAATGCTCCTTAACTCCTCCTAACATCCCAGCTAAACACCCAACCCTGTCCTTAAAACCAGTTCTTACTGGTTTAATAGTGAAACACATGTCTGGTTCTTCAACATGCAGCGTGTAGAATGCACGCGCTTGTGTCAACTCTTCCTATCTTGATTGAAAAGTACATTTCAATATTAGCATAATGTTTTTAGTGTTTAATCTCTGTGTACTTGTCCTGTAGATCCCCGGTGTGTTTAGTCAGTGTGTCCTCTTCATTTGCCTTATCATTGCAGTACTTCCTGTCTTATTTCTTGCCATATTTTTAGTCTTTGTTCAGCCCCCCCTCCGCCATCTGTTTTCTTTTTCATTATTACATAACTTCATTTGGCTGCATCACATCACTGTCAGCTATTAGATGGCAGCGCTCAGTAGTTAACTACATTCTTATTGCAGCTCCGTTCTGTGTAACCATCAGTTTGACATGGAAAAAGAGAACATCTGGGATGAGAAATGCTTTTAACATCTAGGCAGAGGTTAGTTTTAATGAGTGCGGTTCATTTTTTTCTCCTGTTTCTTATCCCGCCACACACCTCAGAACCTTCGCCACCGCGTTTAGACTATATCCGTTCAACATTTGAACTGATACGGGAACTACGGTCGCCTTGCCTGAAACAGGGGAACTCGATGGCCGACGACTCGGGCTGGCCTTCCTCCCTGACCATCACTTTGTCCAGAAACCACCCACATCCTCCCCCCCGTCCGTCGTGGCCCACGCGCACCCTGCGCACCGGGCCCAGGGACACGGACTCGATGAGGAACTCGTCGTGCTGGTGGGGGGAGGGGGGAGAGAGAGGTTAAACACACACGTGATCCCCGAGCCGAGGCTGATTTTCCCGCGCTCGCGTCAACCTCACGTTGCCCTTTTCGAATTTGTTGACGTTGTTCTTGCTCGTAATCATGAGTCTCTCCCCCGTGTCCCCCAGGTCGCCGACGATATTGAGGAAGACGCTGGCGTCGGTGCCGCCGCCGCTCACGTTGCCGGTGCAGATGGTGACGCGGTACTTTATCACTGAAACGGCGCAAAATCGGCGACAGGGTCAGGACAGGACAGGGCCGGGCGCGGTCGGGCTGACGGGATGTTCCTCACGGGGCAGCGGCTCGGCGATGAGCGCTCCGGTGGCCGGGAGCTCTCTGATGATCTCGTTGTCGTCTTCGTTCACGTCCAGCCAGCGGCCGCATTGGAACGAGTACTTCTCCGTCGTCAAGGTTTTCAGCAGCGTGACCTGCAGAGAGCGGTCGCCGTTGGTGACGCCCACGTCTCGCCCGGCGAGGAGATCCACGGGCTCAGTTTTATTTGTGCTCAACTACCCGTTAAGTTACGAATAAACTCTCACCTTTGCTAAATGCCAGCCAGAGAAAGGGTGTCTCTTCTCGTGCCAGATCCGCAGCTTCAGCAGTTTTCCGACGTCTGGCATTTCTACCTACATCCGGATGGAGGACACAACCAGCGGAGGTTAATATCTTCATCAGACGCACAAACGTGCCGGGTTTGGCGGAAGCTTCACCATGAACTTATCCAGCTGGGCCTGCTCAAAGCTGTCCGAGTTGTTCTCCAGTTTGATCTCGTCAGACTTGCCCTTCTCTCCGTAGATCTGCAGGAACACCTGAGCGTCCGTCCCTGCACCCTTCACGTCTGACGTCCAGATCCACAGCGACCACGGGTACTCTGCAGGACGAGAACCCGCGAACACGCAGACAGAGCTACACGCGTGAGTGTTCACATGTAAAACACTTCCTGTGTTTTCACCCAGCAGGAGCGATTCGCTCACGTCCACTCACTCTTCTGCTTTTTCTGCCTGAGGGAGACCATCTCGTACAGCTCTCTCTCGATCAGCCCATCGCCCTCGTCCTCATCCAGCCACATCCCGCAAGGAAACGTCTGCTCGATGCCCGTAAACGGACAGTACACGATCACCTGGAGGGGAAACAGGTGTGTGTGTGTGTGTGGTTGTGTGTGTGAGACGTCTGATGTAACGGGAGCCGATCGAACACGTGCGCGGTACCTTCTCACAGTACCATCCGGCCCCGACCGCCCCGTTGTCGTGCCCGATGGTGATCCTGCTGAGGGGGCTGATCAGATCGCAGATCTCCACGTTGAAAATGTCGATGAGGCCGCGCTCGAACGCGCCGCCCTCCAAGAAGACCTTGCCGCTGTTCTTCAAGCCCTTGTAGCCGTGCATGACCATGTGGATCTTGGAGTTGGTGCCTGCCCCCCTCACATCTCCGGTCATCACTTGCACATTGTATATGATTCCTGCAAGTCGACGCGGGGGAATCACAAACATTCCGGGGAATTCTGCCAACTTTCCTCTCACTCATGTAGAATGCTCCTCACCCATCGGTTGAACAGATCCAACCAGCACATCTCTCTGTATTTTACCATCATCCTCATCCATGGCGAACCAGCGATTCACCGGGAACTCGTACACTTCTTTGTTCCCCATGTCATCGATTACCACCTGCAGGGACATTATTGTTGTTAGTTTTAAAACGCACGTCGTAAATGTCACCCACATCCGAACGTGCCTTATCCAGGAACCATCCGGCTGACGAGCCTCTGTTGTTGTGGCCGATGGTGATCTTCCGCAGCCTCCCCAAGTTTGGCGACTCGATGGTAAACTTGTCCTCCGACCCTCGTTCGAAGTTGTCCTTGTCGCTGTCCAGGCGTCGTTCTCCTTTTGCGAGGCAACAGCGGGCGCGGCGGGAACAGAGCCTCAGCAACGGCAGTCGATGGGAAACAGAGCTTCTCAAGAAAGGAAACCCCTCTACCTGTGTCGCCGTACTCGCCAAAGATGTTGAGGAAAACGTCAGCATCGGTTCCACTTCCCTTCATGTCAGCGGTAAACACACTCACGATGTATTTATTCACTGCAAAAGGTAGGGACAACGTTTTCATTTCGACTGTTTACTGCAAGAACCTTTGAGGATATGTATCTTTTCTTTGCTCGGATTTGCTCTCGCTACATTTGGGGACGTCCATGGGGTTCAAGCTGCCCAGCAGGTCCCTGACGTACAGGTTGTCTCCCTCCTCCCGGCTCATCCAGTTGTTGCAGGCGAAATAGAAGCGCAGGTGAGGCCGGTTCATGTCGGTCACCACCACCCTGTCCAGAAACCAGCTGGCGTTCATCCCCGTGTTGTCGTGCTCGATTCTGTGGGGGGGGGACAGGGGCGAGATTTCTGTCCTCTGCCTTCACACCAGTCGGTGTTGTTAGCCTTAACAAACAGCTGTAGGGTCAGGATTTTCCCATTTCCTACAACATCTGTTTTAATCTCACAACAACAGATGGGCTCTAAGGCTCCCGCCACTGGATCACACACTTTTGCAGATTTGCGATCTTCCCTCTAAGCTGCTGTCATCCTATTTGAGGTGCAAATGAAGCGTAAGCTGTGACCCTGTCAGTGACAGTGTTGTGCGTCATTGTGGTTTTCTTCTGCACATACACTAAATAGAGCAGCATCCCTTAACTGCACATGGCACATGACGGTGTATTCAAGCGCAAATGTCAGTGCTCCTTTGGGTGATTGTTAGCATTTCAGATTTGTCGGTTTGCTGTCCAATACCTCAATTTTTTCAGAGGCCCCACGTTGTGTGTTTTGATGCGAAACACGTCCGTCTTGTTCTTCTCAAACGCGGTTCTGCTCCTGGAAATCGAGGGAACACGGAAGACGTGAGGACAGGGAAACGAGCAAGCGAGCTTTGAAACGGTAAATGTGATTTTCCTTCCTTCCCTTATTTCTGTAAAAACGCTTTCCTGCACACAGCAGCACCTTTCCTCTGCATCACCTGTAGGGGGCGCTCATCGAGTCCAGAAGCCAAACCAGTGCAAACTTTGGAATTCATGCAATCTGAATTAGGCGCAATCACACTGAATATCCAAAGAGCTGACGTCTCCAAGGTGCCCCGACTGTTCAGTCAGGCCTCTTTTGCCTGTATCATACTGGTGTGTAACCAGTCCTTACACGATACAGGCAGGACCGTCCAGTGGAGTAAGGTGGAACTCCTGCATCTTCATAAATGAAAAAAGGATCGCTCTCCTTTAGCCAGGCTGCACTATAAGACCACAATGACTTGGCTTATCGTTTATCTCGACCTGTCAGTCAGTGTGCGGAGATAAAGGGGGGCCCGGCACCCATAACACCCCCGAGAGTCATTTGATCGTCAGACAATGATATGGTGGTCTTCTCTCATTTAGCTCTGAATGGAGACGAAGACCAGCCATGTCACGCAGTTCCTCCTTACTCCAGATATTCCACGTCCGATGCTTTTGGACTGTATAGAAGAGTTATTCCCGCGAATACACGCACGCGCTCGCTCTCTCACATCAAAGGAGAGTTTGGTGAAAGTTTAAGGCTCATATAATCTCATCATCTGCATGCAAGTATTCCTTTTTAAAATCAATATTGTGCAGGAATGATCTCTCATACAGTGTTACAGGCACAATCCAACCAACACTAGCAGTTATTCCTAATCTTAATTTGGTAGATTTGAAAGTACCTCTTTTCTGTGCTGAAGGATCAGAGAGGAATAAAAACAGATTCAATGTTAAATATGACATTTAAACAGTGCAAACAGCCACATTTGATGAATGAATACCTACAGTAAACATGAACAAAGACTCATAGATGACACGTCTAATTGGACGCTCTGCTTCTTACTTGCTGGCCAAGTGAATCTTGGGCGTGACACCGAACTCCCCAAAAAGGGTGACAAACACGTTTGCATCCGTCCCAGCTCCCTTCACATCACCAGTGACCGTTACCACCTCGTAGACTGGGAAGAGGAGAGAGAAACCCAGACAATTTATGGGCCTAATCTAAGGTTCTAACAGTCTGAAGACAGCAAAGCACAGCCAGGAGGTGACCAACGGCCTGAAAACATCGGGCGGTGTCATGTTTCAATGCGGCCATTGTTGACAGGGAATTCAATGCTGCAAATCTGCTGCGATTCCACGGCTAGACCGAACCATCAGCCAAATATCTCCCACGTATCGCCGTTGAGGGGTTTAGATGTAAATATCGCCGCTGTTTAGGGGATGCAATGGTTCAAAAAACAGTTTATGGATCGCTCTTGTCCATCAGACTGTTGCTGATGTTGATGCAGATGCACTCGTGGGCTTGTGTGTCTTGAAGATAAGGGGATAAGAGAAGGGATGCGTGAACATTGGGTTAGATTTTCAGGATAAAGCAGACATGAGTAGACAGGAAAGACACCCAAAAATATCCACGAGAAGGAACAAAGATGCAAATCTGATAAGGAGTAATCTGACTCTCGTAGGGACACTGGTACATGATTAACAGCAAGCCGATCAGATTAAGCAGAAACAGAGGACTGATAAAATCAGACAGGCGCCTGACAAAGTCCTTGTGTTCCTAGAGAACCTGGACCAGAGGCGAGGAAAGGATACACACATAAGTAGCAACTGATGATGCTGGAATTCTGGAAAAAGTTCTTCTTGTCTTTACATTTGGATTATTGTTCAGATGGCCAAAGGCTTTGGCCAGCAGGTCGAAATTGAGTTTCAAAAGTCTGGACAGGAAGAGATCATTTTAAATCAAATAGAGCGATGGAAGCAGGATACATAAATCAACTGTAATCACGTCACAGTGGCGTATTAAAGAGGAACAAATGTGATTTACCTGCAGTCAGAACTCAGCTTAAGAGCTGCACTGGGCCCGGACCACAACAGCAAGTTATGAAGATGAGACCAAAACATTTTGAATATTGGATGGTTCAACATGTCAGGGATGAGACTATTTTGAGAGAGAAGCAGAGCCACAAGGAAACAGACATCTGGGAGAGTGAGGGAACTTTGAGATTAAAGGAAGGTTTCCAGGCACCCAGAGGCTCCCTCAGCGTCTCAGACTGGGCCTGCGCCAGCACCAGCACCAGTCTGCCCCACAGCTCCTGTTCTTGATTTCATGTCTATCAGAACTAAGCAGAGGGACTCCCCACGGCCCCCCAGCTAACCCTGTAATCCAGATTAGAGCCCACCTCCAGAAACTTCGCTGTGTAAATGAGACCCCGAAGAAAGCTTCCCTTCTTCTTACCTTTCTTTTTGAAGTACTCGTCTTCGTATCCATCCGATGAATCTGTGTGATACTCCAGCAGCTCCTTTTGGTAGAGAGCTCCATAATCCAGCTGCTTCGTTTTGGATTTCTTACCCTTTTTCCTTTTGTCTTCATCACTGTCTCCTGATCCCTTCTTTGCCTTCTTCTTCTTCTTCTTCTTGGAGTCTTCCTCCTCCTGCTCTTCAATCAAGGGCTCCTCATCGTCATTGCTGTGGGACTTCTTCTTCTTCTTGGCATCTTTTGTCTTCTTATCCTTGGATCCCATCTCCTCCTCCTTACCTGGGCTCTCCTCAGGGGTCCTCTTCTTCTTCTTCTCCTTCTTTTCTTCCTTCACTTCCTCACTTCCTTCCCTCTTGGATTCCTCCTTTTTGGAACTTCCCGTCAGGTCATTGTTATTTTGCTCGTCCTCCTGGGTTTTGCTCTCAATCACAGCACCGTCGTCTCTGTCTGGTTTCTTTTTCTTCTTTTTCTCCTTTACTTTCTCGCCCTCGGCGTGTTTGGGTTTCTTCTGACTCTCCCCTCCTTTCGCAGCGTCCCCAGGGGTCACGGCACCGCAGCTCTCCTTTAACTTTGGCTCCGTTTCTTCCACTTTGTCATCAACCTCTTCGGTTTCCTCTGAGGCTGTGGATTTCTTCTGTTTAGAAGGCATCTTTTATTCATCCGCTTCCTTAGCCTTTGGTTTCGTAACTGCTGCCTTCGGTTTCTAATCGTGTAAGACAACTCATCTGACCCTGCAGTGAGGTTCTGGGTTCAGGGTAGGAATACACACGCGGGCCATGAGGAAACCATCGGGACACCTCGTACTTGAGCGGGACACTGCGCGAACCACCAAACAGCGCTCGTGAAACATTAGTGTCACCTAGGCGCTCACGTGACCAGCAGGAGAAAGCCCTGTGAAAAAGGAGCCTTCCACAGAGAACTTATCCCCTCTGCCACGACGCTCTCCATTATTCATGGTGTTAGGATCGCTTTACTGGGCCGGGGGCGTCTCGCTTTTACCCGCAGCCACATGGACACAGGGCAGACACGCGCTCACAGAGGCTTGAATCTATTTGTTTACCACCACTGACAGCAAAGATTCCCATCACGCACATGTTTTTTTCCCTCTGGGTTGAGCATCTTTTCCACATTCTTATGTAGGAAGGCCCAAGATGGTGGAGAACACCTTCTTGTCTTCATTAAGGAGGGAGGAAGTTCTTTTACATGTCTGTCAATATGAATTAATAATGTAACGTCACAGCAAAGGATGATGGGATATAATGCTTGTTAGAGAGCATCGTTGTAGACTACTTATAGGGAAGAGTATAGCAACTCTCAATTACCATTAGAGCACCTTTGCATTAGGTATCCAGGTGGAGGTTAAGTTCATCTTACATAATATTGGACATAGTATCGACTCTTCATGCAGGATGGACATTTAATGTGTTGAGAATTCAGATGAGGAAAACAGTTCATAGAATGTTCATACACAATAGATTTAAGGTTCTGGTGCTGGTGTGAGAATTGTTTTATATGTTGTTGCTTTTACTTCTCCTTCCAAAGACTGAAGATTCTCTTTCAGACATCTGCACTTTACTGGGAAGCAAATTATTCCCATTAGACTTATTGCTGCCACCCAACACCTGATAATGTCAACATCTCAAAGGGCGGGGCTTGGTCATATTGATCTTCCAACATCGCATTACCCAACATGCCCTGGAGTCAAATCTCATTTGATCCATCAGGAAGGTATCAGTCCCATACCATAGAAATGCATGTTACATTTCAGCCTTTATCGGTCATTCCCAACTATCCAATCAGTGCAGAAGCGTCCAATCCCTGAAAGAACCTGCTGAAATCTTAAAAGCTGTCGCCCCCACCTTCTTCTTGCTGACCTCTACCTTCTCTCACCTTTCCGTGTGTTTGCCGACAGGGTGATATTTGAGGACCTCATCAGTTACAGCACAAGTCACGTCTAATCTGCCACGCATCGGCCGTCTTCCACCGAGACGCCATTGACACCGGCCACCACTGAATTATTGAGGCGTTGACTGCACCTTTATTTAATGAGCTACTTTGACAAACTGGCCTAAACTGAGGCAGCTAAAGAGCGTTTGTCATCTGCGGTGGGCGTAGCTGTGCGATCAATAATTCAAATGCACCAAAACACGAAGACAAGTGAGAAAATTCAAACAATTTTATTTACAAACACAATAACAGTATAAAGAAAGCTCACATAAGAATATATATCAGTTTCCTTTCCTTTCCATTCTTGAATCGGTTGCATCTGTATAACAATTTGGACCAAGTCAAAAAGTTTCCAGTGGACATATGGACTTTGTTAATGGTATTTTTGGATTTTAATAGAAGATGACATCAGCCACGTAGGGCAAGCAAGCATGGAAAGAGGACAGAAAGAATGTGAATTTACAGTCACCTTGACGTGTTTTATAGCATACAACAAAACAAAGAGTAAAAAGCCGCGCACATCCGCGGGGTTAAAATGCAAAGACTGCTCAGGGTTCAAAGGGAAGGGCAGAATATTTAAAAATCACAGCAACCATCTTCCTTCTCATCTGCAAACAGTGAAAAATCCACCGCGAAAAGGTTTGTGTGTGTGTATATATATATATATATATATATTTCAAAAAAAAGCACTGTGGATTTCCGTCGAAGCGTAAACATATTTCAGTGATCACTGAAGCAGGCACACACAAAGCCAAACACAGAGTCGTCATGCAGAGCCTCACGTGATTATGGATGACTTCAGCAGTTCAAGTAGAATATAAGTTAACAACCGCGCCTGGAACTCTGCACCACACAAGGTCTGATGCGGGATTTGGTCCCAGAGACAAACTAAGACGTAGCCCGGTGTATGCGTGTTCAATAGGTCGGACGTGCCGTGTGGGTGCACTGGTGTCTCGTAAGGCAGCGTGGCTTAAGACATGGACGACTCAATCGATGTCGAAAATTGGACGTCGGCCTTGTTCTGCTAAAATGGCGCTGCTGTAAAATCGTTATCTGGCTTTTATTCAAAACCTGCCCTTTGATTTCGCCGGCAAAAAACCCAGGAAACCCTTAAAAAGGCCATTAAAAAAACCACGCACACACACAAAAGAAAAAAAGGTCGATATTGTTTTCAAATGCTATTGTTTGGATCTAGTGGATACGAAGTAGAATACAAAAGTAGGCAATTGGATATCGTAATTGGATCTATTTTTGTCTCTTATTTTCAATTCGGCTTCATTTGAAGGTTCCTGCTCTTCTTTTCTTTGCACAAACATTAAAAGCTGCCACACCAAAAAGGCGCCGGGAGGACGCGGATACACCCGCAGCCCACATCCACGTAAAACACCTTCGCCAGGTAGAAAACAACACCTCTGTACAGCGGAGACACTAGAAAACTTCACAACATCACGATGAAGAACACTTTCCACATCAAGCACAAGAACCGCAGCGATTCCTCCGGGGGGGGCACGTCAGTAAAGAGTGTTGCGACTAACAAACGACCTTTGACCTTGTTGGTGAAATACGGAAGCTCGGCTCTCTTTTTAAACAGACGAATTCGAACCCGACCGTCGAGGCGGGCGCGATCACGTGCACTGCCCCGTGTGCACGTTGACGATCCCCCGGGTGTGCATGTGAATGAAGTTGAATATCTCGTGGGGCATGGCGTGGAAGCCTGGCCGCGGTTTGACGTTGTCGTAGTAGTGGTGCGTGATGAAGATGCCGGAGGGGTTCATGGGAAACGCCCAGAAGCCGTACAAATGCACCTCCTCGCACATCTCCAAGGCGGCGGTCACCAGCATCAGCCCGCTGCTGAGCCGCTTGGCTCGGATGCCCTGCACGGCCCAGAAGCGCTGAACGTTGAGGAGGTACTGAGGGTGGAAGAAGAACACGCCCCTCTGGGAGTCGAAGTCGTCCAGCATGTACTTGACCCGGAACGAGACGTCGGTGTTGCGGGAGTTGTAGAAGGCGGGGAGCACCACCGACGAGTTCTCGTAGTTCTGGAGCACCTCGTAAAAGGGGCGGCGCCATTTCTCCAACTTCTGAAATCTACAGAGGGTGGGCAGACTTGAATCAGCACAAGAACGAAGAGCCGAAGGATCAAGTTCCCAGCCTCGTGTTTTCCTACCTCTCTGTGATAATGCTGGGATTTATTGACACCAGATCTGTTTTCGTGCCAACGTCTGCCGAGTACTTCTCGTTGATGGGCGGTATGTTGCACCTCCAGACAGAAAACACCCTCAGACAACGATCCAAATGCAAAGTCTGCATTTAACCTTGGAGCAGAAATACCTGAACACAAAATCCGCAGAGTCGATTTCCTTCCCACACTTGCTGTTCTTGATGATGCCCCCGTTTCCAACCACGGCGCATTTCTTGAACTGCGATTTGGAGTACGGCATATCCTGTTGGGAAAGAAAAACACACACACACACGTTATTCATCTTTGTTGGGGGGGGGGTGCAGGTGGAGGATCCGAAACAACGGAGACGAACTCACATCTGGGAACATTTTGAAGACCTCGGTGGTGATGGGAAGGATCCCGCTGGTGTCCACCTCGTACCGCAGCTTGGTGCCGGCGGGGGTGTTCCTCTTGGTGGTGAACAGGAAGGACGGAGCATTGCAGCAGCGGGACAGAGACATCCTGCAGGCGCAAGGAGACAAGAGTCCTAGAAAACAGCAGCGTAGCGTCGGGGGCGACGGCGCCGAAAGGTGCGCGCGGTTCCTACTTGAAGTTGCTGGTCTCCTCCTTGTTTTGCTCCCATCTGCAGACCTGCAGGTTCCTCCATCTCTCAAACAGATCCGCGGTTTTCACCCTGGAGGACACGCGGAGAGACTCAGAGAATGAGGCGGAACAGAGCGCCGTCGCAGGGCTGGTCCTCGGTTCTCTCTCCACTCCGCTGAGCCCGCCGGATCGGGACTACCGCAGCACGTCCGCAAATAGACGTCCTTGAACTGAAATTGGCCCCCCCGGAGACGTGATGCGTTCGGGGAGACCGGGAGTCGATGTGGCAGAGAGTCTGTGTGACATTAGAGCTGGACAGCCTGGGGGACGGGTGCAGAGGTTCACTGGACAATTAGACGAGGTTCATAAAAACCGAGGCGCGCCGCCAGCACATCTGGATCTTTGAGGGAGGCGGGAGGAGCTCGTCTGCTAACTGCTGCGGACGGATTGAAACTCGACGCAGCTGTTTACGTTCACATCCAACCAAAGAGCGTTTGGCTTTTAGTTTGAACAACGTCAACAGGATGACGAGGAACACTCACATGGTCAGGACTTTGACGTCCATAATCTCCTGCTTGAGCTCCCTGCACATAGTGGAGTTGTACTCAAAGGAGCCGTCATAGCTTCCCAGATACCTGAAGAGACAAACAGAGTCACCGTCTGCCAAACCCCGCGCGCAGAAATGCAATAAAGGAGAATATATTTACAGCAAAAATGTGTTGGACTGACTATGAAATTATAAGAGGTGTAGCACTGCTGGGTGACGGATGACAAAAGTGATGAGACTGGAACTTCAGGAGTCACAAACACGACAGCAACACACCGTTTTACTGGACACTTGCACCAGATTCTGTCACATCTTAGTCTAAACCAATGAATACACTAACACCTCTCCGGTCTTTACTTTTACTGTTGGTTGTGATGCAATGTTGTGTGGTTGCACTGCTCTTCTCTGGTTCTGAGATCACACTTGTGGTTTCTTTCTAGTTCTATAGTGGATCTATACTGTTGAGCTGACTGCATTACTGGACAGGACACACTCAAAGGTGTTTAACTGAACCTAAAGATGTTGAAGGGTTTCCACACTGGAATGGCACTGTGGTGTGTTTTGGTGAGGGAAAAGGGTACATACACGTCACCGGCATGCATGTCTGGATGTGTGTGTGGGTCCGTGTTTGCAGATGGAGGCGATTAGGATGGAGGTCTCTCTCTGGATTAATTTTTTTGTGTGTGAATATTTAAGCTACAATTGAAATAAAATACACAATAAAACAATTAGGAACTCCACAATTTTGCTTCCTAATTGGTACAGAGGCTTGGCAGCTGCATTCTACCTGTTTATTATTAGTTTATTTACACATATATGTGAAATATGCATGTTTCTAGACAGCTAAATACTTAAACGTGCCAATCAAAATCATCTTTATGTACAGTAACGATTTTTCATACATACCCTTCTGAAGGAGCATCTGAATCTAGAAAGTGCGCATGTATTGTTTCAGGGATGGTCAGGGGATTCAATGCTAGAATGGCATCGACTGCAATGTGCACATGTTAGAACGTCATGTCGAACAGAAACCAGAGACGGTGGGAAATGGGTGACATTGCAGCAATATCACTGTTGACGGAAATGGGATGGAGAAATATATAAGAATGGAAAAGGTAATACAGCGAAAGGATGCATTAAAGGAACAGGATGCTGGGGTGAAGTCATCCAAATAAGAAATGGAACTGGTTGTCTACATCCACCCGATGATGCAGTGTAGTTCGGAGCTTTGTAACATCTGTCTGAGGGTAGAACGGGGCCGTCAGTGCTTGTTTTAGCTAAGATGATGAAACCTTTGCAAGTGTTGTTCGTTCAGAGCTGAAAGCTGGGTGGCTAACTGGTTTATCGCAGAGTCAGGTCCAGATTTGGGTATATTCTGCCATCAACTGTTTGGTGCAATAAGAATTAGGAGGTTTGGAGGAAAAATCTGGTACGTTTCTATCACGGAAAGCAAAGCACGGAAGGGGTAAATCCAGGTCGCAGAGAGACACAATGCAGATGTGAGAAGGGGAGAAAGGGGGGAGCGGAGAGGAAGTGTCCACACTATGTACATGGCACACTACGCACAGACGCACACGCGCGCAGATGCGCACGCACGCACGCGCGCACACACAGAGCTGTGCAGAACACGTGACACACAGACTGAGGAGGACAAGGCATCTGGAAGATGGGTGCTGGATGGGAGTACAGAGGAAGGAGGAGAAGCCAGGACATTTACAGGAGGCTCGTTTCGCCCAGCTTCTGAGGAGGAGGAGGGGTGGGGGTTCTGGGGGGTCGAGGTGAACGAAGTAAGACAACATGCAAGAGCAAGTCTGAAGTGCAACCACCACTGCAAAAACATGAGAGTTTGTACCTTTCAAAACTAATGAAACACAAAGAGGCATTCTTGGGTTTCTGTGAAAATACTTAAAATGCCTTCAGACAGGCCTACCTGTGAGAGCGTTTTTTTTTCTTCTGAATATCGGCTAGGCAGGGTGTGACTATTACGGAGATCTGTGAATCTGGCTGAAAATTCTGACGGAAACATCTGTCAACATGCAGACAGGTTAAGTTAGAGTTAAACGTGTGATGTAGTCCCGAGGCATCACCAGCCCTACCCACTTCCTAAGCCTGCTGATTTCAGAATAAAATGGCACTTATGCTGCAGCTTGTGTTCTGTCTACAGCCCCTCAGGGGGCTGATGGTATCAGCAGCCCAGTCCACGCATGCAGGGCTGGGTCCACACTACAAACTTGTGTTCTCTCTCACTCTATCTGTCTCTCTCTCTCTCTCTCTCTCTCTCTCTCTCTGTCTCTCTCTCTCACACTCTCTTTGCTCAGAGGTGTTGCAGTGCAGTCAGTTTACGGAGAGGTACCTTTTCCTTCCGTTTCTGGCCGGCTTCAGAGATCCGTCATCCGAGAAATTGACGGGACCGGTCCAATTTCCTGTCTCGTCCCCTTTGAGTCGGCTAAACTGTTGCGCACTAGTAAGAAAATGAGTCAGTTTATGAGGGATTTATTTGTCCATTGAACCAAGCTCCATGTCTTTTCTCACAAAAACTCAAATTTGCACACACATACACACACAGCAACACACATAACTGCTTTTTTTTTCTTTTTTTTTTTTTGGCTAAAGAAAAACAGTCAGTAAAACAACACCAAATGTGATTAGAGTCGATGTTCTGCAGTTTCAGAGGCTGGTTCTTTGTATAGGGAGATGTGACGTCGCTGCCGAGTCTAAACCAGAAGCCCTCAGAGAGCCCCTCACCGAGGCATTGCACATCCCCCGTAATCCAATTTCACCTAAATCCATTAGTTCTGTGTCTGCGGGGACAAAGTCGACAGGCATGTACGCTGAAACATTTGCCCTTCATACACACTCTGAGAAACAGGCTCTTGGTTCGTGTATCAATCTCCTGACGGGGCCACAAGGCCAGTAAAGCATTAACATCCACCTCAGGTCGCCTTTGTGAAGGGAATTAAAGCCAATTATAAACTAAGGAGCGGGAGCAGCCTCTGCTGGTTGTCAAGCGTCCTCACAGTTAAACGGTTTCTCGTTTTTTTTGTTGGTTTTTGAAAATCCAGGTTAACGTCGCACATTTGTGGGGCGAGTTGTGGCCTGACTCTTAAAGACGCTGCGTTTTACTAAACCCACAAGCAGGACTTTCTTTTTAGACGCCGTCATCCTCTGAACGTAGATACTGAACCACATGATTCATCTCTGAGTGCTCTGTGGGTGTTTTGATCTTGATTTCAGAGGGAAACCATCAGCTCCTGTTAAAGCTGGTCTGTTCCTGTGATTCAGGACTGACACTCAGCTCTTCTGCACGTGGCTGCCGCCACAGAAAGCCAGACCATCGACCGGTCCAAACGGAATGTCGTCTTGGTTACGGAGCTGGCCATAAATCATGTCGCAAAAGTGGTTGAAAAAAAAAAAAAAAAAAACAACATTTTAATCTCATTGGACTCTCTCGCTCCCAAACCCACGCGCTGTGTTCACTTGACACATTAAAAGGCCATTTGCATCCCACTGATTCAATATTTGACAGCAAACTAAGCAGTTTCTGCCACTAATCTGAGCATTAGCTGAGACAAACAGCCCTCACAAAGTTGTTCTTCGCGTTAATGTGCTCAAATCTGGCCTGGAGCGTCCTTCATGGACTGCAGCCAGACTCAGGGCATTTAAACGTATTAATGGTTGACAAGGAATTAGACATTCATTTGATCAGTTAACAGAATCTGCCAAATAATATAACTTATAGTTTGCCTGTACCATGACGGTTCCAACAGCCCTTCTTTGTCTGGGATGACAAAAAGCGTGGAGATTGAAATGTATCTGCAGGTTAACAATTAAAATTAACGAGGCTTTTTTTTTTTTTTCCCAATCTGATGGGCGCACGTTCAGCCAGGAGCCTTGGGCGCAGCCCTTTTTGCGGTCAGTAGTATTTTTAGACGTCCCCCCTCTTTAAGTCAAACAGAGACGAGCATTAATGTGTCTCCCTTCCCAGAAGTGTGCCGCCCACTCTGATCGCACCACCGACTCCCCCCCCGAGAAGCTCTTCACAGCGGCCTGTTGGGAGGGGAGGCAGTCAGGCTGATTTATAAGACGCCCTAATGTCGTCTCAAGGAAACACGAGCCATCCCAGCGGTGTGTATGACTCAGCTGGGGGTTAATGGCAATCCTCGAGCGTTTGGATTAGGCCCCCCTTTGGCGTCTGCTGATGTGAGATGGCTGTACTGTAAACACAAAGTGAGTTAATCATCTCATCTCACGCCCTGTTTTTTTTGTTTTTTTTGTTTTTTTTCCCACGCCTGGAGCTTTCAGAGCGCTCTTCTCTGATCGTCCCTCTCTTTCTCCATCACACACGCGCGCACACGGCCATGCAAAAAATAGTCGTTTCGCCCCTCCCCGCTCCCCCACTTGCACTGAGGTGTGTGTGTGCAGGCAGACTGGAGCAAAATGGCTGCCGCTGAGCCCCCCCCCGTGCACCTCGAGCCCCTCTCTATCTTCTGGGGATTTGCACGGCAGCATCAGGGCACACGTGAGCGCATGTTTGGATTCATGCATCTCACTGCAGAGGAGGTAGAGATGCCATGAATCCACGCTGGGTGCCAGCAGGGGCAGCAGAGGAAGGTGGTGGGGAGGGGGGGCAAGGGGGGGGTCAGCACCCATACTGCACACACGCTTGATGTTTGCTTTGATGTAAACACATGCTGGGAAGATTGCTTTGTTCTTTGTGACATTCCTGGAGATCAAAGATCCCCAATTCTCAGCATCTGCTCGTCTCACAGTGGCATCTGATCTCAGAGAAACTGGTGGTGGTGGTGGGGGGGTGATTAAAGACACAGCTTTTAGGTTTAGCTCGGGTTCACGTTGATGTTGCAGGGGTCTTATAAAAGGGTCTTATAAAAGCCTCTGCAGTGGCCGTGTGTTCACTGAGTGCAGCCTCCTTCGCTGAATAATTTAACAGGCGCCGATGAGAAATTCACGCCATCTTTTCTCAACTGAGCTCCTGCAATCACCGCGGTCTCCAGTAGCTTTTGGGCTGCGTTTAGGAGTCCCTGCCGCCTCCGTAAGATGTAGGGTAAGACCAGTCAAGAAGGCTGAAAACGGAAAAAACAACCAAAGATTCTTTGGGGGGGGGGGCGGGTAAAAGAAAGGGAGAACATCACCATACACAGGTGGGGCTCTGTGTATGGCATGGATGTGATGCTTCTTTTCCAGAAAATATCAAAAGAATTCAATGGAAATTGAAAATTGCATCTATGCCACTGGAAAAAAAGATGGATGATTAATTGCTATTGTTCTTTGCAGCCATTAAAGCTTGTTTTCCCCGGGCATCCTGACATGTGCTGGTGATTATTTGAACTAAAACCAACCATGCATGTAAGACCGAATCTCTCCTTGACGCCGAGTAAAGCAGACCACTTACCTCTTGATGTAGTTTTTGCCATAAAGAATCTGCTGTATTAAGGTGACCAGTCCGAAAGCGCAAATGAACAAAAAGCAAAGAGACCTATTGCCGAGTATATCGCTGCCCGACGACGTGTCGGGGTATGCCTTCTTTCGGCGCAGCATCCAGGGCTGACGGTGACACCCGCTTAGGTGTCTCTCTCCGCAGCAGTCAGCACCGGGAGCGCCGGGGTCGCGTACGCACCAGAGGGGACATCGTCCGTCACCGCTTCACTGCGCCGCTCTCAGCCCGCAGCATCGTCGCTGCTGAAAGAGAGACACGTCGCAACGAATCGACTTCTGTGACCTGAGCCGCAATCCAGCGGTGACCCCCCCGCAGCAGCAGCAGCAGCGGCGGCGGCGGCGGCGGCGGCGGCAGCAGCTGCGCCAATTCTTGTTTATTGCGCCTCGGAGCGCGTCTCTGAAACGCCGCGGATCGGGCTCGGTGCGCTCCACTACACAATCCGCTGTAGCTCAGATCAGGGAGCGGGAATGATCCAAAAGCAATCAGATGGTCGTTAAATAACCGGGGAATTAAACGACCCGAACGCAATTATTCTAATTAGAAATTAGAATAACGCGCCTGACGCGAGCTGCGAGTGGGGGGAGGAAAAAAACAAAACAAACCCATCCTTCGGCCCACCACAAATCTGAGCAACGCTGCGTGACCGTAATGTAAAAGAGAGGGGAGGAGGGGGAGGAGGAGGAAGAGGGTGCGCCTAGAAGCAGGGAGCGCGTCGTGTTTTCGTTCGGACGCGCTTCACTCAGCCGAAACGAAACCCAAGGTCACGGTGCGCCAAAGATGCACATCTTCCTCGGGTTCACCTGAGGCCGGGATGTCAGCTGTCGATCAGGTGATCCCTCGGGTCACGCTCCCATCGCAATCCTTCTGCTTCACCCGATCCTTCGGAAAATATTCGACCATCGGGAAAAGCGCACGGATTGTTCCACACGCACAGAATGATTGAACAGGTGCCTGCTGGCAAAATGTATTTTGACCCGCTGCCGTCCTCTTTTGTTTTGTTTTTTTTATTTTATTTTAAGCTACTAATCTTTTCTGGGTCAAGAATTTGGCCCAGTCGTCCCTCTCGCCCCCCAGGAGAGAGAGATTCTGACAGGCTGGGTCTGCTCCCAGTCTTGCCCCGGGGCTTCTCCCAGTTGGATGTGCAATCATGTTTCCACAGGAGAGCTCGCCGACACCTCAAACCCTTCTCTCAGAGCTCAGAGCCAACAGGGGAGCTTCATTTCCACCCCTCCTGACTGAATGTATCCGCTGGTGCGGTGAATGGTCCACGTTTCCTCACAACTTCATTTGTCTCTTGTCAACGAGTCATCTTAGAAATTAGACATGCAAGGATGCGTACACCTATTAACACGACCCTGATGTGAAGACACTCAAAAACAGAGGACGCCCTCAAAGTGAATCCACCCTGCACACCCCATATAGTCGACTGCAGGGGAGATCCGTCATACTGACGTGAGAGCCTAAAATCAAATTAACGTGGGGCACAAAAACAGATGGATGCCAATGTGCAGCGGTGATTTGGTCTCGTTGGATTCAGCCCTACATCTGAAGTGTGAGGAGGAAATTATGGGAACGTTTTCGCAGCGCCAGATCCCGGGCAGGTGCGTTCCCAAATTTGGCCGCTAGATGGCACCAACAAACCGAACAATTACATTCACGTTTTATTTGCAGGAAGGTGAAAATCAAATTCATTGTGCAGCTACAGCTCATATTAGGATCATAAATAGCTCTAAAATTTTAAATCACATTTTCCATTTTAATATTTACGCTACGTTTAGGTGTGGAGGCAAAATACTACATGGGGTCACATTTCGATGTCACACAGGAAACTCCACGAACAGGATTTGGCGGTGCGCAGGGCCCTCTTCCGGCCTCTTCCCCCTTTGCCACCGGACCGAGATGGTGAGTTCAGCCTCGGGACGAACAATCTTCCCCCATCCGGCCTCCCCGCTGCTCATCCCGACGGGCTCCAGCGGGCTCCGGTGTCGGATGCGTGTTGCGACTGCTCGGGGAGAGAATTTGCTCGGCGAAATGTGTTTTTGGAGAAGTTAATGTTGACGCGGAGTCCGCCCGCCGACCTCCGATTAAACCCCTTCAAGAGGACAGAATAGGGGGCAGTCGGGCTGTGTTCGTCCGTACATGCCGGCTGGGCGACGAGTGAGTTTGCAATTCGCCTCGTAAAGGCGTAATTGAGCTGTTTGCTGCTCCATTAGCATCTAGCAAAAGGAGCTAGTTAGTGTGTGTGTGTGCAGCCACTTCCTAACACACACACGCACACACGTGTGTTCCTCCTGTGGTGATAATATGCACACACTGAACGGCTCTGCCGTCGCAAAGGTGTTTTCCTGAAGGCAGGTCAGTGTCTTTGGGCTGGGTGTCGGTCTTGTCGGTGATGTTCCTCATAAATGTCCGAACAAATGACTCCCTGTGATTCATCTTCATCTGCTGAGACAAGACCGTCGCCTCCTCGCACTGATGTCCGAGTGACGCGACACCGAGCGGACCCTGACCTGTCGCGTTTCTCCCCCAGACAAAGGGAACATCGTCTTTCGGTAAGCGCCGGAACAAGACGCACACCTTGTGCCGTCGTTGCGGGGCCAAAGCTTACCACCTCCAGAAGTCCTCCTGCGGCAAGTGTGGCTACCCCCAGAAGCGCAAGAGAAAGTGTGAGTGCACCAAGGGCCCGGCTGCATCCGGACTGTGACCTGAATGCTTGTTTTGGCCCGCCTTGAGTTTTACCGCCTCTCGGCCGGTTTGCGTGAACTTGGGATTTCTTTTGCAGACAACTGGAGCGCCAAGGCCAAGAGGAGGAACACCACTGGAACTGGCCGTCTGAGACACCTGAAGGTCGTCTACCGCAGATTCAGGTGAGGTTTCCTACTGAGACACGTTTTAAATAGACTTTTATTTACTCATTGATGTTGGTTCTAATGTGAGAACAGGTTTGGATTCTGACTCAAAACAGGTGTCGTCACCTTTATCAATTAAGGATGTGACACTTTTAAGCATTTTAGGTGTTTTGGTGGGAAATCAAAGACTTTAGGTTGTTGTAGGAGAATGTGATCTGTGAAAACGTGGCTCTGAAAAGGCCTGAGAGGGTTGACTTGACGCTAACGCTTACCGATGATGGACCGAGAAAAATGTCCGAACAAATGAATTAAACGTGAAATCAGTGTTCTCTCTGAGGTAAGCGCGCTCAAGTCTGCCTCTGAAGTGAGACGGCGGCCTCCAAGCGACCGTGGTCTTGACAACACTGCGATTGTGTGCAGCCTTGTAATCTTATTTCCTCTCATTCAGGAATGGTTTCCGGGAAGGCACCACCCCCAAACCCAGACGTGCTGCAGTGGCCGCTTCCAGCTCATCCTAAAAGACACATTTTTGGTTAAATAAATGTGATGTTATAAAGGAGTTTGGGGTCTTGTCGTTATAGATTATTGAACCGTTGATGGCTGACTCTTTTCAACCCGAGTGGACCGCACACAGGAAGCTTAAACTGGATCCTGACTGGGAAACCGAGTAGAAATAACCGACCTTTTATACATTTTTGTGTCATACTTGGTTTAAACTTTAGGAAAAGTCAAATGACATCTTTGGATGGGGGGGGGGGCGGTGTGTTTCTTCTGTAAAAGTGGATATTTAAGACGCTGACTTCTGTGAGCGTCGGACCGCCGCCGCTTTGCCTCCGTAAATGTGCATCTGTAAATGTGCAACCAATGGCTGTCTCTGGCTTTAAAGCCTTCAAAACAAATCCAGTCTAAATATTTATCAGGAGCGGCGCGAGGCTGCAGCCTGACGTCAGACGCTCGGGGGTTTACAGGCGAGTCAAAAGGTTGGGTTTTTATGGCGGCAGCTGGGAGGCGTCCGCAGACTGGCCACAGTGGAGGAGACCGTGCGGAGGGCTGTGTTTTACAGAAAATTGGTGCATCTGACTGCAGTGTGCGCAAGTGTGTCCTTTCCAGGAGGCATTTATGTCTCAGCGCGTTGCGCAACTGTCAAACGCAGCTGCCGAGGTGGTTTCTTTAGTTTAATGGCAGGTTTATGGGAGAAATATCTGAAATCTTGTAAGTTGGAGAGTTTGTCATCAATCAGATAAGCCTGCAGGAATTTCGCCCTTCCCAGCGTTTCCCTTCCACGCTGGCGCAGCCCTCCTCCACCTTCTGCCAAAACATGCTGTCTTGCAACATACTGATTCCATACTGCTGCTCGAGCTGCGTGCAGGCGCTCGCTCTTACGTAAACGTTCCAGAGGTGTGATGCGCCAGATCTGAAATGCGATGGGCTGAAGGTCAAGGGGGGTCACTGACGGGCCTCCTCTGCGTTGACCCGTGCCGGCGATGTCAAAACGTCGGGTAAACACCGGAGAGAGGAGAGGTGCGGATCCGTGATGTTCGTATAGACAGTCTCTGTTCGTCCGGGACTGTTGACTATAAACACGGATGTTTCCGGGGGTCTTTTTATGGGGGTCCACATCCAGCAAAGTAAACTTTTAAGACAGCAACAAGACGGGAGTGTTCAACATGGTGAACTATGGTAGCAGCTCCTGCTGTTATTCGAAAACCATCTTTTGGTAAAGCATTTGGTCAATACAGCGGCCAATTATTATTAATTAATATTATAGTATTCCTAAACTAAATTTCCTTTTTTTTGGGAGCAAGATATCATTCAAATTATGTCCTCTATTAGATTATGCACATCCTTCCGCGCATTATCACCTGTTGACCTTTAATAAAAATGACTTGAACAGACTTAAACTTAAATAAATGTATGCGATGTCGGTGGTTAAACCTGTAAGTGGAGGTTCGATGAAGACGGGTACCAGAGCGCACCAGCAGGGGGCGCTAATCCAGCGCAGACCATTGACAGGTAACGGACTGACGTCAGGGTGCGAAACTTTTTTTTTTTTCCTTTAATACCCCGTCCCACCGCAGCGAAAGTCGGGCTGCATGCCTGCGACCGGTATTTCAGCGCCCAGATACTAAAGAACCGGCCTGACCGCTCGGACGCCCGTCTGTCCTGTCCTGCGTCGATACCGACACCTTTGACATTTGATGGAAGAACGTCCGTCTCCACTCAGGCTGCTGCGATGAGATGTAAGTTCACGAATTTTCTGCCGTTCTGCTGCTTTGCTGCAGTGAGCTGACCCTCCTTCTCTGAATGATTCCTTTGAAGACTCGGGTTTTGGCGCATTTTGGGCGCTTCTGCTTCTCCTGCCGCCGCCGCAGTGTGCGTGCCAGGCCGATGACGAGATCAGCTCAACCACAGGTAGGTGAGGGGCCAGAGAGGCTCCCCAGGACCCTCTCATGGTTTTGCAGAATTTACATGTCGGCGTGAGAGGACAATGCTGGAATTCGGACGCTGGAAACGCATGTCCAGGCGGGCATGACGACGCAATTCCTTCGTGCGTGTTTGCTTTAATCTTCGGTTTCATCAGCTCTTCCCCTAACAGGTCTAAGAACAGGTTATACACTCTGGGCAGATGAAGAAGTGCCACGACTCTTTATCCTTCATTTCTGTCCCATCATCTGACTCCATTGTGAGTCTGGGAAGTCACGGTATTTTCACGGAAACAAAACCTTGAATGAAAAACGCCTATCCAAAGATGCACATCTGAGGAGAGGACGGTTGTCCAATAGTGGACACAGTACTCAACTACTCATGTTCTTCTGTCCTTTCCCACCATTGTTCTGCAAAGAATCTGCTCTATCGCCCCGTGAGCAAGAAAAAGATGAAGATGTGTTTCGTGTTGGGCAAAAAAAAACCCCAAATCTTCTATAAAAAAAACCCCAAATCGTCTATATTTATATACTCACTCATATACCCACTGAAGATATGTTTAATGCCCGGGCAGCTGCTGATGTAGAAAAGTTTAAATAAGAGACAAGAAGCCTCTAAAACATGACTGTGCAGCGTTTAAACAGTAGTCTGTAGCTCTGCCATACAAATCCAAACACCACACCACATTCAGGTTCCATGCCCGCATAAGATCAACACAACCATGTCCGCACAGGCTTTTGGGTTCAGGGGGCTCGTCCTCTCCAAAGGAAAGGTGTTGTACTTTCTCACCTTGTGCACACACACAAGGATGCTCTGTGGGTTGTTGAGCGCTGTTGCGTAATGGTCTCAATTTATGGGTGCTTATGCAAGAATCCCGAAACGGAGAAGATGAAGCCTAAGCTTTTTTTATCTCGTCGCTGCTCCAGTAGGATTCCTTTCCTTACCTTGACGCCGGCGTGTACCAACCTGCCCGCCTCTGGCTGATAGGACTGAGAATTTTCCATTGAAAATCCCAGTCGATCTGTTCCGCTGCTCCTTCAGCTCAACACATCCCGCACTTGTCAGGGGTCATTAACAATTAGTGGGAAACACCAGGAGACGCGGCTTTGATGCTCACCGAGGGATGGTTTTTTTGGTTTTGTTTTTTTAATCCCGCACGTTCCTGATGTTCTCCTCTCTTCCTCAGTCAACCCCTGCTGTTATCTGCCCTGTCAGCACTGGGGCGTGTGCGTGAGATACGGCGTGGATAAATACGAGTGCGACTGCACCCGCACCGGCTACTACGGGGAGAACTGCACCGTCCGTGAGTCCCGCTGATCCTCCGGAGATCGCCTCTCATATCCTCCCGTGTTTCGGCTTTCATAAGGAATTTGAAACATTCCGTTATTGTTTTAGAGAGACAGATGAGATCGGGTTGTACAGCCGGGGGGGGGGCAGATCGCATCTGATGGCTTTGTGCCTGTTTGCTGAACCCTGAATTTGCCAGTCTGATTCCCACTAACAAGCGGCTCTTGCTGGGCTCCTTTATCTGGTCCGGTGTGGTTTGGCCGAGTGTTACGCCAGAACAAGTGACCGTTGTCGCCACGGGGAGGGTAGATGCGGGGTACGGCTCTGACCCCCCCCACCCTTGGTGTCCTCTGACGCACGCCCTCTGTCTCTCTTCCCCCGCGGCAGCCGAGCTGTGGACCAGGGTGCGCCTGTGGCTGAAGCCCAGCCCGGAGGTGACCCACTACCTCCTCACTCACTTCCAGTGGCTCTGGGACATCGTCAACAACACCTACCTGCGGGACGTGCTCATGCGCTTGGTGATAACGGGTCTGGAATCGGCTCATTCGCCATCATCACCCAGTGAAGACCCCCACCCCCCCCCCCCTCTCTCATGTCCTCCTGTCTTTCCCTCTTGGAACAGTTAGGTCCAACCTGGTGCCGTATCCTCCCACCTATAACTCAAAGTATGGCTACCTCAACTGGGAGTCCATGTCTAACCTGAGCTACTACACTCGCCTCCTGCCCCCAGTGCCAGAGGACTGTCCTAAACCCATGGGGGTCAAAGGTTAATCACTCACCCGTGCAGTTATTGTGCGTTAATCAGTCGTCGAACATGCATTCCGCGTCTTATTTTATCTTGTCAACTGAAGCTAACGTTTTCATTGACGGCTGACCTCGGATGTCTCAGTGACGCCAGCCCTCTATCTGCGGCTGTTTTGACTAGGGGGGGGGGGCGCGTCCGTGCGTCCCGCGCTACCACGCTCCGCTCCTTTTTGCAGGCAGGGAGGAGCTGCCTGACCCTGAGCTGCTGGTGGAGAAGCTGCTGAGGAGGAGGACGTTCAGGCCCGACCCCCAGGGCGCCAACCTCATGTTCGCCTTCTTCGCGCAGCACTTCACCCACCAGTTCTTCAAGACCTACAACCGCATGGGCCTGGGCTTCACCAAGGCTTTAGACCACGGGGTCAGTTCCCTTCCCCGCAAGGAGGAAAAGAACCGTTTTTGGAAATGATATTAGGGGTTTTTTTTTCTGTTTTTTTTTTTTTTTAATCACTTGATTGAAGTGAAACATGCCTGCTAACGATCTGAGTGAGCTGAGAACGGAGCCTCGTCATCCATCACCGTATTTTCCTCTTTCCTGCCTCCATCAGGTGGGCGCGGGACACATTTACGGAGACAGCCTGGAACGTCAGCTCCTGCTCAGGCTTCACCAAGATGGGAAACTCAAGTATCAGGTGTCAAACTTCAGAGGTTCAACTCGCAGCGGTTTAACGGCTTAAGAATTCATGAAGTCGATGCCTTGGGACGGAGGCGTGTTGTTTAGTTTAGCTGTCTAATGGCGTGTTTTTTTCCAGGTCATTGAGGGTGAGGTGTACCCCCCCTCCTTAAAGGATGCGCCCATCAGGATGAACTACCCACCCTGGATCCCGTCTGACAAAACATTCGCTATCGGGCAGGAAGTGTTTGGAATCATCCCAGGTCTGTCCATGTACGCCACGCTGTGGCTCCGCGAGCACAACCGGATCTGCGACATCCTGAAGGCCGAGCACCCCACGTGGGATGACGAGCAGCTCTTCCAGACATCCCGTCTCATCGTTATCGGTGAGCGACGCTTTCCCGACACTTCCGAGGTGTTCTGCCTTCGTGCGCGTCGGCCTCATTGCCCCATTGCACCTCTGCGTCTTCCCAGGAGAGACGATAAAGATAGTGATCGAGGAATACGTGCAACAGCTCAGCGGATACCTTCTGAATCTGAAGTTCGACCCCTCGATGCTGTTCAGCACCCAGTTCCAGTACGGGAACCGCATCGCTCTGGAGTTCAGCCAGCTCTACCACTGGCACCCGTTGATGCCCGACAAGTTCCTCATCGATGGCGATGAAGTGTCGTATCAGCAGTTCCTCTACAACACTTCGCTGCTTCTGCACTACGGCGTGGATAAAATGGTGGAGGCCTTCTCCCAGCAATCAGCCGGCCAGGTAACACGCCGTACCACGTGACCAGGGTGTGTGTGTGTGTGTGTGTGTGTGTGTGTGTGTGTGTGTGTGTGAGTGTGAGAGAGAGGTCTGCAGAGTCGGTACCGTCTGTAACTCTCCTGCAGATCGGCGGTGGCCATAACGTGCCGGCCGTGCTGACCGACGTGGCTGTCAGGACCATAAAGGAGTCGCGCCTGCTCCGCCTGCAGTCCTTCAACGAGTACAGGAAGCGCTTTAACCTCCAGCCCTACACGTCATTCAGACATTTCACAGGTGAGAAACGTGCATCTGCGTGGAGGAGTGAGAGGTTTGGGTCTGGAGATACATTTATTAGTAAAGGAATCAATCACGACCAATTAAAGTCCCCCTTTAATTGTTCCGTTGCTGCCATCTGGCGGTGAGATGGTGCATTAACGGGACAAATCATGAAGAAGGCCTTCCAGACTGGATTTAACCTCCTGGCGTCCACATATGTGGACATTAGATTTTGGGTTACTTGTAATATATAACAGCTAATCCTGCTTAGTATGGGTCCAAATGCCCACATACAAGGGCCCTTAAACATTTTATTATTACAAATTTAGATTGATCCCTTTATGTGGACACCATTTTCCCTAAAACAAAGATAAATCAAGAATGTATGAATGTATGTAAAAAGAGTGCGGGTCTTAGGAAGTTAAGACTTGACTTATGTTATTAAACATCTTGTAATTTTCAGATAACGAGGAAATAGCTCGCGACCTCGAAGAGTTCTACGGGGACATCGACGCCCTTGAATATTACCCCGGTTTGATGTTGGAGAGAACCAGACCGGGTGCCATATTTGGAGAGAGCATGGTGGAGATGGGGGCTCCGTACTCCCTCAAAGGACTCTTGGGAAATCCCATATGTTCTCCGGAATACTGGAAGCCCAGCACCTTTGGAGGCAAAGTGGGGTTTGACATAGTGAATTCTGCCACATTGAAGAAACTAGTGTGTAATAACATAAAGACATGCCCTTATGTGGCGTTCAGCGTTCCGAAGGAGGCCCAGTCACAGCGGAGGCCTGATGAGCTATGACACCCAACGAACCCCAGAGAGGCAAAATTTAGGAGCTGCTGCTAGTGAAGTAAAAATAAAATAAATGAGGATGGAGTTTATTAAAGTTGAATGTTTATTTTTCTGTGTTTTTTTTCTAACCAGATTGTGCTTGAAATGTCAAGTCCTGTAGTCAGGAATCTGCTGCTGCCAGGCTTGTGTTGCAGTCATTTACTTCCACTTTTTGCCATTGCATTTTGTGGTTTTTCTTTTTCCTTTTTCTTTTTTTGGGTTTAGTTTGATCATGTCCTTTGTAGAAGACTGAAATATAGTTTTACACATTTTTTTAATGGAATATGAAGCATGGTTTGAAACTTTTGGACATCGAGTTGAGGAAATATGTTGTTCTTTTGAGCGCAAAAAGCAAAAATTACTGTTTTTTTGGATGTGTGTGTGTTTTTAATGTATCGTAGCTTTAATAAACAAACTCATTTGTCATTAAAAAAAAACTCCATCTATTTTTGAGCCTGCAAAGGGATAATGACGTCACCCTTCATGGAGAACAACGTTCGGTGTCGCTTCTTACATTTACGACAGACGTGAACGCACCACAAAGGCCAGCAAGCTAAGCTAAGTAGCATCGGGGATCTGCCATATTGTCGAGGTAAGATTAAAATGATCACCGCAATTAAATGACATTGTTTTGTATGCTTGACTAGTGGTGTTCAGAATGTGAATAGATGTAATTATAGTCCCCCTTCCACGTATTTTGAGCCAGTTTTCATGTTTACTGTTTTGACAGGAAGTCATTATAGGCTAACTCCGTCGGCTAACGCTAATCTCGCACAAAATCGCAGATGATTTATATATTTTTTTGCAAATCTGGTTCTAACTATTTTCCTGTAAGTAAATGAAAACACGTTCTGTCTCCCCCTGTAGTGTCGGCACATGTAAGATTACTAGAAGTTGTTTAAATGATGCAGATCGAGCTGTCATATCGGCAGCAAGCGCTCAGAATTGAAGGAATGCAGCAAAATTTGTTCTGTCCTGTCACTAAATTTAATGCAAACAAATATTATACTGTTTGTAGTGGTCATATGGACGTTTAAAAGTCGACAGCTTCCATTTTGTCTCCTGGATTTACGACCATCTGTACTCCTTGTGGGGCTTAAACACGACTCAGTGAACCCATACAAGCTCATCTACTTGTGTTTTTGACACATTTACCCTCAGTTGTGTATAGTTTAGATGACCTATATTTGAAATAAGCCCTTTCTGACCTGCAGGGCTGTCATAGTGATTATCACACCCCACTGGTTAGACTCTAATGTGCAGGATTTAGGCTGAGATTGTGTCCAGCATTCAATCAGATGTGTGTTTTCTGGTGCTTTTTATCATTTATCTCTTCTTTCACCAGTGATATCAGTTGACCTGTCGTCATGACTACCATGGACGACAAGATTTTGGGGGAGAAGCTGCAGTACTACTACAGCAGCAGCGAGGACGAAGGCAGCGACAACGAGGATGGCGAAGGAGAGCACAAGACCATCCGGGACGCTAACGTGGAAGAGCCTGAAATAAACTACAGTGCAGATGGGAGTGCAGTCAACACAGGTACTGCTAGAAATACACACACACACACACACAATCAGCAGTTGCAGTCATTATCATAATGATGGCGGCTGCCTCCAGGACCAAAGGGTGTCATCAATGACTGGAGGAAGTACAAGCAGCTGGAGGTGGAGCAGAAACAAGAGCAGAAGAGAGAGATGGAGAGGCTGATCAAGAAGCTCTCCATGACCTGCCGCTCTGACCTGGACCTGGAGAAAGACAAGGAGCAGGAGAAGCAGCTTCAGAATAAACTAAAAGGCAAAGTACGTGGGCTGATTGTGTGAAAAGATGACGCCCGTGTCGTCTGATGAGGTGTCCGTCCTTCTTCAGCTCTGTTGCTGTCCCCACAGATGACCATGCAGGAGTACAACATGCTCCAGGAAGAAGAGGATGACGAAGACTTCCTGGCGCATTACCGCATGCAGCGCATCGAGGAAATGCGGCGCCAGCTGTGCCGCGGCAAACGCTTCGCGCAGGTCTACGAGCTCAACAGCGGAGAAGACTTCCTGGAGGCCCTGGACAAGGAGGACAAGAGCACGCTGGTGATGATCCACATCTACGAGCCGGAGGTCCCGGGCTGCGAGGCCATGGGCGGAAGCCTCGCGTGCCTGGCTCAGGAATACCCGCTGGTCAAGTTCTGCGGCGTGCGCAGCTCCGCCATCAGCACCAGCGCGCAGTTCCGCAACAGCGCGCTGCCCGCCCTGCTCGTTTACAAAGGAGGGGACCTGATCGGCAACTTCGTGCGGCTGACGGACCAGCTCGGGGACGACTTCTTCGCCGTCGACCTGGAGGCGCTGCTGCAGGAGTACGGCCTCCTGCCCGACAAGCAACCGGGCGTCCCCAAGACGGTTCGCAACGGAGCCATCATACAGAGCGCCATGAACGACGAGGACTCGGACCTGGACCTGGACTAGGACCACGATCCTCAGCACGATCACGCTGTGTATGTTAACAGCCTGCATGGACTCTAGAGGATTTTTATGTAAGTGGAGGCCTGTAGACCGTAGCCACACACACAGAAAAGCCCACACTCATAGCATCGGGACATCATCATATCATTCCTTAAGTTAAACTTTGTGTTTAATGAAGACTGTACATGTTCGTGTTTGTTTCAATGTTTTGGTTCAGCTGTGACCATCGACTATTTATTTGTGGCGTTAGTTTCCCTGTTTTGTTCCGCGTGCATCTCTGTCGTTCTAGAGTACGAAACCTTCTGTCCACACTCGGCTCTGATTGCATTTTATAGCTTTTATATGTGCTGTGTCATTTCAAATAACAGGAAAAATAAACACCAGTAGAATTTCATGTTGGATTCTTTTTAATTTATCAGTTCAATTCAATTCAATCATTAATTGTCTTATTTTTTTCTTTAAAAGGTCTTCTTGACTTGCGTTCTCTGGATTTTTTTTTTTTTAAATAGCCATGTGACACCAGCTGTAACCCTCCAGCTTCCTGTTGAGGGGTGCACCCCCACCACCCCCACCACCACCACCAGGCTCATTTCCAGTTCGATACTTGTTCCCTGGAGGAGATTCGCTTTAACTCAGCCAATCGTGTCCAATAGTCACCGAACGGGAACAAATCCATCCCCTCCATCCATTCCGTTAACCGCCTTTTCCTAATCAGGGTCACAATCTCGGCAGGTCGACCGCACCAGGACACACATACACACGGACACACACGCGCTGCTCTGCTGGGGGGAGGGGGGGTTGGCACGGGAGGACCGGGACAACTTCCGAAGCCTGCTGCCCTATAGGCCATGATGCAAGGCCATCGACCTCACGGACGTTATAAAACCGAGCCGTTCTTCAGCGGAAACCAGGCTAATGTAGCGTCAGCAGCAGGGGGAGAGCGGTCAGCAGCAGGGGGGGGGTCACTGGCTGGAGGGGAGCAGATGAACTGTGCAGGTCATGTTCACAGAAGGCATGTTCCAGGAAGAGATGGGTCTCTGCACTGATGCCTGTCCAAAAAAAAAAACCAAAACAAAACAGGGAATTCCATCATCGTGCACACGGACTGTACGCCAAACTATCTCATTGTGGTCGCTCGTGACCGATCGATGGCGACTAATGATGTTCTGTGTGAACGAGGCGAGGGACCTCGTCGCTCACCATGCTGGGACCATTCCTCCCACAGGCTCTGGATGCTCTCGCTGTGGTGGTCATGGTGATCGTGAGGGTCGGGATCTGTTTCAAAGGCACAAAACAGGGGTCAGAGGGGGTGGGGTGGGGTGGGGTGGGGTGGGGTGGGGGGTACGAGTCCTCAGGATGAGGTCAGAGATAAAAAAAATACACCTATTTTATTAACTATTGATTTAGTAATTAGCAGCTGATTGCACACTAGCCTGTGCTGACTAGAAAAACACAAGAGTAACATTCCACAACAGAAAAGTCACGTGATTATTTCATTTGTAATAACATTTTTCTGCTCTTTGACGTCAACCTACTCACCAAAATGTAATTAAGACTCAACCAACTTGTTTTCTGAGCTCATGAATGTGAACAAGCCTCCCTAACCCCCCCCCAGCTCTACATTTGCATATAAAGGTTAAAGTTACCATTCGAGTGTTGCCAGAGCATCCGCTTGAGTTCCCTCAGCGCCTGGGTGAGGTTCTCCAACTGGTCGTGCAGGTGGATGTTCTCCTCTATCAGCGTGTGGATTGTGTCCTGGAGCTCAAAGCTCAGGGTCTGCAGAACCAGCAGAGCCAGGGGGGCGAAGAAAAGATGGGGCCTCAGTCCCATCACTGCACGGTCGGACCCCAGCAAGTCCAAATCCCCTTGTGAGAAAGGTGATCGGAGCAGTGGACTCGATCGGCTCCAACTCCAGGGGAGGAGACAACCCCCCCCCTCCAAAGCTGTGGATGGAAAACTGCCGCTTTAAAATCCATCCAGCATCACTGCATCAGTGGTCACATGACCAGGGCCAGCCTCAATGAAAACAGGGACCAAAGGTAAACCAAAAGTTAAACTACTGGTGTCTACATGTTAAAAACATCTAAAAATATCTGCAACTGAATAAACGATAAAAAATGCAGTCACCCACTGTGTTTGATCAGATTCAGATTGTTTCTCTCACATGTGGAAGAGGACACGCATTATCCACACGGGAGAGATGGAAACACGCAGCAGAGGTCTGGTTGCAGAAAGATTTACCGTATTAAAAGCGCAAAAAAAAAAAGACTTTAGCAAGTCATGTGCACAGTAAACCAATTTATACCAAATAAAGCACACCTGTCAGTCACAGTGCATATTAAACTGATTGTAAAGACCAAAAATGACAAATGAGCAAAATTAAAGACGACACTTTTTTTTTCCCAAAACATGAAGACTTTATTTATCATGTGTTTCATTTTATGCTGTCTTGGCAGCTCTGGTGCGCTTCTTTTTGACCACAACAGGCTTCTGGCTCTTCAGAATAGCGCTGGCACGTCGCAGGGCAGCCTGGAGAGACAAGGCAGCGACAGTGTTATGATCGCATCAAGAGCTCTGAAGCGCATTTAGCTCCCCTGTGGGAACACTCACCATACGCAGGTCCTTCCTGTATTTGTTCTTGCTAATGATGTGCCTCAGGCTGCTGAGGGTGGCACGGGAGTTCTTGTTGATGGTGATCTTCTCGTAGGAGGTGGCAGGTTTGTTCTGACCTGTGCAACAAACACTCCAAGTTAATCTTCTACATTTAGAAGTGCCCTCAGACAGACAGTCACAAGTATTAAGTGCATTTTTATGATGTTAAAGGCACCGGGACAGATTTTAGGAGGATAAAGTCTTGGAGATGCACAAAAAGGTCAAATTTTGTCTGAACCGCAACCTTTTCAGTATTAAAGGCAATACACGATGTTTTACACAAGTGTAGATTGTTGGGATATCGAATGTGTACATTTCTGGTTTCGACAGATGTGGCAAACGATACTTACCTCTGCGCTTCTTCAGCACCACGACGACTCCCTTGCCGTCGGCTGCTGGCTGAACACCAACAGTCTTCTTATGCACCAAACCATTGAAGCGGAAAGAGTTCCTTGACTTCAGGTTGTTGGGCTCCTGTCAGACGGACATAATTCAGACGTTAATGTGCCTCACTCTTGTGTGATGTTAACACAGTAAACTGGATTCCACCCCCTTAAAGGAGGATCAGAGCCACTCACGGTGCTGTATGTCTGTCCGTTCCTCTTGATGAGGAAGCTGGAGCAGTTCCTGATGACCATCCACTGCAAATGGGACGACATGGTGAACCTGCACGACACAGAGACGCTTTTAATCCGCAGCTTCGCCGGAGATGTGCAGCATTTTGACTCCAATGACAGAGACCGCGTCCAACACCTGCCTCCACTTTAACCTTTATCAGACTGACCACGGCCTTAACTTGCAGAGGAGCCGCTAATATGCCGGCAGCTTTTTAAAACAAATACACAAGAATCTACACATATTTTTTTAATGAGCAAACACGTTGTAAGAACAGTTGTTTAGCGACAGCTAACGCTAGCATTAGCCGGTGGCTCCCCACGTCGAGGCCTCGAGCTAACGACGCCGATTGGCGAGTATACGGCCCGTAGAGACACGTTACCGACACACACCGCGCATACAACAGCGCACAACAATATAAAGGCACTTCACGGGGCCGTTTATACGTTAGGGGCTCCACAAAGCCGGTTTTTGTGAGCGGCCGATACAAGCCGGAGCGACCACGTTACCTCTGAGCGGAGGAAGAGACCCGGAGAGGCCGGAAACCGCTTTACACGGCCCACATCACAGATTACTGCGCACATAGCTGGTCAAAGTTTACCACCGAGTAGACATTATAACACACTAGAGTGCATAGAAAGTGTCAAAACATATTTTTGTGTGAAATTACAACAGTTTTGATGTCATGTTTCGTCTTTTCTGTGATTTTTGAGGGTTGCTACTTTTCAGCGAGCCCGGCGGAGCAATACGTCCTCAAAGGTACGGGGTGCTGCGGGAGTGACGTCAGTAGGACGCGCCTGGTGTTGACAGTAGAGGAAGAACATAAAATATATTATTACGATTATTCAAACATCGACAGCGCTTTAGGCCGGGCGGTAGCTTCTGGATGTCAATCAACTTACTGCAGGGACTCTCTAAATCGTCCTAATGTGCACTGTTGCCGGTGTAAGCACTTTTTGATGTGAGTGAATCATGGATGAGCATGAAGACTTGGAGACACTCGGAGAGCAATTGTACACTATTATCTACCCAAAACATAAAGAAGAAGCTGGAAAACTTACAGGTGAGGAAGGCCATATATATATGGTGATCTATATACGTGTGTGTATGTATATCTATATGCATTTCTATATGCATTTTTTTATATTGCCTCTGTATATCAATTTTCTTACATTCCCTCTATATATTTCCTCCTGTATATACCTTAAATTCTTCTGTAGATAATGCACAATGTACATAGTAATGTACACAACATTACAGTGCATGCTGTACATAATAACTAGTCTTTTATTTTGATTTCTCTTTCTTTTAGCACTATTTTTGCACTGTACACCGGGGGCTACCACTGTAACACGTGAATTTCCCCGATGTGGGATGAATAAAGTCTATCTTATCTTATCTTATTTCGTGTGTGTGTGCAAAATATATATCGCCGTGCTTTAATTATCGTGGCAGCATAAAACGAAAGTTACCAAAGCTGTGATTATGTTACAGGCATGTTGTTGGAGCTGCCAGCGCCTGTGATCAGTCAGATACTGCAGGATGAGGCCGCCCTGACAGCTGCTGTGGACAAAGCCCTGCGAGCCTTGCAGGGGGCACAAGAGTCCAGGTACAGATCCAGTTGGCTGTTGGTCAGCGGAGACAAAAACTGACATCTGAAATCCTTGAAATGTGATTGTGCACTGAACTGAGTTTCAAAACTCAGCATCAGCTACAAATTGTAATTTAGGTGTATTTGACTGTCAAAGCTCTTTCATTCTGTCTTTATAGCAAGCCACCGTGCAAGGACGAGGAGGACGTGTCGGCGTCCTCTGACTCTCTGGGGGAGCAGCTGTTTGAGTTGGTGGATATTTACAACACTGGACACTCTGAGAAAATCACAGGTGAACAAACGCAATTACCTTTTAAGTGATAATCTACAAACAAAAGTGAGCCAGAACGTCAAACCAGCATTTGTCCTGTTTTGTGTTGAGCACTTTATTGTGTTTGCTGTTAACGTGGGTCCCATTTTTCCAGGAATGCTTCTGGAGCAGCACAAAGATGCAGTTTTAAAACTTCTCTCAGATCCGAAACTGATGGAAGAGCAAGTGAACTCTGCTCTGAGGATACTCAAAGAGTAAGTCGTTTGATTTAACGATGTACAATAAAACCAAAGTCAGAAGTCATCCTTGTACATCTTGATGCTGCAAACATGGTGTTTTTTTTTTAACCAGTGGCAGTTAAAATCAACATATGCAAGGAAATATATTTTGAGAAATTAAAGCACTTTTATGGAATAATCTTTCTGCATCCTTACAGGCAGAGCACAGAGGAGACTGATATTAGTGACTCATCTGATGGTGAGGACAGAGAGAGACTTGGAGATAAGGTCTTCTCTCTGGTGGAGGAGCTGGATCCCCTTCATGCAAATGATATAACAGGTGAATTGAGACTCCACAAATATGCAGATTTTTTTTTCTCTGAATTAATGTTTAAGCTTGCTCCCGTGCTTCTGTGTGTAGGAATGCTGCTGGAGATGGACCAGGCTGCTCTGGAGCAGCTCATCTCTGACCACAAACTGCTGGAGGTGGCTGTTTGGAAAGCACAAGCAGCTCTGAACAACTACAAATGAACTCTTCCCTTTTAAACAAAAGACTGGAGAATATATTAATCATGTAAATTGTAATTGTGGAAAAATGCATTGCAAATAATATAAATAATACAATGCAGGAAGCATTGGAATGCAAGAACACTAATATAAAGGAGGAATGAAATAGAGCTGGCCCTCTTTACTGCCTTCTAGTGGACATTGTGTGGGCTGCTAGTAATTTGCATGGAGTCTGGTGAAGGCTGCAAACTCCGCTGCAGAGATCATTTAATTTTCAAGGTTATAATTGTGCTTCAGTTATTTAAAAATGTAAAATAATTGTTCAACATATGTGCATGAAAGTGCCTGAACTGGTCTTTAACATTTGATGTTAATGCTGTTTCTTTCTGCAGAATAAAACAATAACACACCTCTGAAAGTGCAACAGCCTGCAAAAAATAACTTTATTACTATATTGTTTACATTTTCTTTTAAACCTATATACTCTTTAATGTTAAGATTTTTACACGAGGAATTCTAAACATTTCGAAAAACAATTGTCTGAAACAAAAATGGACCATTACCAGTCTGGCAACTACAAAAATCACCGATTCATCAAAAAATTGGGTTAAAAAAGAATTGGCTTAAAAATATCAAATTAAAAACGGTGGGGAATATTCAAAGTACAATCGGGCATCATTTTTCACTTTTATATTTTATTTGTCTGCAGAAGCGGCCAATACAAATGTTAATATGGATCGGCATCATCTGATGAATCATAAATCATTTTCAAAACTAATCAGAACAAAAATTAAATGCTCTCCATTCACACAGGCACACACACATTAAGCCTACATCTCATAAATACAATCAATCTGATATACAAATATTTGGATAGATTTTCTTTGAGCGACGGTTAAAACGTTGGTTCAATCCAAATTCCTGCTGCTCTGGAGGCCAACCCTCGCTTCGGTGGCAGGACGACGAATGTGACGTTGCACATGGATGAAACACTCAAACGTTGTCGATGAACCGTGAGGACATTTCAATAAATATCTGACAGGAGCGGCAGCTTAACAACGCAGGCGTCTGCAACCCTGATTGCGGGCCCAGGAGGGTTTCCCTTCCCGTGTCCTTCAAGAGGATGAGGCTGCACAACCAAATGTGCCATGCCTCCAAATTCGATCACATACAATTAATGAAACAAGGGAATTTGGACTTCACACATAAAAGGACACCTAAAAGAGGACCTGGGATGATTTTCCTCTTACTGCTATGGGAAGCTAAACTGCTAACATTTCAATGTTTTACCAGATTATGCATTCATGTGCACAGTCTGTGCATGAAAGCAGAGTTGGGTATTCATATACATCTGTGGAAAATGTATCTTATCACCCTGTTTTTTTTCTTGGACTGGATGCAGGAAGAGCCCTTACACGTAACTTAGTGCCTGTTAAAATACGCCAGTGACAAATAATGAACTAAAAATAAGAGTGGTTAATGACAGACATCATGGAGACTGATTATTCTTCTATGCAAGCAAACTGAAGATTCCTTTAGTCAGAGCAGTTTGTCCATGTGCTTCATTTAGTTCCATTTATAGGATATCACTGAATCCGACAAGTCCGTTTACACATTATCTCTGCAGGATGGCGTTTATTTCAACACTGGGTACTGCCGTTGGCCACCCAAACGACCCGAGCGCTGTCCACCTCCAGGTGCTGCACTTGTCTGGGGAAACATAGTAAAGGGAAAAAAACACAACAGTAAACGGCGGAGAATTCAACAGTTGACGGAAAACAATAAAACGGCTGTCAGTGTCACCTGTGTAAACTGGGCTGGGTTATAAAAGGTGACGCCTCCAGTTCCCTGGGCAGGTTGACTCTGCAAAAGACAAACATCATTCAACTGTCGCCGTCACACCGGTTCCATGAGCCAGAGTGGTCGCACTGTGTCGTCACGCGCTGGTTAGATGGGGGGATGTGTGAGAGGTTAAGGTGAGGTGATTGTTGGTGAGGCAGCATCTCAAACCACTGCTGGTGTACCTTAGTAAGCATGCAAGCTACGCGATTGGTTATTGAAGCTCGCACTGACAACAAGCACAGATCATCGTGCAGCCGTCTCAAACATGGTTCACTCCAAGACTCTTAACAGTATCGTTTTGTGGCGCCGATAGAGAGGACTTCTGCAGATCAAAACAGTCGATCCTCTGGCCACTATAAGGTACAGAAGTGTGAGCGTCCAACAGACAGATGACATTTTATTCTGAACCAAAAGCGGATCAAAAGACAGAATGGCTAAAGAGAGAAAACCGCATTTTCTGCAGCTTCCGATTTCATGTTTGGATTGGCCCGTTGGAGTCCACTGAGAAATGCTGGAGACAGCAGGCAGGTGAGCAGGCACGCGTCTGAAGCCGGGTGGATGACAAAGCATGCTAACAATGAGGCGGTGAGCTGGGGTGGGTGGCAGGCGTGGGTGTGAGTGGACCGTTCACGGCCCTGCCAGAGGTACCTGGTTTAAATGCTGACTCACTTCGCGTGATAAAGAACTCATTGAGCTAGAACGCGAGAGCTAAAGACAGCAGAAGGGAAATAAAGAATAGAGAAACAAAACACACGAACCCACATTAACAATCTCCCATGCACTGGATTAGAGTTTATTCCACCAGTTAATGAAAAAAATTACCCAACATTAAAAAAGACCTGGAGCTAATTAGAGATAAACAGCAAATGGAACAGATATTATAATTTTTAAACAAGACATAGCTTTCCGCATGATTACAGAAAATACAGTAAATTGAAGCATGCATCCTCGTGTCCTTTCCTATTCCCTCTGAAATTAGCTTCCATTCACATAAACAAGCAATCTGCACAAAGTGGCTGTTAAGGTGCCAAGCATCATGATTTTAGTAGTAGCATGATGGAGACTTCATTAGAGGTTCACGTGAGCAGGGTTGTCTTACCTCTCCAGACTGGGAGCCGTCAGGCACTGCTGGAACCTCGGGGGCAGGTGGTAGCAACGTTGGGTTGAACATCTAAACAGAAGAGGGTCTGGTTAACGGCTCCAACGTCATCTAAATGCAGCGCCGGTTCGCTGATAGAGAGAGAGAGGGGTAACCTGTGGAGCAGCGGTTGCGTTTGGTGAAGTCTGCTCCAGATTTTCACCTTCACTGCCCTCTAGAGGTTGTTGATCATCAGGCGCTACAGCGGGAACAAAAACAGAAGATACGACAGTGACTCGCTCTGAAGCATTAACTTCCTCAGAGCAGTGGAAGCAGTTAAGTTTTCAAAATAAATCACATCTCATATTGTCGGCAGGCACCTGAAGTAGGCACAAATAGGTTTGCAGGCATAGGCATTGGTGCCAAAGGAGCAAAAATGTCTGCAGGGTTGGGTGCTAATCCAGCGTTAGCAGGTTTACTGGGATTCAGGACGTCCACGTACTTGTGCCTCGTGCCTGAACAGAAACAAACGAGTGTCAGTGGAAAGAAACCGCACAACTGAGACTTTGATGTGTATGCGTGGCCTCAGCCACAACTTTATGGAGCCTTAATCCTACCTGCTTTCCTGGAGAACATGTTGACGGGAGGACCGCTGCTTGATGGTGATCCGGGTCCTGCAGGGACAGGCATGTGTGGCATAGCGGGGAAGCCAGAGGGAGGTGGTGGAGGGGGTTTACTCTGCCAGGTTACAAAGGAAACGTCATCAGAGCTGTCTGTTTAAGTCAATCAGTATAGATAAGGTAGTTCATGCGACTGACCTCCTCTTCGGGCTCGTTCAAGTCAACCCATTTCTGCTTCTGCTCATCCCATACAATCTGCCAATCAAAAACAGTGTACGTCTCAGTACCCATCATCATAAACAAGTACTACAGCAACGTTCAGATTTAATTACTGCAACCTACTGATTTGTTCTTGTCGTCTGGTAAGTGAGCCTCATTCTTCCCCTTCCAGAACCAGTTTTTTAACCAGCCACCTCCTCCTCCTCCCTTTAACAGAGCCAAGGAAAATACAGTGATCACGAGGCGAAGAAAGGATAAACTGTTTCTAAACCCTGGTGTGTGAATGTGAACCTTTTTCGGGGAGTCTTTCTTCACTTTTTTGGGTTCTTCTTTAGGAGGCTGTTCTGGAATGGATGGCGGAGGTGGGGAGACTTGCTTGATAGCGGAGTTGCTCCGTTCTCTTCCACCAGAGTGAGTGGATGATTCAGATGTGGTGCGGGAGCGACGTCCTGAAACCTGCAGTCCAACATAATTCATAAAAAAAATAATCATAAAATATATCAGACATATGATGGTTTTCTGGGCACCCCTTTTTACTACCAAATGTCAATATTAAATATGATATTATTGATTTATTGGAAGGACTGTATAGTATGTACAACCTTACAGTAATATTTATTGAATTCCACTCACCAAATAACCTGAAGATTGTGAAGTAGTCCTCGACCTCCTCCCAGGGCCCTGCAGCACCAAGAAAGACAAAGTAAAATGTTAAATTTTACACAACACAAAAACAAGTGAATCCATAAAAAAAAGGCAGAGCATTGCAGAAAGAGAGACTTAAGGACAGTTTTTGGATATTCCGATGACTACACACTGACCATATGAGCCATTTGATCATAGAGGTCCCTCTGCTGTGTGAAGGAACTTCTGTGCGGGGAGGAGGATGCCTCTACGGGAGCCTGGGCCAGCTGATCTACAGAGGGCATATGCCCCGGAGAAGGGGGCATGTGCTGGAGGACTTGGGGTGTAGAGTGATGCATCTCCACAGGTGAATGTGGCATCTGAGGGGGCAAGTGTGGTGGCAACTGGCCAGCGTGGTAAGATGGAGGGCACTGTTGCTGAGATACTGGGTACATCTCGGAATGATCAGGTTGAGGTGGAAAGGGAGGGGGGGCGAAGCCAGGATCCTGAGGTGGGTAGCCTGACATGGGGATGTGTCCTGGTGGACCACTAGGGGGTACAGGGTAGAACTGGGGAACGTCAGGCTGAGAAATACTCATGCCATCTTGGAGGATGGAAGTGGGAGCTGAAAGAAAATAAAAAGATTTGATTTGGTACATGTGAATTTAGAATCAGCAAAAAGCAGATCACCTGAATTGTTTCACACACCTGGAGGCATGAGTTGGACTCCCTGTGGGGGGGGCCCAGGTAGTAATGAACTCATTAATGGATTATCAGGCGTGGGGCCATCAAACTCAGAAGGAATGGTGTTAGGGTCGGGTGGATTTTGCTCGTCCAAGTCAGAACTGGGGCTGCTGGAGCCAAACTGTGTTGGAGTTGCCCGGTCCTCGTTGTACTGAATGACCCCAGTCTAATAACAGCAGGGCAGAGCACTTCAATTAATGAAAAATAACAATAACTTCTAAATTTACAAGATCATGACTGTGACAGAAAAACATATGAGACACAAAACACAACAAATGCATCTATCTCTCCTCACCCTGATTTGTCCATCCAGCTGCCTCAGCCCCATCAGCCATTCAGGCTCATTAAACAACTCCTGTTCTGGTTTCTCCTTCAGTTGTGGATCAAAGAATCTCAGCTTTTCAGACATCTGTCAAAATAAATACTGTTAAAAAACCTGAAATGTCAGGTACAACCACTACACCCACCTGAGAGGACAACCTACAGAGAGAGAGGGGGGTCAATAAGCGCTTACCTGTATGATCTGGCTGATGAAAAAAGGAGAGTAGTACCCCGGGTGCATGAGGACAGTCCTGGAAACAACTTCACAGTAGTGGAAAGCCTGCGCACTGAGGCCTGCTTCAGCCAAACGGCATGCATAGATAAACTTGAACACCTAATAATAGACAGAGAGAACAGTGCTCTTCCTCAGTGATGGAACAAACAAGCCTTCAAGCATCTCTGCATGTGTGTTAATTTGATTAAGCACATTTATATAGAAGGCCAGAATGTTCAAAATATATCAGGTGAGGAATACAGTATATAGAACATTTTAGTGACATATATAATTCAATACAATTTTTTAAAACAGATTCTACGGAAGAAGAAACTTGAATAAACACTTTCTAGTCAGTCCATACTAAACACAATGATGTTCTGGAAAAAGTCCCTACCTGGAAATTTGGTAATGAGCATGGCTGGGAGCCCAGAGACTGAGCATACTCATAGGCCTCAGTCCTCTGGATGGCTTCATTGGTTGCAAAGTGGAAGAAGGGCAAACTGGAATGAAAATGGAAAGATGTGGTTGATGCGAGATCTAAAAGAACCACTTGTGAAAACACGATCTCGGTCTCTCCTTTTCCAACCTGTGATTGGAGCCGATCAGGACCATCTTGGTGCTCTTCTTCGTGAAAACTCCCAGACCAACTTGGGCCATTAAGTAGCAGAAATGTGCAGCATCAAGTAGCCCCTTGGAAGCTGCAACACGAATGAGTACAGAGAGTTAGAGTGGCACACCATGACATATAAACAAACTCCCTTCAGAAACCTTAGGAGGGGGACAAGGTGGCCTTTCGGATGCATTCATACCCAGAGTGTCCCCCATGGTGGTGATTGTGCGAGTATCCAGATCTAGAGTGTGTGTGAGGTTGGACAGGATCATAGCCAGGTGAGGGCGCCAGTCACCCCACTTCTCCTCTCCACAGCACTGCACAAACACAAAAGTATTGTCTGAACCGCAGAAAGAACAGCCCTGGTGTTTAATTTAAAAATACTACATGTTTAAATTAAAGTGAAGAGGCAATCATACAGTGGCAGATGCAGGCATCCTCCCGGACATCAGCTGATAAACTGTCTGGAGAGGGTCATTGATGGGCAAACTGTTGGCAAATCTAATCAAAGACACATCTATTAAATACTGCAGACAGATATCTGTAAGTCCAGGAATAAACATTCACCTTTGTCACACTTACCTAGTCATGACACGTGCATGGGTCCTGTTGTCCATTTTACTGGCCAACAATAGGGCATGGCCCCAAAGACCTGCTTTCATAGCTGCTTCGAGAGCATCCTATTCATAAAAAAATATATCAGTCACCTCATTTTTCACAACTGTTTGGCACAATGAAAACACATTTATTTATAAGAACAATAATAAAGAAATACATATTAATAGTAATGAAAATAAAGAAAGCAGGATTCCTTTACCTTCTTGCGCCCGAACAGTAGCAACTCGCGGAAGCGTTCGGTTTCTTTGCCAACGTTCTCTGGGACAGTCATGAAGGTGTCAGACAGGAGGGAAAGTGGACCGGCTCCTGGCTCTTCTTCAGCTCGGGCCAGAGGTTCATTATTAAAATCAATCAAGTTGGCTTCGTTTGGACTTTTGCCGGGAAGCCAAACCGAACGGTGCTCCTTCAGCAACAGGTCAGCGATGTCTGTGCCCACCACAGTCTTGCCAACAATAGAGGGAATATTGTTTAAGATATATGCATCTCAACAGATGAGTTTGGCCAAAGGTATAGTATAGACAGTAAAAAACAATTTTGTGTGATATATTATCAGATATCTGTGTACAATCTCACCCCGTTCTGTCTACAGAGCAGCACAATAAAGTCCCAGAGGAGCCGGGCAGAGTCCCTGTCCAAGAGATTATTGTCACGTGCGCACTCCAGTGCTTTGTTCTGGGAGAACTTTATGACATCCACCTTATGGGTCTCCTCCCTGATGGACAGGGCACAAGAGCAGGAACATTTTAGCACTCACATGTTTCTTGTTATCCTCTTGATAAGCCACAACAAACACCACTGATTCCTGATGGATTTGTGGTTCCCTTTCAATATTTCTGTGATGAATTGATAGTAAATACTCCTAAAGGTTATCAAAAGTTTGAGCCACACCAAATTATAGACCTACCTAACAAGAGGTCCAGGGAAGGATCGTAATTCTGACTGCTCTGGTGTATCCTGCAGCATGACCTGCAAATACAGACATGTTCTATATCACTTTATGTGTCTTCCATGAGTGATAAGAAAAAAAAATGTTTAAATAGTTTAAAAAATATATAATCCAAACCCTAAACAATCTTCTTTGAATACTGGTAAACAAGATAAATCTATAATCATCCACAATCTGGTCAAAATGGTGTAACAACTATACCAAAGACAAGTGGATAAATAAAATACGTGTGTATATATAAAAGAAATATAACCAGTCACAAACACACCTCCATGCTGTGGATATCAACAAGGGCAGGCTGCCCAGCTGAAGGCAAATTGGGCAAAACTTGGACTAGATGACCACCCGGTCCAAAACGGGCACAGCAGTGGGGCATGGTGAACTTCTCCGGGGTCGCAGGACGAGGAGGAGCTGAAAGGAAGCCATAAGCCAAAGGGAGGTTAAAAAAAAAAATTATACTGGCTCACAGCTACTGGTTTAAACTCTGTTAACTAAGATGTGTTCAATTCCGTTACTGTTTAATAATTGCTTCATCTTACGCTGCTCAGGGGTGATCCAGGTGCTGTCTGCTGTGTACTCAGACGGATAGCCGTAGTAGTTCTGGGAAACATCATTCTGGGCTGGGTACTGAGCATATGAGTAGTCCACAGCCAGCGTGGATGATGTGGTGTCGTAGCCTGCTGACACCAAATCAGGCTGGCTCCTGTATACCTGGCTCTATGAGGAGAGGAGTGTGAATGTTGACAAATGTGATTTAACTAGAGCAAAGTAATAATAAAATACTGAAAACAATATGACTGCCTGAAATTCTGGATTTTTACCTGTTGTGATCGGGAGCTAAAGCTACTCCGTATGCTGTGGTGGCTGCGAGAGCTGTGCACGCTGTGTGCCGACTGCTCACTGTGGACACTGCGGCGGTCAAAATCATCATTATAAATGTCTCCACGGCGCCGGTAGTCATCATCAAAACTGCTGTCGTAACCAGGATAATATCGCCATTGATCATCGTAGCCCTCTTTCCTGCAAGGGCATTTGAAAGCACATCCATTATTGAACATTATCATTACATTACTCCTCTTCTATGAGGGAATTTAAAATAATCTTTTGTAACAAGGGCTGGAAAATTGTCTTTGCTTACCTGGGAGGATACATCTGATGATTATAGTAGTCTCTTGCCCTATAAGCTTCATCATAAGACCAATAGGCTTGATCATAGTAACCCCTGTGCCGTGGATCATACTGTCCATAATTGTATCCTACCCATAGAAAACAAGGGAAAAAGGCATGCCATTTGGTTAGCTGTGGGTCATATATACAAAAGACAGTTTGAGTTTAGTGGCTCATACCTGCATAATCATAGTGTTTATAATCTGCATAATAATCATTATAAGCACTACGGTTTGCTCTGTTGTAATCATCTTGGTAGCCTTGCCTATAAAAGAGAAAAAAATAAGATCAGCAGTTTCCAGGACACAATCTATACGGATCACTGTTTTTTTTTTTTTTTTTTTTTTACATTCACCATCAGAGACACTCACTCCTGTATGTACAAGATTTTGTTTGAAATCGTGCATCAATAAATGATTCTGACCTGGAAGAGGGCCTGTCAGAGTACTGACTAGTTCTGGAACTGGGTCTCTCTGGTTGAGGCTCTCTGTATTGATAGTTCGGATCACGATAGGGCGCAGGATGCCCTTCATATCTGCCATACCATGCCTCTGCCCTCCCCCTGTATGGCCCATCCTGAGAAATAAAAACAACAAAAAGCAAAATATCTGTTAAGTAAATGATCAAGCACATCTGTCTAATGCATTTTTTATTAAACTTGTTACAATAATTCTATAGAAAACTAGAAAAACATTTGACATACCTGATAATATTGCTGTGTCCTCAAATCCACAGGTGGGGGTGGATACTGTCCAGAAGGGTAAGATGCTCTGCTATCCAGATACTCTCCATAATAGTAGCCACCGTACGCTTGTCCTGGGGGGGGGTGAGGAGGAACATAGCCGTGCTGGCTGCCCGCAGAGGAAGGTGGTCGAGGAGGCTCAACAGGACCTGGCTGGGGCCCTCCTGAAGGTGCTGGTCCTCGAGGAGCTGAAGGATATGCATCAGCAGGAGGTGCAGAACTCCCTGAAACAGGCCCAGGTGGGACAGCACTCCCTGCGACAGGCCCGGGAGAAGCAGCAGGCCCAGTCGGATCAGCATTACCCGGAGCAAGCCCAGGACCAGCAGGACTCCCTGGAGGAAGCCCGGGACTCTCCGGAGGAGGCCCAAGAGGGACAGCATTCCCCGGAGCAGGCCCGGGAGGAGCAGTGCTCCCTGGAGCAGGCCCAGGTGCAGGAGCTGGATACTGGCCCAGAGGGGGTTGTGATCTACTCACTACAACAGGAGGAGCACTATTTTGTCCCTGCAGGGCATATGTTTCTGGAGCTTTTGGTGGTTCAGCTTGTGGCTGGGTACTTGCAGCGGTTTGAGAGGCTGATGGTGTTGGAGGTGTAGGTGTAGTCTGGACAGAGGGAATCTCTGCCACTTTTATCCCCTGCTGAGCATCTTTGGTGACCTGCAGGTAAAATCCATTAGTAGACTGCGGAGATTCGTGAAGAGAGGGAGGAGGGCCACATGCCTGGCTTTGAGCTTGTGATTGGTGCATTGAAAAATCAAGCAGTTCGTAATTTGATCGCTCATTGTGATTGGAGACAGGAGCAGCCAAAAGAGAAGCCTGTGAATTAACTTGGAGAGCAGAGTGGGTGTCGCCCCCTAATGATTGCCCCCTTGAAAGAGGAGGGTGGGTTGGCTGAGGCTGTGGCGGGGCTGTGAGGTCTGACTTTGCTTCCATGCCGTTGCGAGTCAGATTAAGAGGACCCTGCTTAGAGGCTACAGAGCTAAAGCCGATTGGTCCAGCTACAAACAGCGGATTCTGACTAGAGGTTACTGACGCTGACTGAGGGGAACTTGCCGCCTGCCCTTGTGTGAGAGTTCTCACAGGCGGAGTGGTTTCTCTTTTGCTAACCTGACCAGCTGCTTGAGCGGACGTACTGGAAGGAATCACACTATAGGTGGACACTGGTGGGGCAATTAAAACCGGTTGCTGAAGGGACTCGGGTACAAGCAGAGAAGCATACCCCAGATTGATTTGCGAGTCGGTTGGATCAGCCTCACTCACCTTTGGTGGGTTTTCTAAGTTCTCTGAATGGTGTTGTGACATTTCCTCTGCTCTCTGCGAAAGCTGCAGGTCCAATGGACCGTCCTCTGGAGGTTGGATGACATCAGTGCTGGGCTCTCGTAAAGGGGCAAGAATGGTTGGGGCAGCAGGAGCCAGCAGGATGTTTGAGCTCAAACTAGCAGGATCATTCTGCGCCCACAGAGTAGTGGCCGGGCTCTCGCATGGCCGACTGGCCCCAAAAGCACGCGATGATGGCCTAGAGTGGGAATGGACTACAGGGTTTGTCAAAAGCGGCACGGTGCCACTCGCCACAGGTAGCGAGTGTCCTGAGCCATAAATATTTTCCATATTATCTGGTGGCTGCTCCAGGTTTCCAGGAGTAGAATCTGCGCCCCCTTCTGCTTCCATCTTTGCCTTATCTACTTCAGGAGGACGCACGCCGACCCCGTGTGAGCGCACAGGTTCAAATGAGCTGTTGGCACTGGCCTGAAAGTTGCCCGTTGGTTTTGGAGGGCTTGGTGTGGAAGGCCACATTTGCTCCAATGAGCTCTGCTGAGGGCAACTTACTCCAGCTGGAGAAGTGTCGATCTGCTCAAAATAGCGGCCGGTTGCAGGAGACAAGCTCGCTTCATCAGAGAGACGTGGACTTTCCTGCTGGATAAAAGTACCTGCTACTCCCTGGTGGCGACGCGTGGCAGTCCCACTTCCGTGGCTGATATTGCTGTAGTTGGATGACACACTAGCGGATCGTATTGGTCTGGAGATTGAATCCGGGGTCTCCAGGTTAGGTCCAGTTTCAAACTGCTCGACTGAAGCGGCAGCAGGATTGCTGTGGGTTTCACTGGGCAACACTTCTTGGTTGGGGACGTACTCCATATTTTCTGCGTGATGATCCTGTGTGTCGCTGGGCTTCTGTGCGTATCCCTGTGATGCATAGTTGCCATCGTTCATGTACTGTGGGTGCGAATGCTCCAGTGGAGGAGGTGGTTGGTCATCCCCTTGGCTGGAATTCGCTTGTTGGGGGTTGTGATGGGGAACTGATCCGTAAGCACCGTTCACTGTCTGACTCCTCTCTCCTGCAAGGGTTTCTTCGTTTTCGACGTCACCTTTAAAAAACATCGAGAGCGTACCAGCTTCATGGGGATATGGCACCGGGGTAGCGCCCGAGGCGATATCCGGTCCCAGGTTGGGCATGTGTTGAGCGGCAGCAGTGTCTGGCTGAGGGGGAGCAACGCTTTTCCCCATTTGATGGTAGCCCGAGTCTGATGCAGGTTGGTTGAACCACGGTTCGTGGGGTGCAGAGCTCTGACTGAAGTAGCTTGGAGCTTGGAAAGGCGGGTTAGGATGATGATGCTGTGTATTAACATCAGGCCATTGAGTATTCAAGGTGTTTGCAGGATTCTGGAGAGGGGGAGGGGCCTGGATATGTGGATGTCCGGGCTGCACTGAAGGACTGATGGTGTTATGATGGGCAGCTTGGGGGTTGGGAGGGTACATTTGATTCTGTGGAGGTAAATCAAAAGGCGGAGGGTCATTAGTAGGCTGGAAATAGTTCTGAACTGATGGTGGGCGGCTTCCATGATCGGAAGCCCACTGAGAAGAAGGGTACGGGGAAGCCATAGGCTGGAAAGGCAGAGGCTGAGAAGGAGGTCGTCCTTGAAAATCCTGATTTGATGCTATCTGAGATGGTATAGGGCCCGGGGCTACCTGTGGGGGCTCGGAGAGCGCGGGTGGTATCTGGTCTCTTGAATTGAAATAACTCTGCTCACCCCCGATGGCGGGCGGTGGGTGAACAGACGCTGCACCTTGAGGGTTGAACAGGGTTACACCAGGATGAGATGACGATGAGGGGTCAGGGAGAGCAGCTGGGGGGCTGAGAGGTTGCAAAGGCAACCCTGGACCAGCATGAGACTGTGTGGTGTGAGGCAGGGCTTGCATTTGTGGAGGGGTGCTGCTGGGTATTGCTGGACCACCTACAGGCATGGGAGGGGGGGCTCGAACAAAAGCAAAAGGGTCTGTCATTGGGTGGGTCACAGGTGGCATAGTGGCCGGAGCTGCTGCAGTATGCTTTTGAGGTCTAGTCCTCCTGAACATATTGGGACCAGAGGGAGGAGGGCCAGAGCCTCCTGGAGGTGCGTTTCGGGGAGGGGGCTGCATGACTGCAGTGAAAGCAGGTCCGAGGACCAATTCCTACGTGTGAACTTCACTGAAGAGAAGTAAGTCAGGCTTTGCTGAAAGAAGAGCAAAGAGGGAGAGGTTAAAAAAAGCTACACATGTGTCTGATGATGTTCACCACACCTTTATTTGTGGAAAGGTCTGTGATCCTAGTACAACGTGGCAATATCTACATGACCTATCAAACCTATCAAGCCCTTGCAAATATGATACAATAGATGAAAAAAAAATCACTAATTAATGAATAATCTGACTTATTTAACGCGACTTATTTTCGATTAAGATCAGCTGCAATAACCTACGCCACATTCTTTGTGACAGTTTTTGGTGAAAACTGAATCATACTTCCTAAAACTATTTGCAGCAACACAACATAATGCAACAGATAATCGGTTTAAAATGAGGCCATGAAGGTCTGTTTTAACATTTATGAATAAAAGCTGGCTGGTATCTAGCAAATGCAACTTAGAATTGACAACTTGTGCAGTGTTAGCTTTTTTCCATCCTGATACAGAACTTATTTCACTTTCTTTTTTGTGCCCTGATATTAAATGCACCGAGTGTTTTAAACGCTGGCAAACTAGGTCGCTATCAGAAAGTTGCGTGAGACAATCGGCCAATTAATGCGAATCCCACCCAGCCTGATGGGGGATCTTTAAAGTGCTGCTGGCTTCTAAAACACTCCAGAAACCTCAGCAAACCCGGAGGGTCCTGTTCGCCTTCACCACCCCCCCAACGAAGAAACGCAATCGACAAACCTATCCCGCTACACCACGACCGAACGCCGATCTTCCGTGGCGACGGGTCAATGCTGCAAAGAAGGTGTCAGTGAGGAAATATCCAGGGTTTTTGTCGCAAGTGCTAACAGGAACGCTAACTTATGATGTCCCACACTGTCGCCGTACTCGGCAAAACACCCAGACCCGGACCCGGTTCCGCTCCGAACCGCGGCCAGGGGGGGCCGACCCACCCCCGGTGGCCGTGCCCGGCGCTGACAAGCGGGGATCGGCGGGTGGTTCGGTGTCCCCGGCCCGGGGAATGGTTTAAAGGTTCGCTCGGGGCTGCTAGCGCTAGCGCTAGCGCCTCTGGCTAACGTAGCGCACCGACTCCACCAGGGACGGAGCCGGGCCACAGCGACGAGGAAAAGGAGAAAATAAAAAGCATTCGAGGCGAAAAGGTCGCCAACGACCAGCGTGTGCTCGCTCTTACCCGGCTTGTGTGTGTGTGGGAAATGGTTACAAATACGGAGAAAGGCTTACAAATGTGCAGGACGGCGAGTGTGACACAGCGCCACCATCTTCAGCGAACACATCCTGCTGGGTGACGTGTCCCAGGGCGTCAGGGCCAAACACGCGTGACGTCAGCGGGGGGCGGGGCCCAGACCGACCGACCCAGCGGGTATCAATGGACCCATCCATCTATCTATCTATCTATCTATCTATCTATCTACGTGTGTGTGCGCTGTTATTTACAGTGTTTTACACTTACATATCTTATCATATCTTACATATCATATATTTTAAATGTGCATCTTTCTGTACATCTTTCTAAATATATAACATTGAGCGAGATGATGCATGTGTTGCATATGAAGTTAATGGCAGTCAAAAGTAATGACGCATTTAAGTGTATTACATTATATTATGACGCGCCAATTCTGCAATTATACGTATAAATTTAAGTGGAACGCATTTTCCAGTGCTGCCTGTGGACACTGGGGGGCGCTGCTGAATTACCTACGTTGCCTGTCCTTTACCAATGCGATGGTCTGGGTTCTTCAGCTTGAACTAGGTCACCTGGACTTCCTTGTCCAATTGACCTATTTATATATATTTATGTCTCCTTTCAGTTCTTCATAAGTCTTGGATGAGGGGATTAAGCATCTTCAAGAAAACACAGGAAAAGCCCCACTGACCCAAGTTTCAAGTTGAACAGAAGAGTTCTTCAACCTGGATGATGAGAATATTCACAGACAGCCCCTTGTTGTGGAAACAAAGCCCCTTTTCATTGATTTGTTATTAATTTATCAGTAATTAATATGTGAATAGATTGGAGACTTATGTAGTCAAACAGTGCATTTATAAATATCCCTTTGGCTTGTAAATGAATAGTAAATGAAAACTACATGACTAGAAAATAAAAGAAAAAACATATCTGTGGTCCATGAAATGCACATTTGTTCATGTATTTTGTCCTCCATAATACAATCTGCTCAATAGTTTGTTAAACATAAACACACTGATGCAGAATAACAGTGCTGAGTAATAAGTAGTGTTTTGTTCACGCACACACACACACACACGCACACACACACACACACACGCACGCACGCACGCACGCACACACACACACACACACACACACACACACACACACACACACACACACATACTTATTGCTCAGACTTGTTAACCGAAACTTCCCCTCCCAACTGCCTGACGACGTCGGGCCAGTGGACAGGTTAGAACAGACAAATTTACGTTAACACGATTACGCCTGAAAGCCTCTATTATGTTGATTCTTTCTTTATATTCTGTAATTGCTGAAGAAATTGAACGTCTATGACTGCATCAAATGTGAAAACATTATTACACTGACTGTTTCAGTCATGAGGCCTTAAATCAAACTGTTAACTTCATGCAATAGTAGCATAAATTAAATAGAAAATAAGAAGTTAACCATTTATTAAAGCTGTTCAAAAACAACTGGCTATGGGCTTATTTTTAAAAAAAAATCATGCCACAGTTGATATTAAGCCTACACACCAAGAAAAGCAATCACATTGAATCAAATTATAATAAATCCAGAGATCATTTGAATCCGTGATCATAATGATTTCTTAATGAAAAGCAGCCTCTGGTTCCCACGGTGACGCTGCATGTTTGTCTGTCAGGCAACCTTTCATGTAAGGCCAGACAGCGATATCTGTGGCCTTCGCTGTGCGCTTCCTGTGGGCACATTGTGGATGCACCTCCATGTCTGTCCTCAGAGACACCCCCTACCCCGTCATTAAAGTAGTGTTTACAGGAAAGCCTGGAGAGTGGTTCGTGTTTGGTTAACCACTGTCTAAACGCCCGATAAGCCCCTGAATACACCCCAGCCCTGCGGTTCGCTAATAGCACTGGGTCTGCAAACAAGAACCCCCAGAGTGAGTTCATTTTTGCAGGGGCACGCATGATTGTAATCAGAGCAGTTTGGCAGATGTGTGATGAAGGTGATAGCAGCGTGGAGATCATTTTAGCACGGGGAGTCGGGTCTTCTGTGCATACTCCCGTGTTCCCACTGTCTTCTCCACGGCTCCTCCACACTGTTGTGGTTAATAGGGTGATAAAGGGCAGGTGTGAGCCTGTTTCCCTACACCACATGATGCAAAGATTACGAGGATCTCTCATCAGAGAATCTCTCACACTTCATCTATATTTGACTCATCCCTTGTGCTTACTATATGAGCCACCAGGGTAGATTTTTATGTGTTCATTTTTCATTTGTTTGTAACCCAGTTGCACTATAATGCATACAGGCTCTGAGGCCAAAATAGTACAGAAATATAATTTTATATATTAGATATATTTAAATAATATAAAATATATATTTAAATATACGACACAATGAGTGTAGTGTTGCTCAAGTGAATTACATGTTCATATTCATATCGTGGCAGTACAATCAAATGATTAAAGAGCGGTAATTACATTATTGTAATAGGCCTGTATCACATTCAACCATCTGTGAGGAGTGGGTGGAATTATGGGGATAATATCATTTTCTTGGTGGAAGATGTGGGAAGTAATGCTTTCCTCAGTAAAAGACGGATTGTTTTACCAGCGTCGGAGGGAGCGGATGAACGCAGGAGAGACAGAAGATGTCACATCTGCTTCTGCCACTCCCTGGCTGGTCCCAGAGCATGGGAACACCATTAAAACCACTGCTGAGGCAGGTCTTCCAGCGTGCTCCTTATTTATCAATTCAACAGGGCAAATAGGCCATAATTGGGCGTGCATGCGTTGTAAAGGGGCACCGACACCAAGTTCAGATCTCGTCCCACTCATTATCCAGCTGACAGTAAAAAATAACTCTGCGTGCTTCTCGGCTTTGGAAAGGAAAATAAGAGCATCTGTTGGTAGCATTTCATGCCTGAAGCGTGTTCTGGTTCTGTAAATACACCGAATAAAAGTATCTCCTGTCTTCAGGCTTGTGACCGGCACCGGGCTCCGCTTGCCAAAGAGGGTTTTGAGTTTCTCTTGCTGTCTTTTCCCCCGCGCTGGCCCCCCCAGAATGGCGACCACCACACTTTAATAAGCCATTTCACAGGGGTCAACTCCCCTTTCTCCACGGCGTCAGCTGTGTCGCCTCCTTCACCTCCTTCGCCCATTCCTCACCCAGGCTCTCCCCCCACTGGCATGTGTCCAGCCCGACGCTGTTTACCGGACCGAGCATTTAGAGGGGTTAGCGTTTCACCATGGCAGCTGTTGGCACCATGTGCCTCCCCCCCTCGGGCGGCTGGCCGACGGCACGCAGGCCACCGCTTCACACACCCCGGAGCACCCCCCGGAGGACCCTTGCCTCCGTCGGCCCCCTGCACTTGGCCTTGGTTTGAAACAGAAGCTTCGGGCCATATATCAGATACCAGTTTAATGTGAAGACAGAAGATCTGGCGTGGACTGATAGCTGGCGGACGACATCCGTGTCAGCAGCCGATCATTCTAACCTGACAGACAATATCACAACGTGGCTGCGCTTTGGATCCCGTCGCTGCATTTTTCCATCTTCACGATCACAGCTGAGCAGACATGTTAGTGTATATTTCTCTGAGGGAGGACCAAATCAATTGATAAGCTCCTACATAACAACTAGATTATTGCTAATTAAATTAACTGTAGCCCTATTACACTAACTGACTGGCGAGCGTAGTCACAAGGACGCCGTTTTTGGAGTGCGGAGGGGAAAGAATGCGACTTATCTCTGCGACATTTAAAGTCATGACTCACTAATTAACTCATAAACCACTCAGCATTTTCTTCTCAGACACAAGGTGACACATGAGAGCGACACCAGCGCTTCCTTAAAATATAAACCCCCCCCCGCGGAAAACATAAGCACGGGGTCCTAATGTATTAGTGCACGGAGCACACCGCCGTGTGTATACTTCACGGCAGATGGTTGTGTTTTTAGGGAGCGATGGGAGGTTGCGAATGTCGGTAATCTCATCCCACCTGCCCTGGAGAATCCGGTGAGTCTTGGGAGAGTGTTTTAGAGAAGCAAGGTCAGGGTGGCAGTTGTCACAGCGCCATACCATACCATTTGGATGGAAAGTGATACCGCTGACAGCTGACGCTGCCTCTGTCACTCTCGGGGTTAATTTGGAGTGTCTTAACATTCACTTCACTCTGAAACGATATGTATCAAATATGAAACTGGAGGGGGTTAATGGAGCGGATCTCAGCATATGTGTCTCCATCACTTCCCCCCTCATCCTTACATCCAGCTTTCACTCAACAAATCACAAGATATGTGGGTTTCTCCTATGACAGCGGACTCCGGGGGGGCGTTCCTGACGCTTTCTTTAGTATACATACATGATCATTTCACACTTCTCATCCCACCCATAATGTCCCGGGACCAGATCAAGATGGAAAAAATCACCAGTGATGAGTTACACACACACATACACACACACACACACACACACACACACACACATAAACACATCTGAGTGGACAATACAACAGCCATAATCTTTCTAACTATTTATTTATATGATCAGGAAACAGTTTGCATAAATATCATTCTTAACCTTTGAATCCAAGGGGATATACTCCCATCAGCTTTTTGAACTTTTCAAAACTTCTAATACAAACAAAAGACCTAAAAATACAAAGATAACATGTGGTGCATCTTCTAGGGGAAAGGGGATTAATTGAGGTGTGATAGTAATGACAGCATGGGGAGGGGGGGGTCTGGGGGGTGGATCTTCTAAAGACTCAGTTTGCTTCTTGTTTACATTCCACACCCCCAGACCCCTTAACCAGAGCTAATCTCATCAGTGAAATCCCCGGATGAATGAATATCTCCTCTCATAGGGAACATTCTCACTCTTTCTGTTCACGCACACACACGAGAATCTTCCGCAATCCCTCCATGATTATAATTTCTTGGGGCTGAGACTACAGATTATGTCTTCCTTCTCCTTCCTACTACATGCACACAAACAGAAAATATTGAAATATTATGTTTTCATTGTAACCCCATTCACTCACTATTTTCCCTATTTTCTCCCAACTAAAGTCACAAGTCAAAGTTAGTGGAGACACCAGAAGGGATGGGGTACCTCCGTCCTCTTTGCTCCTGGCCTGGAGCTTTTGGGTAACTGATATAAAAGTTTCAGGGTGAGCATAAGTGGATAAACAGACAGGGGTGGTCATGAGTTGTTAGTGAACCACAGAGCTGAGGAAGAGCCTCCAACTGTGCAGCCTCGACCCACTCTTTCATCTATTGTGGGCTGGTTCAGTGCTCCTTTGTGGGCCTGCTGCATGGCCTGCTGCACTGCTGAAGACCTCGGCCAAAATCAAGCAACGTCCCGTTCCGAAGACCTTGAACTCTGCTTAGTGGGGCAGCAAATCTAATTTACATTTTTTCAGTCATTTGCTGTGAATGGATTTCTGGATCTGTTTTAGGGAGGCATGTATGCAGTTGTTCTTTCTCTCACATGCGTGTGAATTAGGGCCCCTTTCCTGTGCTGTTCACACTCAAGAGATGGGGGAAGGACAAATAACGGTGCTGTCTTTAACATTCATGCAGGCATCATGCAGGACAACACAGAGCCGGGCCCTACTTGCCTTTCATCCTGAAATGTATCAGATGTACAAAACAAAGGTGATAAATATGTAGTTTATTCATGAAATAAAACCAATATTCCAAGGGTCTGTGACTACTGGGGTTTGTTTTCCTGCCACTGGGGGTTAGACGTGATGCATGTGCCAAAGTGTGTGAGTTATGATACATTTTTCTCATCACCGAATGCCTGGGCATGTTCGACGTTAGCATGTCTTCCATTCAGAGAACAAAAATCTGATGTCGAGGGCCATCACGGGGGTGATAATTGAGACACCTGAGAACCTCTGTTCGCTGATCTTATATCCTCCAGAGAGCAAACAAGCTGGGGCTCCACACCAGTGTTCCTCTTGGTGAAGCAAACCGCTTTTTTTTTTTTTTTTTCCAATGAATTGTTTTTAAATAAACCAGCACAGGGATTCTTTTTACAACAAATATTGACCATTCCAATGCAAGCCCTTTGGTAAACACTGGGCTACCTAGACCGGCAGAGATAAAGGTGTGAACTACCTCCAGCAACAGAAGATTAGGCAAATGTCTGGGCTCTGATTGTTGCTTTAGAGGAGTGGGATTATGGTAAAGCAGGGGTGGGAATACCTTTGAGTACAAAAAGCAGTTGTTAAAGTTACAGTCCCTCGGGAATCTTAAAAAGTGCCTTTGTATTCCTTACCTACAGACCACCATTTTAATGTAGATGGTCCAATCAGACTTCCCATTCAATCAGGTCAGACATGTCAGGTCATTCTGTCATAGAACACAAAATATTAAAACACTTGTCTGCATGTGATCTTTCTGAGGTAAGGCTATAGCCTCTGGTTCCCTGTTGATAGTAGTTGGATGACATCATGCAGTTCGTGTCTTGAAAGTCATTTTATAACATAGCCTTTGGCTGTATTCCATTCCTGCTCCCAAGGAAGGAAGGGAAGAAGGGAAGGAAGGAAATTACAGAGGTACAAATCCAAATCTGAACCCTTTGAGCAGTCAGCATTTATACAGCAGAGCTCTGTCCTATTTATATTTAATTTTTAAGATACTGCTCTTGTTTTCTTGCACTTTGTGTCCCCTTCTTAGGGTTGCGTTTCTATTTCAGGCTTTGATGGAGTTTGTTTTTGGAGCTTTTGGTCTTCCCCGCTCAAACCTTGTGAAACCAATAAAAAGCATTTTCTCATGGATTAAATTCCCACCAAAAAATAAATACACGTCGGAGAGAGCCCCGCATGTCAAAACAAGAGATATCGTTCAGGATAAAAGAGAGCACGCTCTGCCAGAACTCCAAATTACTTAGTGATTTAAACACAGATGACAGATTATTATGTGTGGTGTGAGGGTATGAAGGGGTGGAGCAACGCCATCCTCCTAGGTAATAGGTGAGATTGGACTAGACAGGTTCATTTTCACTACAGGTAGAAATATTTCCACATTAAAAAGTATAGTTTAATTTGAAATTATAAAATGCCGCATCTCTCTATGTGTGCACAGTGCCCAGTAATCAGGGCGTAAGGTTCATGTATGTATTAGGCCATGTATTCGTGTGAAGGGAACGGGCCCCTCACATCACCCCCCTATTTCGCGTGAGGATGGATTAGGAGAAGGCCAAAACTAACACTGTTGGTCGTTTGAACACCGTGAGTGGGCCGATGGTGAGAAACCTACATGCACTACAGGCATTTTCAGCGCAGGCCGACCCTGCAGCGCGGTGCCTGTGGCGGTGCTACAAGATATCGGGTGCTTCCAACTACTGCGGACTGGTCAATCAAGGATTAGACATCACTGAACTAGAGTCCACTACTGAAGGACCCAGTGAATCGCAACCTTCAACAGGTCATAATTTCTTCATTCTAGCCCTGGTTGTTCATATTACGCAAGGAGTTCCAGTTTCATGGAAATACCCTTTGACCTGTTTTGCTCTGCTGAGACCTCTGTTGGTTTAAGACACTGGTCTCATCCCTCCGTCCATCCTTAGAGAGAAATAAAATTGCTGACCAACCGAGCCTCCGAACTTTCCATCGCACTGACGTTCCCACGGGATCGTCCTGGGCTGCGATGGAGCTGGCGCACTCCAGCCATCTCCAGCAGAGGCCAACAGATGACCTGGGGTAATGTTGACCACCAAAGAGGGAAGCGGAAGCAGGAGGCACGCTACAGCTGTATAGGAGCATAAGTACGCCGCCGGGCCGCCTGGCAATCAGGGCGCAACAGCCCTGGCAGAGTGCCATGCAGTGGTGAGGAGGGAGCAGACCTGTCACATCTGCATGTTAAAAAAACTACCTGGGGTGTGCTATCGTAGCTTAATCTCAGCGTGTGCCCGGCAGATTTCAGATTTCTCACGGCGAGTCAGGTGTTTTCCCTGCCGTCACCCTACATGCCCGTGCACATCTCCCACACTTTCCATCCACACACCATATTTGTCTTATGCAATACACTTGTAGCTGATTGCTTACACACTCCGTTTCGTCCCCTTTTTTTTTTTTTTTCCCCAGTGTTTCCCACACTTCAGGCACCTCCAGAGACCTTGCCCCTTTTGGCATGCGTCCATTTGGCAATCGAACCAACAGAAGGACCAGCATATGCGTGGGTTCATAATAAAATAATCTTTGCCCTGGGGTGCAGAAACTGCAGATACTCGCTGACAGTTTCACTTGCAGAAAAAAAAAAAAAAAAAAGGAAGGAGGGAAAATCTGACTGAGGCGTGAGCCAGAATGAGTTAGTATCACCCACTGTATATTATTATAATTAGAGACTACTATGGTGCATCAGAAGTCCTGTAAACAACAACAAGAAGTTACACATGTTGGACATTCAAAGAGGACTTTGATCATTGAAACTTTTCTTAATATATGTTATATATATATATATATATATATATATATATATATATATATATATATATATATATATATATATATATATATATATATATTAAATTAACTGGTCTGTTTTACAGGCATTGTAAAAAGAAGGTGTTAATCCAAATGGAGCAAAATTTTTGGATAGATCGGCTGATTTTATATTACATTGGGGTTAAGACACTCATTTCTCGTTAAGTGTGATATTTCTTTTTATATGCACTATAAATGAAGTGTAGGGAACACATGTCTGTGGTGTGCACGATTGAGCGTGTTCCTGGGGGAAGAGGCGGCTTTTATGTGACCGGAGGAGGGGGGGGGGGGGTGCGCAGCGTGGTGGGAGGAACTTTAAGAGTTGCCTGCAGATTTCATTGAGAACGCGGAAAGCACCAGGTGAACATCTATATGCGCCGAGTCCTCACCGACACCGTCCGCCTTCTGCCCCGTTTCTCTCTCTGACGGTTGGAATTACTTGCTTCCAGAGGATATTTATTTCTGGACAACATCTGGGAAACCAAAGCGCGGATCTATGCCAACCCTACGCGGGAGTCACCGACATTTGTGAAGTTGCAAGAGGAGGAATGTATCGTTTCTTTGTGAAACTAACATTTCTGATCCCAGCAATCGTCATCTCACAAGGTAAAATATCCGCAAAATAGATTTTTGATAAAGAAATGCAAGCTTTCGGGAGTTAGTAGACCTAATCTATGCGGTTGAAGTGTTTTATCTAACTAGTAATATAAACTAGTAGTACCTTATGTGCTATATAACTCAAAATGATCACTGCTAAATTATAAAAGTAGTTTGGATTTTTAAAGTGTGTCTCCTCAATGCAGTAGATATGAGTTGCTGCATGCGTGAGAAAGTTATTCTGCACGATAATATTGATTATTGCGTCTCTCAGCCTTGCGCCTTTTTTTTTTTTTTAAAAAAGAAGTTTGCAAATTTGATTTTACTTTTGAAAAAAAGCATTCCGTAAAAGAAAAAGGAGAAACAGTTTTAAATAGCGTGGGGGGGGGGGTGGCGTTGGGGTGACTGGGGGGGTAAATGGAAGTCGGTGCGTGTGTTTGGGGCAGGGGACGCGGCGGGGGGGAGAGGGAGGGCACCTTTTGTCCGCATGTGTGGGAGAGTGTTGTGAGTGCCGGGTGGAGGGGGTGGGGGCGGGCGAGGCGCTGTTATTCCCGTCTGCCGGTAAACAATGCCCGAGGAGAGTGTTTTATGGCTCGTGCTGGACTCTGATTTCTTTTGTTGCGCGTCCGAGCTCCGCAGCTGCTGCGCTTTCCCCGCAAAAGCGTGCGCTTCCCCCTCCCACCTCCCTCCTCCACCTCCCCACCCCCCCGGAAAGCGACGCACCACGCGTTTACGACCTTACCCGGGGTCCACAACATTATCCCCTGCGGGAAAGTGTGTAACAAATCAATTAATGATCAGCCCGTGTGTGCGTAAAAACGAAAAAAAAAGCTGCGAATTAGGATACATTAAATATATCACTAATGAATAATTTCCCTGGAATGATTTCAGACTTTAATCCCTAATCCTAACGGCTTGATTAAGACTGCGGATTATTAACTATGATGAATGAATTGGGACCGAGTTTGCTTATTTTAAACTTTCCCAACATCCTTGTTGTTCAACAGGTCTGAAATGCTCCATATCCACTGAATCGTGCCTGAATGGAGGAAGATGTGAAGCCACCACAAATGGAAATGGAGAATGCAAGTATGTAACCAAATGATAAAACGCCTCAACAAGTGATGTCTGAGATGATCACCACCCCGCTGCAGCATTTTGCTCACGTTGTAACTTTCGTATTTGTTCTGGGGCTTTGGAATTTGCCTAGCTTTACAAGTGCAGTGTAGTGTAATTTTGATACTTGAAAGTGTTTTTTTGTTCGAAAGAAAAGGGGCCGCATATCCCCCTTTTCATTCCAGCCTTTTGAGCTGGCCATGCACCCAGCAACCGGAGGCCCTCCAGTTTCTTCTGGGCCGGTGTGCTCCTGTAGCCCTCCAGGAGCCACGTTGCTCTCTGAAGCCGCACACATTCTCCGGAGAGAAAAGAGTTTAAGAAGTGAGGAAATTCAAAAAGAGTGCGGTTCTGGAGAGGTGAGAGAGGGGTAGCTGGACAAAAGCCCCCACCCTCCCTTTTTTTTTTTTTTTCTTACTAGGCCTTTTAATGAATGCAAGACCCCTTCATCCAGCAAAGTGAGAGGACGCGTCCAGCCCTAAATCTTGTTTTTTTGCCCTTTCATGAGCGACAGCTGGGGCTCGCCTGCCGCCCGTCACCCATTGTCCTGCAGTCAGAGCAATGCTGTGTGACTAATCTGAGTGGGGCTTCCCATCATGCCACAGCCACCCTAAACACCACAGCACGCACAAAACCCCTGCCATAACCCCCTTTCAAATCCTTCTCCCCCCAAAGGTCTGTCTCCAGCTTTGTGAATGGAAACCGCCCCCCACCCCCCCACACACACCTCACCTCACCCACCAATGATCTCCATTAGAAAGCCAGATGGCTGTGAAATATAATTGGATTGGATATCAGTAGATTGAGATTAATAGGAATAAACTGCACAACTACAGAGTAAAACAGCAATTTAGATGCAGATTGAGGGTTTTCAGACTGTTTGAGCATGAGCAGCGTTCTCCTTAGTGTGACTCTATGAACTTGTACAGTTCTCTAACCTTCTGATGTTTCTCTGCAATAAGGGAAGAAAGTGGTGGGAAAAGTTGTGAGGGGGCGATGGCTTTTTTTTTTTTTTTTTTTTTTTTAACTGCGATCCAGTGGCGAAATCGTTCTGATTCCTCTGAAGAGGCTCATGGGTGGCCTGGTTTACCCTGAAGGCATGCGGTCACGGCAGGCGCTTCTCTGGTCTGCAGAGAATAAAAGAGAAAGAGGGTGGGTGGTGGTGGTGGGGAGGGGGGTGGGGGGTGCAGAGGAGCCCGGGCCCACCGACTCACATCCTTTCATATCTAATCTGCGCACGCACACACTCACACACCACTGCACGTGTGCGCACGCTCGCACGCACTGCGACCCCCACCCCTCCCACCCACCCCAACAAAGCTGGTATTGTGGTCCCCGTCTCTGCTCGGTCCAATTAAAGACAGCCAGGATGAGAGCATCACTTCATCCACCCGCGCCTGTGCTTCCTCTCTGCCATTAATCATTCTTTCCTGCCAAGTTAAGCAGCCATCAGCCACGGCTGTGCTGTTGGATGCAGCATCACCCCTCAGGGGTCAGAGTGTAGCGTCTGTACTGGGGGCGGGGGGGGGCTATCCACTGATGGCAGAAATTGTGCTTTTGTCACAGTTTTTTTTAAATTACTTTTTTGGTTTTGGTTTGGAAATGTGTCGACAAGAGCGATGTTAAACATTTACATCACATTATATTTGTGTGGTCAGGGTGTGCAGCTCAGATCACACGGTGTTAATCACTTGATTGTTAGGGTATTTCTAAATCCGTGTCCGACTCTTTACACTGTGGTTCATACAGCCCGGTGCAGGCATATGGTGACACCAATTTGACTGGCATGCTAGATTTAATTCCTGTTTCAACACAGTTCCCACGAGCAGGAGAATGGAGAAAATCACATGTCGGCATAGAGAATAACGTTAGTCTCACTGTAAACTGTGGTAATCAGATGTCTTGCGGATGGATTTCGTGGGTTTAAGCCTGAGTTCAGACAAAAATGGGCACCTCTTTTCCCCATTTGGTGCAGAAAGGATGTGTTTTGTTTTTGCTTCTAAATTTAGAAAGGCTTAATTTAAACTTTTTCCATTATCCGGGAACTAGTTTGTGTCCTGTTTACTGGTAGCTACCCTCCCCTTAAAGTCAGGCTTTTCTTATTTTAATTTACTGTCCTGTGAAGTTTGTTATGACTGTTTAGACAATGTGACATAAGTTGCTGAGGAGAATTAAAACCCCAAGTGAAACTTTGGGCAAAAGTCCTGCCTGTGTTTTGAACTTTCTCTGACGATTCACAAATGACTCAGCTGTGGTGACTCTTTATGAGCATGTTCAGAATCTCATTTAGATAAAATGTCACCCTAAGTATGGGGTGATAGTAGACACATAGAAACAAAAACAAGCCTCCGCCATGGGGAAGTACTCAGCCGTGGTTCTGTAAAGTAGGAGGTTATCTGAAGGTCTGGGGCTTCCTGTTTCCCAGAGAGTTGAAGGCGACTGAAGACCGCGAAAGGGCACAGAGCTGCGTGAGTCAAATTTAGCTTCCACTCGCAAGAGCATAACAAGAGGTCCGTCAGGTTGAAAGGTTCTTGCCCTGAATGCTGTGGTTGCATGACTGACTGGCTGTTTATGTCTCTCTGCTGAAATAGACAGTTTGCGTCTGAGGTGGCGGTTAATAATAAACTCAGAAAACATCTCAAATGTCCTGCTGCATGGCTCAAACCGTGCAAAAAATAGGCTTGAGACTGTCAATTGACTATTTCTTACTACTGACCTTGCAATGAGCTGTCTGATATGGCATATTGATGAGAATATGTCTGATATATAAAGGCTGTCCAGAGCAAGCCCAGCACGACTAAAGGGTGTTCCACTTTCCTTTAAGGAATGCTGCTCTTTATATGTCCTCCTATAGGATTACCAAGCAGGTCTCTGTTAAGGCTCAACTCAGGAGTACATAAGTTGCATGACTGGGTCAAGTATTCCTCTTGGTGTTTGGCTTTCATTGGGCTTTAAGCGCTCAGCCTGCCACTCCCCTGGTTGGAACCATTCCCTACATGCCACAGAGCCCTTCCACACAGTGGCAGTAGATGGGGTTGGTCAGGTGCCACGCATAACATAACATCCTAAAATAAAAATACTACGGAGAAGATAATGGTTTGATATGTGGACTAATATTAGACTACATTTATTGGCCTAATGAGGGTACTTTGAGTCTGGAAATCCACAGATCAAAGCTGTACTGTTAAAACGCAAAGATAAGATTTGGTTCAAGTGGATGCCGAAGGTTCAAGGCACTTGTGAAAACACCAACTACCGTGGCTGATAAATATTACAATGCAGGGAATGGAGGCATAGATAGTCAAGTCTGATCTTTGTGTCATGTTTTTTCAGACACATCCATTTTTATGCACTGCGTGCATAAAAGCTCCAATTTTAGTAATTAATCCCATGCTACAGCAGATGTGTTGTGACCAACAACATCATAAAAGTCCAGCTGAGCGTTAACTAATTGAGTATCATTGCTCCAGGAGGACTCAGCCTAACCCCTTAAGAAATCTTCTAGCAAAATTCTGCCTTATTTTCTGTCATTACCGTTCAGTAGAAATTGTTTCAGGCTGCAATTAGCTGCACCTTTCCTGCACCATTTGAAAAATGTTCAACCTGAGTAAATGTCTCATTTCCTGCAGTAGCTTTGTTTTTGGGCTTGACTAACAAATGAGGACCACGAGGGTCACACTTTGGCTAATGATTAGACATATGGGACAATAGCCCATTAAAGCAGAATGAATCAGGTGGAAACAAATAGTCCTTTAAAAGAGGTAAACAGGGATGTTGGAAGAGATTAAGAATTTTACACGAGTAAAATAAAATCAAGGTTGCAGTTATGATGACTGCACTTTATCCTTTCACACAACTTTTTCCACGTCATTGATATTTTCCCCACACAGTGGGGCTGTTCTTGTGTCGCATGATAAAGTCACCCCCAGAGTGGCAGATGGTAGATCTGTCCCCGTGGGGGATGCGGACAGAGGGGGAGAGAAGGTAAAAAAATGCCGTCCCACAGTCACAAAAGTGTTTGGGGTCGGAGGTCGGGAAAGCATCTGCTCTGGCCTGAGGGGACATTGCTTCGCTGGGAGAGACCTGTTGCCGTGGTGTGCGCCGCTCAGTATTTCAGCGTGTGGGTGGATCTTTATCCCAGAACGAGATGACTTTTGAACAAAGAAGATCCATTACAGTTGGCGTGGGATGACACGCATGCACACGTCACAACATAACATCTGTTTTATGGGGGCGAGCGAGAATTTCGCACCAGATCATTGATCGGGGGTTTATTCCACATGCTCGCACGGTAAAGTGAAATGCAAGTCAGAGGAACTTCAAAAGCAACCCGAAGGTTTTTACAATCGTCTGCCAATTGCAACTGTCTGGACTCCCTGCTGGGCACATGGGACTGTTAAAAACTCTGTGATTGGTCTCCCCTATCTATGTAAACATGGGAGTTTTTCAGCAGCACCGTGCGACATAAGGAGGACGCTGTAAAAAGCTAACTGCTGGGTGCCGTTAAAAAAAGTCCCCACAGGAGAAAGTGGAAAACAGCACAGTGTAATATTACAGCCACAAAAACACAAGTGATTAAACATAGAAATAAACGGTGATTAAACATAGAAAGTAACTTATTGGAGCATGTAAGGACAGTAAGGAGAAGCTGTAGAGAAAAGAGGATTTAAGAATGAGAGTGGAAGTTCTGGGTTGCGGGGGGGTGGTGGAGACAGAAGTTGCAACAGCTGACTTCACATGGGTCCTTTATATCCCCAGAGGAGAGGTTAGCTTGTCAGCACCCCCATCTGACAAGGGGACATAGGGGAGGGGGGCTTATGTGGGAGGGGGAGGAGTCCTGTCCAACAGCTGCCCTCATTAACATGCGCACCTGCTCCCTGTGGAGATACCCAGACCAACAGATGCTGTCCCCTGCACAGAAACACTCAGCCGCTCATTGAGCAAACAGCCCAAATTTGAATGTAAACGACTTTTTTTTTTTGCAGGGCTTTAAATATGCACATCTGTCACGTAGGCTGTTGTGTAAGTTATGAAACTGGTCCCATTTACTTTGGGAACTGGTCTTGATTGCTTTCAATTGGTGGGGGGGGGGTTTAAAGCCTGAATGCAATACTTTATACACGAGAACCAGAGCCGGCATAGTTGCCTTGATCTCTGCGGTCATTGAGAATGAGTGTAGACAGCGTGTCTGCAGTAAGGTAGATGGGAACAGTCAGTTGTTGACAGGCGAATTTGTAGCGTCTGCTGCCATAGCAGAATGTGTTTTCAAGGATCTAACTGAGTCTAATCCAGAGAGACACACTACAACAACATGCACCACTGCAGTGGGAATTTATTGAGCGGGAAAGTTTTACCCCCCTCCCCTATTCTCCACCTCCCCTCTCTTTAGTCGGCCTTTGTTTAGAATATTCTTCCCATGCCATGGAAAAGAAGCCATTGTTTCCTAATTATCTGTTTTTTTTCACCCATCTCTGTCTGTTTACAGGTGTTCCAGTGACTTCGTAGGAAATCGCTGCCAGTATCCAAACCCCTGCAGCCCTTCACCCTGCCGTAATGGCGGTGAATGCCGGGGCGTTTCCCATGGCAACACGTTTGATTTCCGATGTGTGTGCCGCCTGGGGTTCACCGACCGGCTGTGCCTGACTCCCACCAACCATGCCTGCATGAGTTCCCCATGTCAAAATGGAGGGACTTGTGATCTCATGACCCTCACTGCCTACCGCTGCCGCTGCCCGCCTGGTTGGTCAGGTACGTGGTTGACATCATGTGCACCCACCAGTTTCCCTCGAAATATGAATAATTAATAGGGTTTTTTGTGTTCTCAAGGTAAAACTTGCCAAATTGCAAACCCATGTGCTTCCAATCCATGTGCAAATGGTGGCCAGTGCTCCGCCTTTGACTCCACCTACATCTGCACCTGCCCACCCGCCTTCCACGGCCAGACCTGCAAGCAAGATGTCAACGAGTGCGCACAGACCCCCTCCCCATGCTTCAACAATGGCATCTGTGTGAACGAAGTGGGCTCGTACCATTGCCGGTGCCCTTCAGAGTACACTGGCCAGCACTGCGAGACCCCGTACATGCCATGCAGCCCCTCGCCATGCCAAAACGGAGGCACCTGCGTCCAGAAGGGAGACACCACCTATGACTGCACCTGCCTCCCAGGTATCGTATGGGTATCAGCATGTGGCTGACTCTGCCACTGGAGGCACACAGTGTTTAATCACACCTTGGGTTGAGCTAAAAACTCAGACTGGAACGAGTAAACTCAAACCCCACTCCCACATCTGCTTGCCAGGGTGCTCTGGCAGGATGCAGTCACACAGACGTTTCCTCCTGATAATCACCAGTGTGCCCCAACACTGCAGCGATAATGCACATTCACATAGACATATGGATACCCACCCTATCCGTGAGGTCATACATAAACACCCCTCCTATTCTGCTGTCCATATTATGCTTGAACCACAAACCAGCCTGCTGTTGTGTAAAATGTTGGTTAAGGTTCGGCAATTGTGGTGAAGATGTTGTGCACCATCTGCCAAGGACTGTTTCTCTCCAGACCACAAGGCATTAACCACATTACTGTTCTTCTCCAAGTTTAAATATTTGGATCTCTTTAATAGGTTGCAACATGGTTTAAATGAGTGCCTGTGAATGGAGGACTTGGGTGGTTGTTAAAGTTTAACACACGCTGCTTGTCTCCGGTGGGTGTTCGTGTTGGAATGCAAATAAACAGCAGAGCCGCACGAGCACCTGCAGAGTTATGAGTTGATGGTTAATCAGATCTGTTGTAAAACTCTCGTTCTGCTGTTTGATGTTCGAGGAGGAGACATGTCAGAGTAATTCACTGGGCATTAAAACAGTCCGCCACGAGAACACAGAGACCTTATCTCTTGTTCGCCAAGCGCCTGGTGATAGCAAGGGCAAGAAGAGCCTTAACACTAACTAAAGCAAATATACCTTCAACTATTCCCGTTTCCTTTGTTTGCCAGGCTTCACAGGCGAGCACTGTGAGCACAACATCGACGACTGCCCAGGTCACACCTGCCAGAATGGTGGAGTTTGTGTGGATGGAGTGAACACCTACAACTGCCAGTGCCCGCCTCATTACACAGGTGACAATTCGCCACTTGGGTTAGAAAAGTTTCAGAGTTTAGACGTGTATTCACGCCGACTTCCATCACAGGCCAGTACTGCACTGAAAACGTGGACGAGTGTGAGCTGATGCCCAACGCGTGTCAGAACGGAGGAACGTGCCACGATACGCACGGCAGCTACCACTGCGTCTGTGTCAACGGGTGGACGGGCGACGACTGCAGCGAGAACATCGACGACTGCGCCAGCGCGGCCTGTTACCGCGGCGCCACCTGCCACGACCGCGTGGCCTCGTTCTTCTGCGAGTGCCCTCACGGGCGCACAGGTACGCCCCGCGCTTGGCGGGTACGGTACGGCCGCGACGAGGCCATGGTGCGGTTTTGGTGACGGCTTGTTATTGTCACAGGATTGTTGTGCCACCTGGACGACGCGTGCATCAGCAACCCGTGCCAAAAGGGTTCCAACTGTGACACCAACCCCGTCAATGGCAAAGCAATCTGCACCTGCCCCCCGGGCTACACCGGGTCAGCCTGTAATTTGGATATTGATGAGTGCTCCCTTGGTAGGTTATGACCCCAGCATCTTTCCTCCATTTCAAAAATATACCCTTTACATTCAGCACATATATCACTTATATCTAACATCTTGTATCTTAAATGTCGTAGGTGCCAATCCATGTGAGCACGGCGGTCGCTGTATCAACACTAAAGGCTCTTTCCAGTGTAAGTGCCTGCAAGGGTATGAAGGACCCCGTTGTGAGATGGACGTCAATGAGTGCATGTCTAATCCGTGCCACAACGACGCCACCTGCCTGGACCAGATTGGCGGCTTCCACTGCATCTGTATGCCAGGTACGTGCGTTGACTTGCACCATATTTAGAGAGCAAAGGCAACCTTTGTCGAGTGACCACCACGGCACGATTGTAGTATAAGAACTTTGCCATGATTTGACGCTTTTGTCCTCGCGTGCTTGCTTCAGGGTACGAGGGTGTGTTCTGCCACATCAACATAGACGAGTGTGCCAGTCAGCCTTGTCTAAACAACGGCAAGTGTGTCGACAAGATCAACTCCTTCCACTGCGAGTGCCCGAAAGGTGAGAAAACAAGGAGGAATGCAAAACAGTATGGAGGTAATAGGGTGAAAGTAAAAGATTATTGGATCCCACCTTTTGTGCCTATTTTTATAGTTTCGGGCATAACAATGGGACAACAAAGACTGTGTGGGGAATGAATGCATATAGTAAATCCCAAACTGTATGGATTAGTGGTCAAATGTTAATTATTTATGAGTTAATACTGTAATTTAAGGGTGCCGGGGTGAACAGAGTGGATCATGTTGCTCATACATTAGCATATTTGGCGGGCGCAAGAGTTTGTATAAGAGCTTGGCGCCAAAATTTGGGGGCAGGGATTGGCTGATAGCCACCAAGCAGGAGGCTATTGTGCTGGGGTCTGAAAGAAAGATGTTATTGAACAGTAAGAGTGGAAGGAGGGGGGGCTACTTGAAACCCAAGCCCCCAAACCCAAGTTTTCAAGTTTTTTTCTGCTATGTTCATATGTCCAATATAGGAAAGTTAATTTATTTTCTTTCTGATTTCACATTCAGGCTTTTCAGGGAATCTTTGTCAGGTGGACATTGACGAGTGTGCCAGCACGCCCTGCAAGAACGGAGCTAAGTGTACCGATGGCCCAAACAAGTACACTTGCGAATGTGCTGAAGGTAACAGGGGCTTCCTTTTTGCTTACCTTCTGTATTTTCTGCATTGGACATTTGATTTCAGTGATGTTCCTCCTCTGCTGAACAGGTTACATGGGACAACACTGTGAAATTGACATCAATGAGTGCTATTCTGACCCCTGTCACTACGGGACATGCAAGGATGGCCTGGCCTCTTTCACCTGCTACTGCCGTCCTGGCTACACGGGCCGTCTTTGTGAAACTAACATCAACGAGTGTCTCAGCCAGCCCTGCAAGAACGGGGGCACATGTCAAGACAGGGAAAACACTTACATTTGTGTCTGCCCCAAAGGCACTGCAGGTGAGACTTTCCACCAACATGAAACTGCTGATTCTTTCAGGTTGGATTTTGTGATTTCATTCGCTTATGTGTCTGCCACTCTACAGGATTTAACTGTGAGGTGAATCTGGACGACTGTAAGAGCAAACCCTGTGACTACGGGAGGTGCATCGACAAAATCAATGGCTATGAATGTGCATGCGAGCCTGGATACACAGGTGAGCAGTGGGTGGGGTTTAGTGTGAGGGAGATAGTCCCCTGAGCTTTGGAAGGGGTGGACAGGACAGGTGGCTGGCGGGTCCGCTCGGGCGGAACAGTGGTGTCAGATTGCACATGTGGAATAGTTGGTGTAGAGGGAAGAACAGAGTCTAACCTGATACACACACAATGTACTAACTTTGTTTGCAGTTTGAAAAGAGTGTGACGCTGAGCCTGGTCTGTAACATGATTCTTTCAATGAGGAAAATAGACCGCAATTTAGTTTTTAGTACATGTGCTTGAACGATAAAACCCATAAGGTTCAGATTGAAGAATTTTTTTTTTTTTTACTTCCCTTCTAATGAAAGGTTTTTGAGTAATTAAATCCAGCATGTGGAACATTCGGTTTCTCTTTCATGGCCCAGCAGAGCCGGTTCTGACTGGTAGAGGCAATGTGATTAAGTTGGAAAGAGGCAGAGTGCGTGTGTGTGTGTGTGCGCGCGTGTGCGTGTGTGAAGGGGGGGCAGCATCACCGAGACACAGACGGATAGAGGACTATTGTAACTGAAGATCAGGCAGTTGGGCCCTCCCATTTCTGATTGATGAGCAGAGGGGGAGGGATCTGATTAGTGGATCAGGAGGGGGGTTTAATTGTTACTCGGATGTCTGTGAAAGGGGTCTGTCCTTCTGTCCCTGTAAACAGCTTTGGGTAAGGTTAGATCTCCCCTGATGGGGGTGAGGAGTGTTGTTTGTATGTCTCTGAATAGCAGAGTGCCCCCCCCCTCATTCCCCTGGCAGCACTTCCCCCTCTCAGATTCAGCCCAAACCCCCTTCTGCCTATTCAACAGGAACCCATTCAATCAAAGGAGGAGAGGCAAAGGGGCCTCCAGGGGCTGCCAGGCTAGTCATACACTGGGGCTGCTGCAGCCTCTGCCTGTTGAATGTCTTTAGTATTGGCTCTCACTATTGTCCAAAAGCCACACAGTACACCTCAGTAAGCAGCTTATAAAGGCTCAAAGAATATTACTCCAGGGTGTTTCCAGCTGTGAGACATTCATAATGCCCTGTGTAGTTTTTTTTTTGTCATACGTTTTGAAATATTTCTAAAGAACAAAGTAGTTGCACATCTGGAAAACAATGAATAATATCAAAAACTGCCCTTGGTATTATTTTTATTGATATTTTAGTATTGATATTGAGTATTGAGTTTCTCCTACAACCATCCACGTGTCTCTCAGGTGCCATGTGTAACGTGAACATTGACGACTGTGCCATCAACCCATGTCACAACGGAGGTACTTGCGTCGACGGAATCAACAGCTTCACCTGCCTGTGCCCGGAGGGCTACAACGACGCCACCTGCTTGTCTCAGGTGGATGAGTGTCGGAGCAACCCTTGCATCCACGGCCGATGCCAGGACCTCATCAACGGGTGAGCGCCGTCAACGTTTATGATGTATGAGCAGCGTAAAATTTTACAAAAATGAACCCTGCTAATCTAAACGTTTACCTTTGCTTTAGCTACAAATGCACCTGCGACTCCGGCTGGAGCGGCCCCAACTGTGACATCAATAACAACGAATGCGAATCCAACCCCTGCATGAATGGCGGAACCTGCAAAGACATGACCAGCGGGTACCACTGCACGTGCAGAGTCGGCTTCACCGGTCAGTTACAACCACAGTGACATGTTATAATCCGCTCCCTCTGACGGCTCATTGAGAGTGAGTGTGTTCCCCTGTTAGCTGATATCTAAACCTATCCATCTTCTCTAATCCAACCATTGCAGGGCCTAACTGCCAAACTAACATCAATGAATGCGCTTCCAACCCCTGCCTCAACCAGGGCACCTGCATCGATGATGTGGCTGGATATAAGTGCAACTGCTTGCTGCCCTATACTGGTATGTTCATGTAGCTGCTTGCACAGCCTCAAAGCTCCACCCCGGGTTGCTTAATTTCATTTACTGCTGACCCGGCTGTTTGCGCAAACCTGACAATATAAAGATAATCCTCCCATTACCACATAAAGGGTTTATCTAGTTCAGCCATATGTTGCTTTAGTAAACCATCGCCCACTGGCCACTAACAGGGATTCCTGTTTTTGTGTGGAAAATTCTGCCTTGCAGGGATAACACTGTGTGTTTGCATTGGAAAAACAGGCCACAGTGGCTACTATAAGGGGGAAAATGATGCCTGCTCCAAGCCCTGTTCCCAATTCCTGTTTCCTGTCTGTGATCACACAATAGCAGGAAACAGGAAGAGGCTTCCTGTTTGCCAGTGTTGATGTGGAAATGGATAAGGAAGTGGGATATAAACTGGGATTTATGCACTCTTGGATATATGACCTGTTTCAGAAATTTGGAAACATTTGAAAGTTAAGTCTGACCTAGTGTCTTCTCCGTCACTAGGTGAAAACTGTGAGACTTTGCTCGCACCCTGCGGTCCCAGACCCTGTAAAAATGGAGGAGTGTGCAAAGAGGCTGAAGACTACCAGAGCTTTTCCTGCATCTGCCCTGAAGGATGGCAAGGTATCCACCTGGAACACCTTTTCTACACGTGTTCATATCCCCGCATATGGAATGTGATATTTTACCTAATTTGTCCCTTTTGTTCCGCAAGGGCAAACGTGTGAGATTGACATCAACGAGTGTGTGAAAAACCCATGCCGCAACGCAGCCATTTGTCACAACACGATGGGTAGTTACCAGTGCCTGTGCCAACCAGGTTACACTGGCCTGAAGTGTGAGATCGACACTGATGACTGCAAACCAAGTAAGGATGAGATTTTCACAGTGCTTAATGCAAATTCTGTCAAATCTAATGTATAATCTTATTATATCCCTTTTTTTTTCAGATCCCTGCAGTAATGGTGGTCTGTGCCACGATGGCGTCAACACTTTTACCTGCACCTGTCCGCCCGGGTTCCGTGGCGGCAGATGCGAGCAGGACATAAACGAGTGTGAGAGCAACCCCTGCAAGAACGGGGCCAACTGCACCGACTGCGTCAACAGCTACACCTGCACCTGCCCGCCTGGCTTCAGTGGCATCAACTGCGAGATCAACACCAACGACTGCACCGACAGGTAAAACGACTGGATCGTCCGGGACGCCTGATGCTTTAAAGACGCCCGTAACCATGAATCTCCTGTGGCGCCTCAGCTCCTGCTTCAATGGGGGCACCTGTGTGGACGGCATCAACGCCTTCACCTGCCTCTGCCTGCCGGGGTTCACGGGCAGCTACTGCCAGTATGACATCAACGAGTGTGACTCCAAGCCCTGCCTCAACGGCGGCACGTGTCTGGACGGTTATGGGACATATAAGTGCACCTGTCCCCTCGGCTACACCGGAGTTAACTGCCAGGTACGAAGAAATGACCTTCTGTTGCGCAACGCTCTGGGTCAGTTTATCGATGTGCTTAATTTATGTCGGCGTTTTTAGAATCTCGTACGTTGGTGCGATTCCTCGCCGTGTAAGAATGGAGGGTCGTGCTGGCAGCAGGGAGCGTCATACACCTGCCAGTGCCAGACTGGCTGGACGGGTCGCTATTGTGACATCCCCAGTGTCTCCTGCGAAGTCGCGGCCAAGCAGCAAGGTAACCTATTCTCCGCCTCCCCGGCGTGTCGTCGCTAACCCCAACACACGGGCATTCTTTAACTGCTCCTCTCTGTGCGACTTCAGGTGTGGACGTGGCCCACCTGTGCAGGAACTCTGGCCAGTGTCTGGATGCAGGAAACACTCACTATTGTCGATGCCAGGCTGGCTACACGGGCAGCTACTGCCAGGACCAAGTGGACGAGTGTTCACCCAATCCGTGCCAAAACGGAGCCACATGCACTGATTATCTGGGAGGCTACAGTTGTGAGGTAGGTTTTTTTTCTTTCTTTTCTTGTAAATAAAGAGTATGTTACATTCCAGCGCATATATATATATATGAGGATGTGTGTTTTGCTGTTAGTGTGTCCCTGGGTACCATGGTATAAACTGCTCCAAAGAGATCAACGAGTGTCAGTCCCAGCCCTGTCAGAACGGAGGCACCTGCATCGACCTGGTTAACACCTACAAGTGCTCCTGCCCCAGAGGAACACAAGGTCAGTCCCTACACAGCCCCCTCCCCCCAACACATTTGGCAAACATTCATGGCCTGAAAGATTCAAATGTTTCTCTTCCCTGTCCTTCTGAAGGTGTTCACTGCGAGATTAACTTGGACGATTGCACCCCCTTCACGGACCCCCTGACAAACGAGCCCAAGTGCTTCAACAACGGCAAGTGCGTGGACCGCATCGGAGGTTACCAGTGCGTGTGCCTGCCCGGCTACGTAGGGGAGCGCTGCGAGGGAGACGTCAACGAGTGCCTGTCGGACCCCTGTGACCCCAGGGGGTCCTACAACTGCATTCAGCTCACCAACAGCTACAGATGTGAATGCCGCACTGGCTACACAGGTAGGGGCGGGCGCGCGGCAACCCCCGACCTCGCACAACGGTGTCAAGATGACGCGCCGACTGAGATTTTTTTTCCCCCCCCTGTCCAGGCCAACGTTGCGATAAGGTGTTCGATGGCTGTAAAGGGCGACCCTGCAGAAACGGCGGCACGTGCGCCGTGGCCAGCAACACGCCGCACGGTTTCATCTGCAAATGTCCACCTGTGAGTAACGCCGCGAAACCCATTCCCTCCTGAGGTCGCCATAGCGATCACCGCGAGGTTGCTCACGACCTCCGTCCGTGTCCGTCCCCCCGCAGGGCTTCACCGGCTCCTCTTGTGAATACAACTCGCGCTCCTGTGGGAGCCTGAGCTGCAGGAACGGTGGCACTTGCGTGTCAGCTCACCTCGGTCCGCGCTGTCTATGTCCCGCGACCTTCACCGGGCCCGAGTGCCAGACCCCCACCGACAGCCTCTGCATATCCAACCCCTGCTACAACGGCGGCACGTGCCAGATCACCCCGGACGTGCCGTTTTTCCGCTGCAGCTGCCCCAGTAACTTCAACGGCCTCCTGTGCCACATCCTCGACTACTCCTTCGTCGGAGGTTTCGGCCGGGACATCACCCCGCCTCCAGAAGTGGAGGTGAGCTGCGAGATTCCTCAGTGCGACGAGTGGGCGGGCAACCACATCTGCGACTCGCTGTGCAACAACCACGCCTGCGGCTGGGACGGAGGCGACTGCTCGCTCAACTTCGACGACCCCTGGCAGAACTGCTCGGCGGCCTTGCAGTGCTGGCGCTACTTCAACGACGGAAAGTGCGACGGCCAGTGCAACAGCCCCGGCTGCCTCTACGATGGCTTTGACTGTCAGGGACAGGAAGGCCAGTGCAAGTAGGTCTAAAAATAAAGCGGCAATAAACGACGTCGTATTGTTTTCCGACGAAAATCAAAGCAGCGGTCTGATCCCATTTCTCTCTTTCAGCCCCCTCTATGACCAGTACTGTAAAGATCACTATGCTGACGGTCACTGTGACCAGGGCTGCAATAACGCTGAATGCGAATGGGACGGCCTGGACTGCGCGAACAACATGCCGGAGAAGCTTGCGGACGGGCACTTGGTCCTAGTGGTCCACATCCCCCCCGAACAGCTCAAAAACCGCTCCTCGGCCTTCCTCAGGGAGCTCAGCAGCGTCCTCCACACCAACGTGGTGTTCCGGCGCGATGCCAAAGGAGAGCCAATGATCTTCCCCTACTACGGAAACGAGCAGGACCTCGTCAAACATAATGTGCTGAAGCGCTCCGCAGATGGCTGGCCCGACTGGGCGTCAATGCCAGCGGATGTTTTGGGTCAAGTGAAGGAAAGCGTGTCTGCCATAGTTAGCCCCCGGAAACGCAGGGAGCTGGATCCTGTGCAGGTCAAAGGGTAGGCGCCACAGACAGTTAACACTCGCCTCTTCGGGTAATAAAACTGTTTAGACTAATTGTTCCACTTCGTCTCGTAGGTCCGTGGTGTACCTGGAGATTGACAACCGCCAGTGCTACCAGCAGTCTACAGAGTGCTTCCAAAGTGCCACGGATGTTGCCGCATTCCTTGGTGCCCTGGCCTCCAGCGGGAATCTGAACGTCCCCTATATCGAAGCTGTCACCAGTATGTACCTTATCACAGGCAGTGTTGCGTCAACAGAAACGTTATTCGAGACTCTTGGGTGATAAAGCGACTCTAACTGTCTCTGCAGGCGTAAGACCGACGAGCCCGGGTTCAGAGCTCTATCCCATGTACGTTGTTTTTCTGGGTTTGGCTGCTCTGGGATTCATCTGCCTGGGCGTTCTGGTGTCCCGTAAGAGGAAGCGAGAGCACGGGCAGCTCTGGTTTCCTGAGGGATTCAAGGTGTCAGAGCCCAGCAAAAAGAAGCGCAGAGAGCCACTAGGAGAAGATTCTGTTGGGCTCAGGTAAGAAGGCTTTGAAAGGGGAACTGCCTCTGTACGAAACACGATGCACATATCTTGTGTTTTGCATTTTTCTCTCCTATTTTAACAATTTTCACTGACCTCAACAGGCCGATGAAAAATTCAGACATCAATCTGATGGATGACAATCAGAATGAATGGGACGATGAAGATCCAGACTGCAGGCGCTTAAGGGTGAGGAAGACTCGCCGTCATTCATTTTTTTTTCCCCAAACAGTAAAGTATGTAATAATAACAGCAACATTGAATGGCTTCTGTTTCCTGCAGCTTGAAGAGCAGGCCATGTTGGATTTGTGTGACCATGGTGACCCGAGGAAATGGACCCAGCAGCATCTGGATGCAGCTGACCTGCGCATCGCCTGCATTGCTCCCACGCCTCCTCAGGGAGAGATAGAGAATGACTGCATGGATGTCAACGTCAGAGGACCAGGTATGTACACTCCGGAGGGTTTCTTTTGTTTTTTCCGCTTTGCGCTCTCCCTAACCGAACCTCTCTTCCCCTCTCAGATGGTTTCACCCCGCTGATGATTGCCTCCTGCAGCGGCGGGGGCCTGGAGACCGGGAACAGCGAAGAGGAAGAAGATCCCTCGGCAGAAATCATCACCGACTTCATTTACCAGGGGGCCAACCTCCATAACCAAACGGACCGCACCGGTGAGACCGCCCTCCACCTGGCCGCTCGGTACGCCCGCTCCGATGCCGCCAAACGCCTGCTGGAGTCCAGCGCTGACGCCAACGTTCAGGACAACATGGGCCGCACGCCGCTTCACTCAGCGGTGGCGGCAGACGCTCAGGGGGTGTTCCAGGTAACCACACCCTCCATCGAATGCTCTCCCTCGCAAAACAAGTTTTGAAAAGGACGTGAAATAAGGCCCGCGTCTTTGCAGATTTTGATCCGGAATCGCGCCACCGATCTCGACGCCCGCATGCACGACGGGACGACGCCGTTGATTTTGGCCGCTCGGTTGGCTGTCGACGGCATGGTGGAAGAGCTCATCAACTGCCACGCCGATGTCAATGCCACCGACGACTCTGGTAGGCCTCGGTTTTTTGTCACCCCGTCGTCGCCTCGGTTCCTCCGAGGCGCTTTGTGCTCTGGGCGGTTCACGCGACCAACCTCCTCTCGCTCTCTCCAGGAAAATCTGCCCTCCACTGGGCCTCGGCGGTAAACAACGTGGAGGCGGCTGTGGTGTTGCTCAAAAACGGTGCAAACAAAGACATGCAGGACAACAAGGTTTGTGAAAGAACCAGACCGTGATACATAGATACCTTTATAGCTGCATTTCTTGCTCCCTTGAATTCAAACTAATATGTTTTTACTCCATTTTTTTTTTTTTAGGAGGAAACACCACTCTTCCTTGCAGCCCGTGAAGGCAGCTATCAGACGGCCAAGGTCCTTCTGGAGCATTTTGCCAATCGTGAGATCACGGACCACCTCGACCAGCTGCCCAGAGACATCGCCCATGAACGTATGCACCACGATATCGTCCGCCTGCTGGACGAGTACAATGTGGTCCGGAGTCCCGGACTCCACAACACTCCCTTAAGCGCCTCCAGCCTTTCCCCACCGCTCGCTTCCCCCAATGACTACCTTAGCAATCTGAAGCCTTCCATGTCTGTCAAGAAGGTCCGCAAACTGACTTCTGCCGGGAAGGGTGGGAAGGACGGCGGCAAAGACGGCAGAAATAAAAAGAAAAAGTCAGTGGATGGGAAGGGCAACTTGCTGGACACGTCAGCTGTCCTCTCCCCTGTCGAGTCCCTAGAGTCTCCGCACGGGTACCTGTCTGATGTGGCCTCTCCTCCCATGGCATCGCCCTTCCAGCAGTCCCCGCCCATCTCCCTAAATCATCTCCAAGGCACAGGGGACCTTCTGGGGATGAACACCGGAAAGGATGTAGGCTGTATGTCCTTTGACCCCAACCCGCCCCGGCTCTCCCACCTGCCTGTATCCAGCCCTCACAGCCAGGGTGCGGCACCTATAGGTGGCAGCAGAGGAGGCCAGTGTGACTGGGTCTCCAGGATGCACCCGGGTGTAGGCCAGCAGGGCAGCTTCCCCCAGGCTCAGAGCATGCCCCATAACATAATGAGCGCGCTGCACGGCGTCAGCACCGCCACCCTGTCTCAGATCATGGGCTACCAGAATTTGCAGACCAGCCACCTGGGCTCACCTGCGCACATGATCCAGCAGGCGCACTCGCAGCAGCTCCAGCATCAAAACACCGCCTCCACCGCCGCAGCCGGGCAACCTCTCAACCAGAGCTGTCCCAATATCGAGCTCAACGGCTCCGAGATGCAGCCGAGCAACGGCTCCGGCCACGTGATGTCCATCCATACTGTGATGCCTCAGGAAACGCAAATACTCGGCACCCAGTTCCTCACCCCTCCGTCACAGCACAGCTATTCGGGGCCCATGGACAACACGCCGAACCACCAGCTCCAGGTGCCTGACCATCCATTTTTAACTCCCTCCCCTGGGTCCCCTGACCAGTGGTCCAGCTCGTCCCCACATTCCAACATGTCAGATTGGTCAGAAGGCATCTCCAGCCCACCTACTAGTATCCACTCACAGATGAATCTGATCCCAGACCAGTTTAAGTAGAGACTTGTACAGGATGAGACAGAACTCTGCAACGGCCAAACCTGCAAATTCACTTCTCACGGAACGAGAATGACGTCTGCCTGAAGATGGAACAAGCTCCTATTTTATTATCAGTTTTTATACTAACGAGCCGAACAGTTTTAGTTAATTTGTATTTATTTAAGTGCTTTTTACACCAGAAATTTAAGGAAGATGCTTTTATATTTATGGTTTCTTAAATTTGTTTTTGTTCTGGTATGTATGGGAAAATTAGAAGCTGTTTAAAAGGGGTGTATGTCAGGAAAAAACTCCTAAATTTATACACTGGCTATTTATTTTATTTCATGTGTTATATTCACTGGATTCTATTAGAATCTTGTGATGCCCTGGCCTTTGTATTTTTTTTTCTTTTGGTTTTGTATTGCTTAATGTATGTAAATATTGTTTTCAACATTTATGGGTTATTTTTAAAATTTTCAGTATTAATTATATTTTAACATGTCTCGATATGACAGAAATTTTGTTGCTGAACTACATTTCACTGAGTCTTATCACTGAGTCGGTTTTAGCTGATGATCAAATGTGTCACCTTTCACTATGTTACTAGCTACATTATCCTCTCTAACATTTGATAAAGAGGGTACCGGAACTAAGCAAAATAGATATTTTCTTTATTTATTCTGGACACTTGGGACCTTAAGCACAGAACAAAAATAACTTAATTTCAGAATTGATTTCTTCTAAACGTGCATATTTTTCAATGAAGAGTGGTGCGGGCTGGTGCTGTGATTGTGGTTTCCATTTGTATCCCGTTTGGTGTTAAACTGCAAACCTATCACGGAACATTTAAATGTTACATTTGCCAGGTTGTAAAATAGTGCCACTGTGATTTTTGTTTTACTTAAGAAAAGCAACATGTTCGCGATGCTTCTCGTAAAACAACTATAACTTCATTGTGAAGAGCATTACTTGTGAAAGTAACAGGGACCTCTGTGTGTTTAATGACACCTGCACTTTGTAAAGGAGTGTTGTTTAAGGTGTTGAAATGTCACGTTTTATAAACTAATTCAGAGATAAAGATGTTTTTAAGAAAAAGATGTAATTCAAAACCGATTGTCATGCAAAGTTGTAGTTTGCAAAGAAGTATTTCCTGGTTAAAATGTCCTGTAAAATTGTTGATTCAATAAAACTGCTGTTAAAGCATGAACTTGTTTTTGCTGCTGTTGAGAACAGAGACGAGCGTCAGCTGCCATCTACTGGCAATAAAAGGGCATAGTCTTAAATCCTAGTTAAACATTCTTTTTTAAAATTTATTTCTGGGTTGTTTCATCTCAAGTGGTGTGCATTGGAATAGTAATATAATAATAAAGTAGAAAAAAAAAAGCTGCACTTTTGAACTACATATAAGCGCACTTCTATGAGACCTTCTTAAAAGCATTTCATGAGGAATTTAGGTTGGGGGTTTTATTAGCACGCATTTAATTTTATTTTATTTAAAATTTGAAATTTAAAATTAATTTAATTAATTTAAAATAAATTAAATACTTAAATACACAACACAAATACAAGAACACCCTAATGATTTAAGGATGCGTGCCCGTGGCAGCTTTACCCGTTACTTATTATCAGGATAACAATGATCAATTATTTCATGTATTTTTAAAATGTATTTTCGTTTAAGCGATTGATTTGATCAGTTTAAATATTTTAATCGATCTCATCGGTACTGTCGGTCCTGCAGCGCCGCCAGCAGGTGATCGGCGGAACTGCAGGCTTCGGGGGCGGGGGGGGGCGACAGGCGTCCCTATAGAAACAGGCTCCGACAACAGGGCAGGGCACCGCTACCAGCCTCCTTCTGGCTCCGGGGGACGGGGGCGATGACCGGCCCGGCCCGACCATTCCCTCGATAGAAGCGGAGTTCTTTATTTATTTATTTCCTCTCAAATCATCGGATTAACACCCCCCCCCCTCCCTCCCTCCCACCTCCTCCACCTCGCCGCAGCTTTATCCTGACAGGGCCGGAGATTTGTCTCGGCCGTGCAGGGAGGAGTCGTGCACGATCCCGGAGGCCAGGCCAGCATGTTTTAAGGGGCCCGGTGGTTCGAAAGCCCGTGAGGGGAGGACCGATGCATCCTTAGAGGTGAGTCTTTTGTCCGCAGGCTGCCGTCCCGTGCGCGTCCTTTAGCCTGGCTAACCTAGCCTATTGTAAATGACCGACGCACGCTCCTGGACGCATCCACCTGCGAAACGAGCGCGACGTGGCGTGGGAATAAACAGGGATTAGCTGTCGCCTGGCCCAGACCCGCTGTCATCTATGGATGGCGACTCCCCCGTGGTCTCCCAGGACCCTCAGCTGGTTATCACTGGTCATATTGCAAATGACGCGCATTGCATCCTGATCCAGGCGTGTGTGTGTGCGTGTGCGTGTGTGTGTGTGTGTGTGTGTGTGTCGTGCATGCAGCTGAGGTTAAGCAGAATCACGAGGTTAGACCCCGTGAATGTGCAGGATCTTCTATTTATTGCACCCCCCCCGTGCAGGTGCCGCCAGTGGGACCAGGCCCAGGTTGTTGTTCTTCCCATCGATGATGTAATGGGAGGGGTGTCGGGGTGTGTGTGTGTGTGTGTGGGGGGGGGGTGCTATTGGTAATGTTGTCTCCGTGTACTGACGTGCAGGATGGACGCGGGTGCTGGCAGGGACAGCACCTGGAGAAGGACAGGAGCAGCAGGAGGAGGAGGAGGAGGAGGAGGAGGAGGAGGGGAGGATGATGCCCGAGGAAGAGGAGGCATGGAGTCTCTGGTGGTGCCTCTGGAGCTGTATGACTCTGCAAGAGCCAAAATAGAAGCAAATCTACGCTGGTTGTTCGCCAAGGCTTATGGCATAGGTAAGGTTACAGTGTTCCTCTTCTGCAGCTGCTGAACCCTTTGAATCTTAATGAAGGATGTCTCTACTGAATTGATACGCAATGTTACTAAAATCAACTCAAGGTAATTGGCACACAATAACCACCGGACACAATTACTGTGTGCAGTCATTAGACGTTAGATAACCACATTCGGGTCTGAATGAGTTCATAGATTTTGTGTGGACTGGTGACATGGTGTCTTCCTGTCGTACTGACTAAACTCTAAAATCTGTGGATGGGTGAATATGGACGCGCTGCATGTTGTTGTTTCACAGATCTGTTTCCCTGGAGAGGTTTTGCTAGAACTACAGTGTGTGTGTGTGTGTGTGGGGGGGGGCATGTCTGCCAGCAGATTTGGCCCCTTTAATTCCCGTTTTTAAGCTATTTCCGAGTTTTGACCGCAACAGCCGGGATTTTTCAAATGCAAGTGTCGGCTGGTTCTTGTCGTCTATATTTAGGTTGCATTTTCTCTCTAGAACAAACCGCAGCTTTTCTGCTGAAGACCTCAAGGCAGGAGTGTGTGTTCTCATCTTGTGTTTTGGCAGATGACCCTCACAGCTTTATAACAATGTGAGATGTTTGCCTTTTGAGGGTTGATGACTCAACTCCACACCGTTTAAGTAATAGTTACCATTTAGGGATTGCTATCAATATTTGCTGTAAAAAGATAAGAAATGTCGTGATATATTTCTACACAGCCACAGTCCAGACCTTGAAGCCTGTGTGTGAAGACTTTATCTGACATGTCATGGTGATCTTATACACAGGTCACTAGTCTTTCCAGCCCTGACGAGATGTACTTACACATTAAAAATGAGTGCTCCACATCGGCAGGCTGCGAGACGGGAAAACACCCTCCGAATCTGGGTTTTTATGTCACTGGCTGAACATTCTCTGGGGAGTTTGAGGCCATCATGCTCATCGTATTATCAGCGTGACATTGTAATAAGTCATTAACTGATGCAGAGAGAAGAACAAAATCCCTTAAAACTGAATGTATGTGAGATAAGATAGACAGCGGAACACTAAGGGTGGTGCTTCAGGGAGGAATTCAGCCTCTTTCAGATATGTGAAGGCGGTTTCAGAGACTCGGCTCACCTTATCAGCGTGATTGATGTCGCATTCATGAACTGGCCCTGGGTTCACTCACGTGTTACTGTGTTGTTCTGGTGTAGAGATCAGATGCTCACAACCAACACAGAACAATCACTCGCTGCCCTGTCAAGCTTACTGCTCCTCTTAATCTCTCTTAATCAGGCTCTTCCTGGCACCAAGACAAATCATTTCCAGCAGGAGCCCTCACTCAACCATTATGTGACATTCTACAACATTAGTGTGACCCCATACAGATGAGACCTGGTGATGAGAATGGCCGACTGTGTCGGAGCTCACACTGGCGGTCGCATTTTTAGCAAGTGACAGCAGTAAACAGTGTTTACTGATGGTAAATAACCATAGTCATGTTCCCACACCCTTTTAGTCAGTGCTGATGTCAGATGGACCAAAGCACTCAGAATTCAGTGAGAGTCCAAATTGAATCAAAACAGCAGTGATGAGAAGTCCTGGCTGTCTCTGAATACTGGCGTGAAAGTCTCCAGTGTCACATGTTTGGGTTTTAATAGGATTGGACCTAAAGGGTTGTGTCTTTACAGAACCTCCAAATGTTTGGGACATGTTATTATCTGCTTATCACACTCTCTAAGATGACTCTGGTAAACAACGTTTCTGCAGGATCACTCTTAAAGTGCTTTAAAAGCTTCTGGTCTCCAGCATCTTGTTTTGCTGAGAATAGTCCATTAAGTCTTTCCATAGAAGTCAGCTGACCACAAGACCTGTCAGCATGATATCTGCTCATCAATCTGACCATGTGTTCAGCTTTCCCTGCCCATCACCCCCCCCTACACACAAACACACACACCCTTGGCTTAATACTGGGATCAGGTGGATGATAAATATCTAAGTAGTATTAGCCAGTAGGATTAGAGGACAGCTCCTACCTCCCCCTTCCAATTCTTCACACCACTCCCACACATGCTTGTCCACACACCTCGCTGATGTCAGGGGCCATAAAACAGCCTAATGAGCAGGCTTTGTTGAAAAGATGGGAGACCCAACCCCCCTACTTCTGGACACGCTGGCATCCCCCATCACCAGTGTCCATAGCAACCAGGGAGGAGTGGGGTCCTTTTGGGGAGAGTTGAGGCTCCAAGCTACAATCCAGAAATACATTGTTTATAATCACTCATGATGAATGATTTAATTTTTAGATCAAAATAACACAGCACAAAGAGCCACATGGTGGGAAAATATCAGCAGGACCGACTCTTACTGGGAGAAAAAGGACTGAGGCACATCACCCTTGGACGGATAGTAAAGGAGCACCTTCTGATCACCATATGGCAGCACTGCACAGCAATGGAGGCTGTGATAGATACTGGAGGTTGACTCTGCCAGACTTTTGACATGTTCATATGTAGAACCCAGGATTCATGACACAGGAATCAGTCCTCTTCAGCACGTTCAGCTCTAAGTTGAGAGTTTGAGATGTTACTTGTTTCCCGCTCAGCGTTTTCAGGTCAAGCTGTTTGAACGCGTTCCTTAACCCTATTTTCAAAATGGAGCTTTCAGACAAATCGCCGGCAGACACCAGAATCAGATGCTCTTGAAACTTGATTTTCAAGCCGGGTTCCAGGCCTTAACTCCGGATTAACGGGGTACATAAAAATAGCTGTTGAATGTCTGCGTCCATGCGCAGCAAAACTCTGGGCTGCCTGGGCCAGCGTCAGATTAACTACCGACGCTTAGTCCTGTTAGCTCATTGGTTTAAAGCCTCCGTCAACCTTCAGCCTTCTGACCTGTCGTGCTGGTTCACCATTGACTTTGTCACAACACTCCCCTTTAGTACGGGTTTCTGTTTAGACAGTCTAATACCTTCAAATCGCCGATCCTCTCTTATGTAACACGGTGACACATTGTGTCATTAAGGATCCTTTCTCTCAGTCTGGCTTGTGACGTAAAACATAAACTTTTGTGCGGACTAGTTATGTGTTTCCTTCTTCCAGATCACGTCCCAGTCGATCTACGTGACCCCTTCTATACCGACCAGTATGAGCAGGAGCACATCAAGCCCCCCATCATCCGCCTGTTGCTCTCGGGAGAGCTGTACTGTCGGGTGTGCGGGCTCATCCTGCACGCTGAGCAGGCCGCCTCGCTCCAGAGCCACCAGTCTGTCGTCCAAGCGCTGTCCAGGAAAGGCATCTACGTCCTGCAGCCCGACAACACGCCCGTGTCCGAGCTGGACCTCCGCTCAGCTCCCATCAAGATGGTGGGTGCTAGAACCTTCTGTCTGCACTAGCCTGCTTATTAAAACAATATAACATCAAATTGCTGTTGACATAATCCAGACAACACATCCTACTGTATCCAGCCACGAGGACGCTGCTCTCCAGAGCCTCGTATGTCCTAAGTGTAGTAATGCATCACTGCATATGCATTGTACAGCTTTTTTGGAGTGTAGTTCTTAAATATTCATGAAGCTATTGGTCAGCATTTGTCATTTAATATGAGTCCATTGCTCAGAAACGGGAAGTACACCAAGTCTTAAAGTACAAGAGGCAACACGCTTGTGCAAGATCAACCGTCTTTGCTGTTAAGGTGCCAGTAGTTAGAGGTAGCAGGCACCAGTTTATACACCTGTTCATTAATCCAGCCATCATCTTCCAAAGTGTTGAAGAATTTGATACTGAATGTTATCTTTGCCATTTGCTTCCAGCAAAACACCATCATATTGTAAGTTCTCCTGTTGCCATGGTAATACAGTGAAGGAACCTTTCTTGTAACTGTAAATTCAGAAAAAGCCTCCACCATTCTATCCCTAGATAAATGAACCCTTGTTTTAAATATGGACTAACAGTATTCGTATTATAATACTGTTATAAGTATCAGAAATTACAAACACTAAAGCCGGTGAAAAACCATGAAGTGTGTCTGATAAAATATTCAAAACCAAGACTAAATCCATGTTTCTCCAGAGCGCCCACATTCACCTCATCGACGCCCTGATGACGGCCTACATGCTGGAGATGATCAGCGTGGAAAAAGCGGTGTCCTGTGTGAAGCGTTTTTCTAACCTGAGCTCCAAGGAGCTGCCTTTCGACCTGGAGGACACGATGGTCTTTTGGATCAACAAGGTAAGACTGTCACGTGTTCATCTGATTGGTGCCGGGCGCGTTTCTGTGTGGGGCCACAGCATCTCCGTCCTTACAGGTCAACATGAAAATGAGGGAGATCGTGGAAAAAGAGCTGAAGATGAAACACCACCTGCTGGAGTCGCCTAGTCATCAGAAGGTAACGCACCATCCTGTTGTCTCACAAGCTCCTCCGTCCGTGTGTTGTGTTTGTCACCTATTTGACTGTACATTTTGACCTGGAGGTTTAATCACTCTGGCATCATACACTGTTGCACTTCTCTGTCTAAACCTTTTCTTAGTTGTCTTCAGCTCAGATCTGTCTCATCCTAAGAATGGGATAATCTGATGTCACGCTACATTACCCTTGACTTCTGTCTGCTGCTCTCCCCCTTTGCCTCTTTGTGTCTCTCCGACCCCCCTACCCCTCCTCTTTCTGGCCTCTCGGATACTAGTCTCCCTCCAAATGGTACTGGAAACTTGTACCTGTAAGTGTGACCCCGCAGAACTCTCCTGTGCAGTCTGTTTGAGAGTTGCTTGAATGTGTTTGCAGAGGACACAAAAAGGTGCTTGATTGTATAAAGAAACAATAACCCACATGGACAGCCTTATTTTAAGCCACTATATTTTCTGTTTCAATAAAGTGATATGTACAGTGCTTCTTGGTGTTTTTCCCCTCACCAGCCTGATGTAATGCATGCTTTGGTCCATTTCTGGATGGAGCCTCTGGCGTTTCATTATTATTATTGTTTCCTCTCTTTTTTATGTCATTTACATTGCTGGTGTAATCCATGTCTCCACACACTGCTGCCTCTCTGCATTAATAACAACAGTCATAAATGTTGTGTTTTGTGTGGAAAATGAACAAATTACAGTCATTTTCCAAATTCAGTCGCTCAGCTTGCTGAGACCTGTGCTTTTTCTTCCTGCATAGGTGCGTTACCGTAGAGATCACCTATCGGGTCGGACGCTTCAGCACTTCCCTCTGTTAGACGACCTCTTGAGGGATGTCTGCGATGGCATGGCTTTGCTGGCTGTGATCCACTTTTATTGTCCAGAACTCATTAAACTAGAAGGTATGGTTTTCTTGTCTTCTACTCCATGTCCTGCTTAGATCCAAAATCAGAAGCTGGAGCTTACTGAGTTCTCCCTTACTAGAGTTATAATATGAAAAACAGGCTGAACAGTGAGCTTTGATAGCTGGATATGTAATTTAAATAAATGAATAACCCTGCAATTGTCCCTATTCTGCAGATATCTGCCTCAAGGAGGTTCCCTCCATAGCAGATAGTGTGTACAACATCCAGCTACTGAAGGAGTTTTCTAACGAATACCTAAATAAGTGCTTCCATCTGAAGCCCGAGGATATGCTGTATTCCCCACCAGTATTAAAGGTGAGCTAAAGGATGACTTTGAGTTATTTTTTAATATGATCTAGGATGTGCGTTGATGCCATTTTCAATGTGTGCTGCAGAATAACGTGATGGTCTTTATTGCTGAGCTCTTCTGGTGGTTTGAAAGTGTGAAACCGGAGTTTGTGCAGCCCAGGGAGCATCAGGAAATCAGAGACGGTAAAAGGATAACTTCGTTTGCAGCTTCCCTAAATTCTTGTAACATCTATCGCGGTTCACTGTGGTCTGATGGTTAATGTTCTCTGTCTGTAGTGAGATTCCTGCTGCAGCCGAAGGGCTCACGACCTCACCTTCCCAACATCACCAAGCGTAATTTCATGACATCATCAAACTCCGCTGACACGTTGACCGCTTCCATAAGCCCTGAGCTCAGGTATTAACCTGTATTTTCACACACCTTTCGATGCATATTTTCAAGAATTCTGCCCTAAAGAGCCTCCCACCTTTTCTCTGCAGCTCTAAACCCACATCAAGTACATCTCCATCATTATTACAAATGCAACACAGATATCAGAAATTGTCTGAGGAGGGCATGTTGGGTAAGAAAATGTTACAGCAGCTTTGTAATAGGCCTAATTATTAAAATGGTCACAAACAATGTGGTATGCTTTTCTAAGATAAGTCTTTTGATTCATCCAGAGGTCAGGAAAAGATCCAGCTCTGTCACCCACACAGGTTCCCAGCATCAGGGCTCAATACTGGCCTGGTCTGACAGGAGACCCAGGTGAACTATGTGGTTCCAAGCTTCATAATTAAAGGCTTCAGTGTTTAAGTGTTACGTACTAGTACACACGACAGATTCATCACCACGAGCTTTGTCTCTGTTTTCTCAGGCCTTTATCCCAGCTGCCGCCCTATGCTCTGCATTACCCCCCGGATGAGGACGCAGACAACATCAGCCTCGCGCGCTCCATCAGCAAAGACAGCCTGGCCTCAAATATAACCAGTATCACCCCCAGCCACCTGCTGAGGTCCGGCCCCCAGCGAAGTCAGCACCGGCTCAGTGGTCAGAGCCTGCTCAGTCACATGCACATAGAGGACGAGGAGGAGGAAATAGAAGAGGAGGAGCTTGTTGCTGTGATCCACCCGTCTGCATTCGCTCGATCCCGGCTTGGGAGCGACATGGAGCAGGACGAGCTGGATATCCCGATTGCGAAGGCCAGCTCAAAGCTTTCCAAAAGTCACTGCTCTCCCTACGACGAAATGGATCGTTTCGCCTCCGAGCATCCCGCAGACAGGTACTACCTGGAGCCCCTGATGCCTGCCGTCCCCAAAGCAGCTAAAGAGAAGAGCATCAGCCTGAACAAGGAAGAGGAGAGCGGTGAGAACCACCACAGACCCGCTGCTTCTGCGCCTAGGAAAGTAGCCGCCAACTTTCCGATCACCCCTCAGAGGAAATCTCCCGTCGCCGCTCAGTCGAACGTCAGCGCCTTGACTCCCTCACACGTGGCGGAACCCAACTCTGTGCGGCCCCCTGTGGAAGGTTCAGTGGGGCAGTCCGAGGAAAACGAGCCTCAAGGCTTCTTCCTTCACGCCTCGGGGGACTCGGAATGCCACAGCACCTTCTCCGTGGATGCATGCCAAGAGTCCGACTCTGACATCGCCGACCTTGATGAAGATGAGGAGGAGGATGAGGAGGAGGAGATGTCCAAGGAGGAGGAGAAGAACGGAAGGGAGAAATACCTAAAAGACGGCGAGCGGTACGATGTTGCCGAAGGGGAATCCGCCAAATTAAGAGAGGACTTGAAGGTGAGTGAGAGGGAGGACAAGGAAGACTGCAGCGGGCAGTCGAGCCCGTGCCTGAGCACGGCGTCCTGGGCGAGCAGCTGTAGCGCTTCCGGGAGCTCCAATATCAAGATGACCAGCTTTGCCGAGAGGAAACTGCTGAAGCTTGGCCTGCGCGACGGATTCTCCAGCACCAGCAGCTCCCAGAAGACCACGCCCGACGGCTCCGAGGTCGTCGCCTGCCCGCCGTGGCAACTGCGGAGCGACTGCGCTTCCAGTTGGGTGGGGAAGGAACCTGTCTCTGTGCTGGGGAAAAACGTGACGCTGAGTCCCTCGGCGGTGCCTTCGGAGCTGCTGCAACTTCACATGCAGCTGGAGGAGCAACGGCGAGCCATAGAGCATCAGAAGAAGAAGCTGGAGACGCTGTCGGCGCGGCAGCGGCTCAAGCTCGGGAAAGCCGCGTTCTTGAACGTCGTTAAAAGCGGAGGGCGGAGCGACACGCTTCCGCTGCCCCTGAAACATTCGGAATCGGCCGAATTTGACAGGGGCAAAGCGAAGACCCCGCTCTGCAAGGACGACTCGTGTCTTGATGCTCTGAAGGTCCAAGCGAAGGCTGGGCCGACGGACGGGGGAGAGACAGGGGGCGACAACAGACTTTCCGATGTGAAAGGGGCTGAACCAGATCGGAACGAGTGTTCCCACTCCATAGATCTACTCAATGAAGCCATTTCCTCCATTCAGCAGCAGATGATGCAGCTCTCATTACAGCAAGACCTGCTGATGAAGCACGTGGTCTCACCTCCAGAACAGGTAGAATCGGGCCCGAGCACAACCCCCAATGCACCACAACCAGCACCCTCTACCTCAGACCCCAGATGCTTCGCCGTTCACTTTGTGGATCTCGGGGACAGCTCCACCCCCGTCCGTCGCCCTCCGAAGCTCAGCTCCGGCCAACGCCGAAAAGCCGAGCAGAAGCCGAGCAACGAGGGCGGCAAGACGCTGCCCGCCAAGTCGACCGCGCCGTCCCCGCAAGAGAACCCCGGCAGAGACCAAAAGACGGAGAGCGCCGCCGAAACGTCCAGGGTGGAGAAAAGCATCCAGAGAAACGCAACCTTCCGAGTCCACAGTGACTTCAGCACACACCGCGGTCCGGAGCAACACGCGCCCAGCACCCCGGTCCCCCAGTCTCCCCCACAGATGGAGGAACTAAAGGAAAACCAGGTTGCCAACTCAGGGAAAGAGGCTGCTGGTGGAAGTGAGAACGCCAGACTTAAGGGTCAGCTGATCGAGGTGGACCTGTCGGAGCTGAAGGACGGGGAGGAGGGAAGCGCAGACGTCGCCGACCCGCCGACGGACAGCGAGCTGAAGAATGTGCTGGGCTTCTTTTTCAAGGTGAACTTCCGCTTCGCCGACGCTCGGTTGCCCGGATATGTGGCGAGGTGTAACGCTTGGGGAGATGAAACCACTCTGCCCTTTCTTACAGGACGAGGAGAAAGCGGAGGACGAAATGGCAAAGCGCCGCGCCGCTTTCCTCCTCAAGCAGCAGCGCAAAGCGGAAGAGACGCGGCTGCGCAAGCAGCAGCTGGAAGCCGAGAGCGAGCTCAAGCGCGACGAAGCCAGGTGTGCCCGTCAGCTCGCCGCCACAGAATAAGAGGAGCCGCGCGGTCATAGACAGCGAGACTCAGCCTGTTCTTTAATGCTCTCGCCCAAGGCGCAAGGCGGAGGAGGACCGCATCCGCAAGGAAGAGGAGAAGGCACGGCGGGAGCTGATTAAACAGGAGTACCTGCGACGGAAGCAGCAAGCGCTGATGGAAGAGCAGGGCCTGGTCAAACCACGCCCGCGGGCAAAATCTGGCAGGAGCAGGCCCAAATCCCTGCACCGAGTGGAGTCCAACAGCCTTACCAAAGGATCCACCACGCGTAAGAACCGCTTTCATCCCCAAACAGCGTTCCAGCTTCACTCTGTTGCCTGTCTACACCATCGTGTGTGTTGAGGCGGTGTCACCTGTTTGTGAAGTGTTACTTGTGCACATTTGTCTGAGTGCGCACGTGTGTGTTATGCAGGTAATGCTCTGACGGTGTCCATGTTGACCAAGCTGAAGTGTTCAGCAGCAGAGAGCAGGGGAGGTGAACCTTCTAACCTGCTCTGCATGTCACCACCAAAAATCCGACTAGAGTAGCTGATTTCATCTTATTTACGTCACGTTGTGTTGCATGTGATGCACCCTTTATCCTAAAAAGCTGCCCAAGCGTCATTTTTTTTTTATGATAGTAACCTTGTGGATCTCTCCTTTCAGCTGATTTGAGCAGTAGCCACAGAGGATCCACGCTCTCTTTGGCCACTGAGGCAGACAGTGTAATTTCTGAAGAATCACAGAGGTCAGGTTTCCCTCATAGTGTTGAACTTATTGCTATACTGTATATATAATACACTACTAATACTCATACGCCATGTCATTACTAAGGTATTAATATATAAAGCCTGATTGTGTTCCAGGGCCGGGTCAGTCTGCTCTATGGATTCATTCCCCGTGCTTAGCAGGGCGTCAAGCAGGAACATGGACAGAGACTGGGATAACGGCTCTATAGCCTCTTCCATCATTTCAGTGGAGTATAACGGTGAGCAGAAGCGCAGTAAAGAACTACAGCTGCAGCTGAAAAGCATGTTTTCTTTTTACTAACCACATCCCTGCTGCATCACCCCTTTGTGATTTGGACATTTACGTTTCTCTGCACATTAAAGTAAGTTCAGATATAGAAGAAAAAGTCAGCAGTTTCCATTGTTTTTAAAGAAACTGGTACCGGAGGTGGACATTTTACAGATACCAAATCCCCACCCTTGCACATATAAATGAGATCAGGATGTAATAATTAATCTCTTCCTTTGTCGGTGATATAGGTGTATTTAGCTTATTAATCTTTTCATGTTTTGCTTGGTAAAGGTCCTAAACTCTTCAAGGAGCCGAGTTCCAAGTCCAACAAGCCAATCATCATCAATGCCATCGCTCACTGCTGTCTGGCTGGGAAAGTTAACGAGAGCCAGAAAAATGCTGTTCTGGAGGTGAGCGCGCCTGAAGGTTTATGGCCGTGATTATTGCTCCTCTCGTGGCTTTCATCCCTCACTTGTGTCAGCGCGCAATACTGACACGACGCTTTGGTTGCAGGAGCTGGAGAGGTGCGAGTCCAACCACCTGATCATCCTTTTCCGCGACGGCGGCTGCCAGTACCGCGCCATTTACTCTTACTCGCCGGACACGGAGGAGATGGTCAAGTTCACGGGCACGGGGCCGCGCGGCATCAGCCACAAGATGGTCGACAAGCTGTACAAATACAGCTCGGACCGCAAGCAGTTCACCGTCATCCCCGCCAAGACTGTGTCGGTCAGCATAGACGCGCTGACCATCCACAATCACCTCTGGCAGGTCAAAAGGCCAGGAAGCGCACGGAGGAAGTAAAAGAGAGGCGGATGGAATGTTTCTGTTACGTTAGCACTGTTGGGCAGGACCCAACACCCTGACACTTGATCATTTCCCCTGCGGGGGGCACACGTTCGGATCAACTGAGACGTCAGTTTGTGGCAGTGTGATAATATAAACCAATCCCTGCCACCCTCTCTTTTTTTTTTCCTGTCCTGCATGTCACCCATTCATCTTTTCCTTTCTTCATATATCGAATATTAAATGGGCACAACTAATGAAGCACTGATTGTCATGTAGCAGTTAGAACATCACTGAATCCACTTCAGTCCCAAGTGTACTACTGATACTAAGTGCAACTACAGACAGGTCGCGGTGAACATTTACTTGATGATGTCTTGGAAACTCGCAGTTATTTCCGCTTGGCAAAAAAAAAAAAACACAAAAAAACAAAAAACAACCTTACTGATGTGTTGAATGCAGGCTGTTATTTAACAGTTATTACTACTGGTTACCTTTGGAAGAAAGGAGCTTTTAACAATTTTTTTATTGTGTGGTATGTTTGAAATGGTTGTTAGTGAGTGTTCATGTCCTGTCTTGTTTAAGATTCAGTATTTTTTTTTGGGTGGATGTGCGAGGCTCTCGGTTGTGTTCACTGCTTGAATGTTTCCTCACTCTCCATAATGCTTTAACCATGGAACAGAGCAATGGGGCAAGACACATTTTTCAGTGGGAAAGCCGCGCGCTGCTGAAGAGAAACCAGCTTTCACAGTTTGGGAAATTATTTGAGCATTTATTCCAGACTACAAGCGCTTTTAAGACACAGACTCTCAGTAGGTAATTACATAAAAACCTATATTCTACCACTCTTATTGCCTCATACTGCTGAATTAAAGTGAAGTTATGGCTGCAGGTTACCCAACGTACTCTTAAACGTTACTTCTGGCGCTCAACACAGATAATTTCCCTTTAACAGCTGACAAACAGCAGCTGGTATGACGTGCGTATGTGTCTGGGGAGAAATTGCACAATACTTGATATTTGTTTGCTGCATTTTGTACATTTTTGAGTAGTAGTTTTCTTTTGTACGTTATGTATAAGTTATGTTTGCTGAAACAGGCACTATTTTGAGGTTTATTCTGTTGCAGGCTTTCAGAAGTATCATGAGTATTATTTGGATATGTTATAATTTACATTTATTTTAAGAGACATAAATAAATAAATTAGTATGTTTTCTCATCAAGTGTTGGTGCTCACTGGTCTGCATCTGACAATCGCCTCCTTTGTCCCCATTATGTATAGCATAGGTAAAAATGGGCTATATGAAAGTGAAACATTATACACAAACATAACATTGTGTCCTATTTCCCCCCATACATCAGGAATTAATCCATCCCTCTGGTATGAGCAAGGCTTATAATGTAGCACTTTATTCTGCAAATTCAAATAGAATGAACTCAATACAAACACTTAAAATTGAATGTACACCTTAGCAGTAGGTTAAATGTGTCATTGAATCTGAATGGGATATTTCATTTATAAATAAATGACCAAAGAGCCACGTGTATAATCTGCTATGCAAAAAAAAAATAAAAAAGACACTGCTGTCATGATTAAACATGGTTAAATAAACCATTTCAGTCTGCAGCAAATGAGCACTGATCATATATGTCATGTAGTGCTGTAATAACTTACCAGTAAACTGCTACACCATTGAATATCTATGTCTATGTCACGGCTACAAAAATAAGCTTTAATGCTTCAATGCACGTAAGTAATATGCCGTAGTCTGTAGTGATTATTGTGGATTTTATGTGCTTGTCGTTAGAGGCAGGACATTTCTGCAACAAAGAAAGCTTCTGTAATTCACATTCTCCAGCCTGGCGGTTTCATTCTAAGCAAAGGCAACGCTGCAGCAGTGACAGACCCGACTGAAGTCCCTCGAGTCAGCTGGTTTAACAAGTTTGTCCACGACTTCACAGATATTAACACGATTCGTATCAACAGTACCGCAGTGAGAGGGTGAAAGCATCACCTGACGAGCACAGGCGCTCTTGTAATGCTGCGGCGCGAAAAGAGTGTGTCCGGTTTAGGACTGGACCTTCATGGATGCACCCAGACCCACGTGTGAAGGCAGAGAAAAGGATGACGGAGAGCTGGACCTGTAAGGGATCAGAGCTGGGTGTCCTCTCTGGTGTCCATGCTGGACTCGCGTCTTTCTTTCAGGCTGCTGCTGTGGACCGGAGGCTCCTCGGGCACGTGAGCCAGAGGATCCGAACGAATCAGGTACCTGGGAGACAGAGAGAGAGAGGGGAGGGGGGTTTATATCCCTCTACCAAAAATAATATGGCTGAAGTGCTCAAACTTACACAATGTCATTAAGCTCCAGCCTGGTGTCAGGTGAGGGGTTGATCAGGACGTAGGACAGGGTGTTCTGATGGTCGCTCTGCTCATCTGAAAGAGAAAGGTCACCTTAAGCAGCAGGAGCGCGATGATGCTGCGATCCTCTGAGAACGCACCTTGCAGGTATCCCAGGTTGACCCTGTTCATGACGTCGCTGGCTGTCAGGTTCGAGAGGTCTTCTGCAAACGGCAGACACAGAGAGGACGTTTATCGCCAGGGATCGCCGAGCCCCCCCCCCCGAGGGCAACCTGCGTCCGCCCTCACCGTTTCCAGAGGTGGGGAGACCCAGGTGCCTCATCCGGTTGCGGACCAGCTCGGAGAGCTCCTCCCTCTCGGAGCGCCGGTAGAGGTTCAGGCGCTGCTGGGCGATGCGCTGGGCGTGGTCTTTGGTGGAGTCCCGGCTGGTCCCCTGCCACCTGGTGCTTTTTTTACTCAGACGTCGCGCCCACTGCATGCTCTTCTTCCTCAGCAGAGGGTGATCGGTCGGCTCGTTGCCACGTGGCTCTTCCCCGCGGTCTTTGGTGTCCTCGCAGTCGTCAACGTTGACCGATACCTGCGACTGCAGTATTACACAAAGACTTTAAAGATTGGATAAAAGGCAAATAAAAAAAATAATCAAATAAAAATTGGCACCTCAGAAGTCGAAAAAATGTGGGATTCGGTCCGATAAATCCCAATGGGAATTTCAGCACTAGATGAGCAGAGTTTCTGGAACAGCCTCCCGTAAGTGCCAATCCAAAGGTCCTCCTCTGTCACCTTCATCTGAAATCACACTGGAGTTAATATGCAGCATCTTCATCGGTCTGCCCTCAGTCAATGTCTTCGGAACTCACAGCGCAGAGGTATCCCGAGCCTGGAGTGGTGTCCAGCCCCAGCAGCAGCCTTGCAATGAGGATCATGTAGTCCTTGACAAAGGACTGACAAACGATCAGAAAGGGAGAGGAAGAGGATGTAACTTCTGTCAACACAAGAGGGCACTTGTGCTCTAGGATGGAAACGCTGCCATCGGGGGACCGACTCTTCATGGTCATGTTGAAGCGAGAACCCACCTGGTACAGCAGAGTGTCCAACATGCTGATGCTGAAAACTCTGCCTGCGGCGAAGGGGAGGCGGAACATGAAGGCCAAGTTGGAGCCTTTGTCACGCTCTTTCTGAGGAAGGAGTCCCAAAAAACGCAAAGCTTTACGGCGATTTAAAGAAACGACTCTTCGGTGCGAATGTTCTTCGCTGGCGCCAGGCTCTACCTTTTCCAGCTTGGAGAGGGCCAGCGAGTAGCAGTCTTTAGCTCTGAACTGCATGAATCTCATGTTAGATGGATGAGTGAGCTCTGTGATAATGCTCAGGCTGGGAAATAACCTGCAGTGACAAATAGAAGAAGAGTGGGCGGGGGTTCGCATGATGATTCAGTCATTCGCCGGCCTTGTTATAAATACAGTATTCACCTGAACATTGTCTGGACGTTGACAATGGTTTTGGCATCAGCCATGTAGTCCTCCTCGGCACTCATGGTGCTCTCTTTGTCCACAACGACCAAGTTGTCGGCGTAGATGATGCCACACTGCAGCAGGCTGTCCAGGCTGAGTCACACACAGGAGCAGGATTTCATTCAAATCGCACCAAAGCAAATAAACACAACTCAATTGGTGGAGAAAGCAAACAGAATGGGATTAAAGACAGAAGGTTCTGTGATAGTCTCACTTGTCGATGGTCCCCGCCATGTAGTAGACCATTGGAAAACAGCAGATGGCCTCCAGAAAGTGGTTATCTGGCCTACAAGTAAACACATGTTGACTCAGTTTTTTGTTTACCTTTGACATTTTAATGTTCAAAGTGCACCTTTTTGTTTTCTTATGCACCAGTGAGAGGATGTGAAGCAAGTGCCAGTGACGGCCTTGGCGGTGGGCCAGAGCAGATGACAAAAACCCTAGGAACAAAGCCCCAGTGGCCTAATGGATAAGGCACTGGCCTCCTAAGCCAGGGATTGTGGGTTCGAGTCCCATCTGGGGTGAAAGGTCAGCTTTTATTGGTCATGGGGTCAAGCTAAGCATTACCGTTTAGGGGCATCAGGTTTGTAGCTCACTCTCAACGTACGGCAGTATTGAAATGCCCTCGAACAAGTTTTCAAACACTGGAATGTCCCCAGGAACACCCAAGTCTCATATGGCGTGCAAGGTCTTTTTTTTTTTTTTTTTTTTTTGATCATGGGTTCGCGGTCCATAGCTCCAAGCTCCAAGCTCATACGTGCCCCAGTGGCCTAATGGATAAGGCACTGGCCTCCTAAGCCAGGGATTGTGGGTTCGAGTCCCATCTGGGGTGAAAGCTTACATTATACCGGTCATGGGGTCAAGCTAAGCATTACCATTTAGGGGCATCAGGTTTGTCGCTCACTCTCAATGTATGGAAGTATTGAAATGCTCTTCAGCAAGCTTTCAAACACCAGAATATCCCCAGGAACACCCAAGTCCCATATGGCGTGGAAGTGCTCTGCTTCTTTTCGATCATGGGTTCGCGCCCCACCATAAACGTTTCACGTCATATTTTGGACCACTTTTGTGGGTAAAAACAAGTCCATACATGCCCCAGTGGCCTAATGGATAAGGCACTGGCCTCCTAAGCCAGGGATTGTGGGTTCGAGTCCCATCTGGGGTGAAAGGTCAGCTTTTATTGTTCATGGGGTCAAGCTAAGCATTACTGTTTAGGGGTATCAGGTTTGCAGCTCACTCTCAACGTACGGCAGTATTGAAATGCCCCTCAGCAAGCTTTCAAACACCAGAATGTCCCCAGGAACACCCAAGTCCCATATGGCGTGGAAGCGCTCTGCTTCTTTTCGATCATGGGTTCGCGCCCCACCATAAATGTTTCACGTCATGTTTTGGACCACTTTTGTGGGGAAAAACAAGGCCACACATGCCCCAGTGGCCTAATGGATAAGGCACTGGCCTCCTAAGCCAGGGATTGTGGGTTCGAGTCCCATCTGGGGTGGAAAAGCCTCCTTTTCATGGTCATAATGTCATTGGTTCAAATCCCAAATTAGCAAAGAAGAGCTGGCAAACTGGACATGCCCTTGAGCAAGTTACCAAATACCTAAATGCTCTGAGACAGGGCATCTTCCTAACCTTGAGACCTCCCCCTGATCGCATGTGTTCTCTCCCACCTTTCTCAGTAGAAAACACATTCTCCGTCCTGGTGAAGTGCCCTACCTCACATGTAAACATAGTCCAGATTATGTGATGTCTGAGTCTCCTTAAATGATATGTGGATGTGGTTCTGAGCCTGTTCAGAGAGAATTAGTCACTTTATTACTGCATCTGCCCAGTCCTGCTGACTAGCGACCCAAGGCTGTCGTAAGTGCTCGGATTGTGTAATCAGCTGTGTGGGTGTCTGTGTTTGTGTTTAGCTGCGACAGGAAGGATAAGAGAGTGGAGGTAGTGTGTTTGTCCTCATACCTGTGTGTGTCCCACATGTGGGGGTGGAGCGGGGACACATCAGGGTTATTAATAAAAAAATTCCCCGAGCCTTTTTTTCCCCCGTTAAACCGCTCCCCTTGTATTTTTCTCCGCTTTTAGAAATACACAGGTTCAAGGCTGAAGAAGTTGCTATGGTTACTGTCTGGAGCAACTGATTGCTGCCTTTTTTATTTTCTTTGATGCTGAAAACATGCTTGCTGTCACTGTGAGCAGCGGCGGGAAATAAGTAACAGCATGAACTAGAATGAAGTTTCACCTCCGCACCCTTTCTGCTGAGTTGACACGAGTGTGTGGCCTTACTGGTGCTTCTCGGTGTCACGTGGTGGGAAAAGAAAAGAAAAAATATTTTTCAAAAAAGTAACTCACGGGTTATCCAGCAGCAACACAATGGGGTTGAGTTCCTTCCGTGGTCTGTAATAAGCCCTGAGAGGCACGATGAAGTTATAGAGGCCGTTCCCCGCTGTCTCGGCTGACACGATGATGAGCTTGTTTTTGAAGCCGTAAGCCTTGGCGTCCTCAAAACTGTTGTGCCTGCAGCCCTGTGTGCCGACAGGTATTTTAGCAGGCTGTGAGTAATGGAGGGAGTGCGTTCAAGAGACGGCGCCCACCCACTTGATCGAGCCGTAAGCAGCAAAATGGGGCTTTTTCCACCAACAGATGGCACAAGGTCGGCGAGCTTCCAATGTACGGGGAGTTAGGGGGATAACCTTTCACATAGCTGCCAGGGATATAAAAAGAAGAGCTGAAAAATGCTGTAACAAAACATTTGAGACAACTTTTTTAAGTGCTTATGGAAATGATTCGGTGTTATTAGGCTTAAAATACATAAAAGACTGATTTGCACATACTGCAGAGATAAGTCTGATTTGCACTCTAGTAATGCTGCATGCTACATTTTTCACTTAGAAACTCAGAATCATTACTCTGTAGACGAGTGACCCTTCTCGTCTATGAAGACGGAGTCATCTTCTGATTGGTCACCAAGGAGGTCACAGGGCAGAATTGAGGAGGAATCGGCGATCTCTTGAACCGGAGCTATGCTCGGCCTGCGACCGCCTGTTCCGTTTACGGTAGTCGGCACCGATTTGCTCCCCGAGGGATCCGGGGGGCTTGCGTTCTGGAGATCCATGGCAACAGTGCCTGTGAATGACATTCACCTGCTCCTTAAACCTCACCTCGGAATCGGTGACTCATCACCAAATCAACGAGAGCATCTCAGAGTTCCCCCTCACCCATGCTGGCAATGATGCTGTGCACAGGTAGCTGCGAGGGGCCATCGTAGATCCCCCCCACGGGACGGCCCTTCCTCTCCTCCTGGTTGAAGATGAAGGCGGAGTTCTCCTCCTTGGTGATGTTGATGTAGTAGCAGGTGTCTGTGGCAGCCATGATGTGGCGCGGTCCGGGATTCAACAGGATACTCTTGTCGTCCTCCCTCTTTATACCGATCAGACACACACCATACCTGCACAGATAAATTTTCCTTCACTTCATTTCCTTCTAGGCTCATGCTAGATCGGCATGCTAAGAACAAGATTACTAGAGTGGTGAATCAAATACGAGCTTCTTATGGTAAACATCTGAAGGCAACTCACTTCTTGTGAGCATGGAAGGAAGCGTAAGTGAAGCTTTTGCCATTGTACTCCCCAAAGAACTTGCTGTCGCACACTCGGATGTGGTAGACCTCGTTCCCGGAGCAGCATCCGTACATCTTCTGCCACTGCTCTGGAGACTGCTGGCCCTCTCTGGGGTCAGTCAGAGCAAACACAATTAGATCTAAAACCTCTATAAACCATAAACATTCTGCGTTTCCACTGCCTATTCTGGTTCATTTGTTCTTCTAAACTCTAATATATCCTTGAAAATCTGGTAATTACAGTAATTGCTAGTCTTTTTATAAACATGAAACAGAGTAAAATTATAAATAATTCAAACAGATGCTAATGCTTTGTCTTCTTTTGTGAGAAGTGAGGCTAATATCTTTAAAGTAACCAAGCTCTACATCATAGTTAGACATAAAACCACCTGCCAATTATATGTAAATTTCTTTTACCCACAATGCACTGCAATTACATTCTACCTACACAATCGTGTATCCATTTTTATGGGCTATTTGCAGAACAGGGCTCTGTGCAGACTCAAAGTCTACACGTTTTTGTCTAATAAAGCATCACTGCTCAAAGAGTTGTCAGGAACTCAGTAAGTGGCGCGGCCCCTTCATTCCCCTCTTAATGTAGCTGCTCTGAAAAAATGACAAGGGCTTTTAAAAGTGATCTGCACGCACGCTGGGAAAAATCATTGCCCATCAGATAGCTTTTCACACGACTTCGTAGTGAAATGCGTCCTAAAAAAAGCCACTTTGGCAACACCAGTTCTCTTTGCTGGCACAATGTGCTCCCTCGGCTTCCTGTCGCTCCCCAACAATGAACCAACGCTGCTTGAGCTCATTCACCTCTCTTCTCCATAAGTCATATTTCACACCATCAGGCTCGAAAGCCTGAATAAATTTGACCTTTGCAACCGCACAAAAGAGCCAGGGAAGGTTTCCGGTCCTGTGGGGGTGACTGACCGTCCGCTGGAAGTATGCACGAGGAGCGTGATGAGGGTGGAGGTGGCGGGACAGACGCAGTTTAGAGCCAACATGGCGTACTTGAACTCCTCCTCACACACGACGTGATCTGCAGAGGATGGAGGAAAGGGCCAAGTCCTATAAGTGCTGCGAGGGCTCAGGCGACCGATTGGGAAAAAAAAATATTTGAAAAACTGTTTGCGTGAAAAGGCTCACCTGCGAACTTGACGTGGAACTTATTCTCCGGTTTGAGTATCTGAACATAGAGGGGGCAGTTCGGGGCAAAGTCCTTGACGGCCCAGGCTCTCAAGATTGTCTGATGGTCCTAATGAAGACAGCCACAGTCTTACATCTGCTACATGCAACGGAATAAATGATTTGAGTTCATTGTTTTCTCTCACCGCAGCCATACGGTCCACCTCGTTACGGCTGCTCAAAATGAAACAAGCCTCCGCATCGTCCATCCTGCAGAACAGGCCGTTCAGCATCAGAGAAAATACATAAAACAGAGAGAAAATGTATATAGTCAGGCAATCAACACTCAAAGGAAAAATGGACAGAGCGGCCTGTAACGCACTGGGCTGTATGCACACTTGTGTGGAACTGTTAATGCATATGATTAGCACAGTCAGGAGATTTCAGGATGCAAAACAAGTGTGGGAGGATTTGAAAAGGTGCCAGGCTGACACACGCCCAATCTCCTACTTGTAAATGCTCTGTGGAAGCTGTGACAAATGTATATACGCTAGAGTTATATAAGCGCGTTCATCAAAGCTACGGTTTGATGTTGGAAGGATTGGTTGTCATATAGTTCTGCTTTTCTCTTTTACATGTTTACTTTGTTTTAGAAGCTGAGTTGAAGGCCCAAAGTTTTGTTTCAAAAGCACTTTCGACTCTTCACCTTCCACTTCCATTAGAAAGGATGTGGATCTGAGCCAATTAAAATTTACTCACAGAGGTAAACTGACTTGTTCAGAGCATCTCTCTCTTCGGTCACTATGACAACTGATACTTCCCTGAAACTCCAGAATTTGGAATCACGATCACAGAATGAAGGGATTGCTGCTGCTTAATTAGCCTGATGCTTACGACGTTTCAAAACTGAGTGGCAGAAACACGTCTCAAAACGCGAAAGCCACGAGATAAATCAGGGATCTGCCCGTTACTTTGCTCTCAGCAGGTCCTGGTCTTTGAGGACGGATCCTTGGAGGTAGATGACCCTCTGGGACCACAAAGGGATCTGCAGCACCCTCCGCACCTGCAGGTCCATCTCGCTCGGGCACAGGATCACCACATAGTAATCCTTTGAGATTACACAAGAGTCGCTTTAGTGCAACAGAGAAAATAATGATGACACGATAGAGAGCATTCCTTTTTTTCTTAAGGAATTTAAGTTGATTTGTGACCTCTCCCTGGAAAACAGGGACAGTCCCAGACATGACCCCTGGGGTACGCCACACAATAAACAGACTTTCACATTAGTTTAGAATCCTTAAAGGCACACCACCCAGATGACTAACATCTTGTTTCCCTCTATGTTTCCTACCTGCAGTCTCGGATGGGCATAGAATTCATTGAGGAAATCCATGAGCAGATCTATCTTTAGTGCGCTGACACAGAGAACAACGTGTTTCTCCGTCTGGGCTCTGTGGCGGCTGTAATTTCCTCCAGACTTCTGCCTCTCCATCCACAGGTAGATCAGCTCCTCGAACTGACACACAGCAAAAGCCACGTGTGAAAAAAAACAAAAAACAAGGCAACCCCTCTCCCGTGGGTCTCGTCCCACCTGCAGGGGCAGCACCACCAGAGCCACGCAGATCATGATGACCACCAGCAGCTGGGACGGCCATATCCGCGGGGTCACGTCCCCGAAGCCGACGGTGGAGAAGGTGACGATGCAGAAGTAGAAAGAGTTGAAGAGGGAGAGGTTTTTGCCCGCCCGCTCCAGGTGCTGGATCCCGCACGTGCTGCAGTACCAGACGTGACATCGGCGCATTATTTTGACTTTAGCGAGAGTCTTCTTTACATTCCGAATTGCTCAACCGATGGTCCAGAGCTCACCCAGTGAAGACCAGGCAGAGCAGGGTGCAGATCAGAATGAGGACCTGGTTGAACATGGCTGAGTTGGTCCTCTGGATCGCCCTGTGGACGTCATTCTGGCCAAGAGCGAGAGCGCACTTTAACATCACACGTAAAGACTTCCTCGGTGGTGCCAGAAAATCCCTCACACCATTAATTTAGCTGTTCGTTCTAAACAGAGGGGGAATTACGCCGCTTCTCTTTGATGTCTCTCGCTGCGGAGAGAGCGTGCTGCGGAGCAGCGCGATAAAGTGAAAACAGGCTCCTGAATTATCTCCCAGCAGGGGCCCCCCCAGGGTGCACGTGGTTGGAAGAGAACCATAGCCGCGGAGGGGCCGCGCCGTCGACGCGCTGAGGACGGAATGAGAAGCAGTGACGGCCCGCCGAATCGCCGTCGGCTGATCCGGCGCAGCGTCGCCATTAACGGCGTCGTTAAAGTGTTGATTGAAAACAAGCCGTTACCAGAAACAATCAAGTTAATCCGTTTTGGGACTCACAATCATGTTCTCCAGAGCGCACTTGGCCAGCCAGCAGTTGAGGAACACAGGGATGAAGATGTTCCGTATGGAGGGCCAGAAGATCTGAGGAGAATGAGATATTTAGCTGCTGCAGGGCTGAACGTGAGTTACTTTGATGGTCTGATTAAGCATTTGTGAATGCTGGTGAATCTTGATTTCCCCCGGCTCCGAAACTGATAACAACCCCGATGTTTTCAAAAACAACACTCGGTTCTTTACGATTCGCTCAGCTCCAAAAATGGCCTGTTCCACCCGACCCTGGGATACCTGTCGGTAACTCCTGCATTCACACTTGCCCGTTTCAGATATTGCTTTATTCTCTCCGCCAAACTCAAAGTTTCCTCAATCAACTCCACCGAAAGGGAAGTGCCAGGTGAGCTGTCGTCATTGCTGAGCCTTGGCTGCAGACGCAGATCTGCCATGACTCATAATGGAACGGAAATGTTCAAGGACGAGAAAATACATTGGCCGTAAGTGTTTCTCCTCTCTGAATAAAATAAGGCATTTATTGAGCTCCAAACACCTTGAAAGCTTTTAATGCTAAACAGACGGGAACAACACTGTTGATGGTTTCTACGATAAATGAATAAAAAAAAACATAATAACACGAGCAATATTGCAAATCCAGACCTAGCTGCAGGGTGTGTGCTGTTTAGCCAGCATTTTAAAGAATTAAAAGTTCCGTGTGCGAGAAATGACTTTGTGCGAAAGCTTTACCGTGATGATGAACGGAACGGTGTTGATCATCTCCAGAAGAAAAGACACCTGGAAGATCTGCTCCCAGATGTTCCCCTGAAGTAAACACACACAGACATTTGAACCGCTCCACCTCTGAAGAACAACAGAAAGTCACTGAGTGATGGAAAACGCCTCTTAACTTTGGTCCGTCTCTCCCCGACCACTTAATCCTTCACCTCAAACTGATCAGGCAATTAACGCCTGCCCCGAATATAGCTCTGACAAATGACTTCGCCTAATTACACCAATTATGGACTGTCATTCTCAAGCACTCAGTGTTATTATTTGCAAGACTGTGTTTTATAATCACTGTGTGTTTGTGTGAGAGTGTGTGTGTGTGTTACCTTGTAGCTCAGATACATCAGTAACATTGTCTCCAGGAAACTAATGATGGCCACAATCACCTGTTCACAGCAAAACAACCCCAAAAACACACACACACACACACACACACACACACACACACACACACACACACACACACACACACACACACACACACACACACACAGTCACCCTAAGCATCGCAGACAATCCCGACTGTGCGAACGATTTCTTTCTCTCTGTCCACACTCACTTGGATTGCCCAGACGGGGGCCTTTCGATCCACCCAGAAGATCAGCTCCCTGTCACACGAACACACCACGCCACACGTGTGAGTGATCAGGACGTTATTATTCACACTAAAACCACTTAGAAATGAGGAGAGCCAGCTGAATAACTCAACTGCTTACCAGTTAATCTCTCGGTCCTGGACTGACCCACTGTTCCACTGGCAGTCAACACTGGCAAAAACAAATGCTGTGAAAGTCCTTGGAGAGTTTTTGTAGTTTTTGTATCAAGTTTATTGTATTGTTAAAGGAAGGTCAGTCAGCAAAGTGACTTTAAGGCTTGAAAACATAGTAAAAGCCACGATATTAAACAATAAAGAACAGTAACGGCAGAAAACACGGGTTATACGACTTTTCAACCAACCATTTGTTGTTGCCGTAGCTCGGCTGTCCCGCGGCGTGAGCGGCGGCGGCGGCGCCCTGAGCGGGGTCGTCCGTCACCACGCGGATCATGTACAGCAGACAGGTGAGCAGCTTCAGGGAGAAGTTGAAGACGCGGATCCTCAAGCCTGAGGAGGAGCAGGAAAAACCAAGCGGGAGCAGTCTGGTCACTCGGTCTGGCTCTGGCGCGGTGGAGAGGTCAAAAGGTCACGCTGCCCCCCCCCCCCATCCACTTACTCGATCTTTGGTTTTTGATGAAGAAAAGCTTCAGACGCTCCTTGAAGGTGTTCTCATTCACGTAAAACTCCACCTGGACCCTGACAGGAGAGAGAGCAGAGGGCGGGGTCGTCTGTTTGCTTCCCTTAGCATCAGCCCGAGGTGAGGCTCGGCGGTGGGCTCGATCTCAGATCGCGTTCCAAATTAGAAAACTTCAGGACGACAGGCTGGGGCCAGAAAAGAGCAGCTGTCGCAGAGAGTCGCGAGTTTCACCCCGAACAGCAGATTTTCGTCTGCCCTCATCTCGCCTGCCGGGTGCAACAGAATCCGTTTTATTTTATCCTTAAAAAAAAAAAAAAAAAAAACCGACTGCGGCGCTTCAGAGGAACCAGGGGGTTAGCGATAACAAAGGCAGCTCGGCGGATGAGATCTGCCACCAGCTGTCACATCTGACACGCTTTGGCCTCCGAAGGCACTTTCTGGTTCACGCGGGAGGGCCCTCCAGACCGCTCCGTCTGCGCCCGCTCCCCTCCCGCCCACACGCGCGCACGTAATGGCGCAAGTAATGACCCGTAATCAGCTCCCGCTGAGCACGCAATTACTTGCTGGAGGGGTCTGACATTAGTCATACCGCAGCGCCACATCTCCGATGTGGACAATAAGACGCTTGGCTCGGGGCTAATCAGCGTCTTTTAAAAATGTCAGCGTTGGCAGCGGTCGTCGCACCATCAGGACCGAGAGCAGACCCAGAAAATCTGATTTGTGCACCATATTTACAGTAAACTCCACCGGCATACGTTGCAAAAGGGCACCCCCCCCATACTTCTAATTATGCTCTATCTCCAATCGCACTCCCCCCAAAATCCTCCAACCTGGAAACAAGTGTAGAGACCCCAACAAATTGAAGAGTATAACTTTGTTCCCACAACTGTATTTGGAGCGTGGTGCCATGAAATTGAGAAAAAAAAAATCCCATTAAGAGAAGAATCCAGCGAGCAAGCTCCTGCTACATGGGCTGCTAGAATAATGCCGTTAACACGGCAGCTAATTGGCAAATGTGAAATGGATTTCTTATCATTGGTGAGCTGCTACGGGCCTCATTGTTTTAATTAAACGAGCGGCTCAAGTGTGATTCATGTGACAACTTCTCCACAGTAACTCTGCTCCCACCAGGAGAATCTCGTTTTATTGCCACTCAGGCGTCGTGATGAGGAAAAAACAAACAAAAGATTAGCGCGATATTAAAACGCCGCTTTGCTGACCGGTCCGGAGACTCGAATCAGCACGTTTTAGCGCGTCTCAGCACTTTGGGAGCTCACGGCTTTCGTCTCCACGAGCCAAGTCGCAGAATTCCAAAAGGGACCGGAGGAGCGCGCGCATGCACCCGAGAGCCCTCGCTAGACCGCCGCTCGCCGCGGGCCTACCTCTGCACCCCGTCGCTACCCAAGTGCTCCAGGACCGAAGAACTGACCCAGGTGGGGATGACGATGTTGGGATCCATCCTGCGTCACGCAGCCCGCGTTAACGCACGCCGAGCCAAAGCTGCTCGCCGCCGCCGCCGCCGACCCTCGCGCCAACTTGAAGAACGCGCCCGCGAATCAAAGAGCGTGAAAGCGCTCCCCTTTACCACACAATCAGAAGCAAAGGCGCCCGTTTCATCAGTTGCATACTTTCGGGAACGCGGTGCTTTGTGGAATATTTTTAGAAAAGTACAGAATCTCTCTCTTTTCCTAGCTGATGAGCGGGCCTGTTGCCACAGCAACACTGCCGTGGCTGGAATCACCCTAACTGATGCTGCAGCAGCATGTTTCTCCTCGGAAGCTGCGCGGCATCCAACAGAGCTGGAAGATGAATGAGGATTTGTCTCTTTATTATGGTGGGTGCTCTTTGGACTTTAGGAAGAACCCCCCCCCCGTCCTCCTCTCGTACCTGGCCCTCCTATTTTTTTTTTCCCCATTCTGTTATTTGAAGAAGCTGAAGTATCAATTCATAGCCGACCTCACCTGTGATTCAGTGCTTTTGTACAGAAGAGGCGACCCACTTGAACCCCCCCCTCCACCACCGTCGCCCACTCTGGTGCCGTAAGACCACTCCTTGCTGCTTTCACGAGAAGCCCCCCCCACGCCACATCGCCACTCTAAGCGCGCCAGGTTTAGCTCGGAAACACGTCAGACGGGCAAAAGCGACAACAGAAAACGAATTCAAGAAAACAAGAGAACAAAAACGCCGACAGAGCTGCGGAAAATGTCGGGAACGCCAACGGGAGCGAGACAGCGGGCCCGAGAGGGAAAACGCGCGTCCGCCGCCGACGCGCCTGAGAGCGAGCAACCTTTGGAGTGATGGACGACGGCCGCTCCAATAGATGTGACCAGTGACATTCTGGAGATCTCGGGCAGATGTGGAGCGCACGCCCAGAGACCGAGAGCCCCACGCTGACGACGCTGTCGATCAAGGGCTGACCGCACGTGGGTCTGCAGGGCAAGGTCGATCATCAACGGTAGAACGGGCACAAGCATGTAGAGAGCTGCACCCGGGGGGGGAACGGGGGTCAAGGGGAGACTTTTAAACACATTTGTTGGCACTTTTTGGTCTATTTTCCTGCTCAGATTTCTTGAACTTTACCAGAAAATCACAGCTCTGCGGCCTTAGCAGGCTGCCCTTCTGCGGTCTTTGCTTGAGTCTGAATTTCAGGTTCTGTTTTGAAAGTTGGGGAAATAAACAAAATAAATAGGAAGGGGGGAAAAAAAAAGTTTGTTTGTAGTTCTTGTTGTGAGCTGGGTCAACACGGCTGATTCCAGGGAAGCGGTTTCATGCTCTGGAATCTCTGAGACTGTTCAGCACCACGGACAGCTCAACCCTCCAAACCACAAAGAAATGACCTCGCAGAGACGGATCAGAAGTGATCAGATAAATAATGATGACTACACTTTTTCCTCTGTCTGTCCATCTGAAATGAAGTGTCATTTAATTTACTTTTTAAATATGGGACCACACAAGGCTGAGAAAGGAAGCAGACTTCCAATTCGATGGTCTTAAAATATTCAAATCATTATGAAATTTGAATTTCATATGATTATTGGAATCAGTTATGTGAATGAATTATTAAAGGCTCTTCTATTTTGATCACTAATGTAAAGAAAGGGAAGTGAAAACTTTTCCCAGAGTTTAGCAGGTTTAGGAATGAAATGGATGATTTCTGATGGTTAAAAGTGTCTGGATTAAATAATCTGAGCTGGTGCTCTGCTCCAAATACTGTTTGGTTACCCGTTCCCTGCTCGCCGCTGCCTACCTGTCCTCGTTCTGGAAGGTCTGGTCCCCCAGGAGCAGGTCCCTGAAACGGAAACGGGGCGGCAGCGGAGGCACCTCGCTCTCCTGCTGCTCCATCCTGAGAGCGGAGATGTCTAAAATGACCCCGGTGCGGTCGGCGCCTGACGCTTCCACGGGAGACGCGCTGCAGGAGGAGGGGGGGAGAAGAAGACGGTGAAGGGGGAGAAGGGGAACGAGGGCTGGGAGGACGTGAGGCAGAGACTTTGGTGTCAAGTGGGGAAGATAACACTTTACTTTTCTGACCCAAAGCTGCAGGACAAAAGTCTCGAGACACATCTCAAATGAAAGCTGTCCTCCATTTCTCTGCATCTCAACTTCCTTCACTCAGCAGATTTAACCAATTCCACCAAACAGCAGAGGAGCTTATTGTGTCCGTGCGCCTTCTGCGGAACTTTAGGGAGCAGGTTTTCACTTTTTGCACGGCAGATTTTAGTGAAGTGTTCTCAGGAGAGACGCAGGAGGACACATTTTCATCATCCATCATGTCAGTGTCAACATAAGCTGTGATGAAGTACACACAGGATAAACCAGCTGAGCACACAGCAGAGCTGACAGATGACCAGCGTTCAGCACAGCAAACAGAACCAAGAACAATAAGAAGGAGGAGAATCAACCCCTTTTCCTACCCCAAGTTTGAAAAACTGCCGCGGAGACAATAATCAATCCATTGATCTGTCAGGGCTGCATATACCAAAAGTCCCCCCCCCACGTCTCTTACCGTGGCTTGTGCTCGTTCACGGTCCCATCATCGTTCACAAACGTCTGATTCACGTAACATTCACTGCACATGTTGGCCGGAGATCCGGCACTTGCGTCGGTCTGGAGAGCTGCGGCGGTCGTCGTTGAGTCCCCCTTGACAGTCTGCTCTTCCTGGGCTAATTGCATCGGGGGGTGATGTGACCCTCCCACCCCCACCCCAAAAAAAGACGGACACCCGGCTGTTGCGTTTCTGGATGTGGATAAATCAGCGGCTCAGGTGCATCTTTCGAGGGTGGGAAGAGTTTCTGTTGTTGACGCTCTTTAAAAAAACAACAACAAAAACAACAACAACAACAACAAAAAGCAACCAGAGGAATGAAAGGTGCAAAAGTGAGAACGAGAAATGGAGCCATATCTGTGTCAGAAACGTGTCTGGCTGCGTGTGAGGGGAAATATTTGCGGAGATGAAGAAACAGTTTCGCAGCAGTGAGGTAGAGGAGGACAATTAACACCTGAGCAGAGGTGGAATGGCGCCCTCTAGTGGAGAGACTCAGAAGCGCTGCGGCAGTCTGTGGCTGTAAACCGGCAATACTTGAGTTATTTTATTGTATATTAATGCATTAAAATGTGCAGATTTCACTTAAAAAAACTGTCTGAAGAAGGGTCCCCACCAGTAATGATTATATGTAAAACAAAATAATTAGTTCACTATGTAAGATATAAATAATGAATGTAAACATCATTTAAGCCTATATTAAATACTAGATTAGATTTGTTATTTCATTAAATATGCTAATTTTTGTTGTTCTGATGATGCAAATAGGAGCCCGTGTGGAGGAGATGTGGGAGAGGTGATATATTCACTGGGGTGGAGGTGACACAAGGTCGTTGAGGAGTTTTGTTTTTTTTTTAAGATCATGATGGGTGTTGATGGACTGACTCAGTTGCTCTGATGGAAGTGTGAAGATTTTGTCCTTCTGGGGAAGAAGAAAAAAAAACATGTCAGATTGCAGACATGCAAACTACGTCCGAGAATTAAAAAAGATAATAAATTCACTGCGTGCTTGTATAAATTATTTCTGTTTCTTGCTTAAATACGTGCAGCCCAGTCCATTTCAGTTTAAAAATCATTGTCTAAGTTTAACATTTGACATATCTGAGACTTTACTGATCAACACCAGTGAATTTCATGGTTGCTTGTTTGGTCATTTAGTAATCAAACCCCAAACATAGTGCTGGTAATATAACATGAATTAAAATATGGGCATATTAATGTGAATAATACAGGAAATACGCAAATGTAGATACATTAGTATGCACTAATACACTAATATTATGGATTGCATAGCATTATTTGTGAAACAATTAAATCGATGCAGTCCAAAGTGCATTAAGTATAAGAATGAATTACTTCACAAACTTATAAAACGTATAGTACCATATAATTTAACATTTATTTGTGAAACATTTCCTACTACCAGAACAGACTTGCTCTTACCCCTGATGTAGACGAAATATCGCCCTCTAGAAGAGAGGGCCAGTGCTGCAGGTACATCTTATAAAAAAGTGAAAATAATTCAGCGGGACCACATGCTTGAATAACATTAGATTAAATAAGATTAGGAAGCTAAAGCCCAGTTTGGTCTTATTGATTCTAAAAGGTGACTAGGCGGCAGTTCAATGAGCTACAGATTAAGTGGCACACAAGGAAAATTTATTGTGGCAACAACAAAAACTGTTAAAGCAAAATTTCAACTTCTGTCAGTATGAAAAGTACAAAACGAAAATTTTCCATCTCTTTACAGATAACAGCATTTCAATTATGAACACTAAACATGTCCAACAAGTACTTGGAAGGCAACGACCTCAGAGGATCTTGTTTCATTTCTGCTGATATTGTAATGGTGATCCTGGATTTGAGAGAGAGAGAGTTGGACTTCAACGACACCACTGCGATGCTGCGTCACTGCAACTTCAGGCCTGGAGCTTGAAAAAGTTAGTCAATAATTACCCCATTAGGCATGAACTAATGGAAACAGGTGGAAATATGACCTTGGTATGGAGAAGTGAGTCCAACAGGTTTAAAGGAGTAATCAAAGTTACTCACCATGACCCACGACCTTAAAGAAGTTAATGTTATAGCTGTAAGGATGCCAGAGTAGGAAGCAGGAATCAATGAACACCAAGCCCTCGAAGGTTAGAACGACTGTATTAGCACATCCATTATTACACACCAGCTTCTGCCTTCAAGCAGGTACCGAGTTTTTAGCTCGGTAAATAAAAGTCCAGCTTCACGTGAACCGCTCAGTCCGCTCCTTCCGTGCTGACCGAGGCCACGGCTGAAACGTAGTAAGGTCCCTCTCTCAGGTAGGCCTTCAGGCTGACGTAATGCTGGCTGCCTAGAATCTGCGCCGCCGTGGACGACGACACGAGCGATCCCACCAGCTCGAACTTCGCGTCTTTGGCCTCCTTGGTCTGGCCCGTCGAACGGTCCAGGACGAACTCCATGAAACTGGGAGTGCTGACCATCAACCTCTGACCCCAGGGCTGGGCGGCGATGGCCTGGAAGACAAACCCGAACCGTGAAGCTCTGGGATCGTAGCGTATCCGAGAGCTGCCGCCGCCTTTCAGACACAGACGGGGGGGCTGACCGTGAATATCCTCAAAGCTCCACAGTGCAGCTCCGGGAAAGGCTGACTGCTGATGTTCCGAACCGTGTCCATGGGCTGACTGGACAGAAGGTGGAACCAGGACTCGGTCAGAGCCAGGAGGTCTTCCGTCTGCTGCTCGGGCTGCAACGAAAAAGGCCAAGTGGTCGGGTCATTTTTTCTTTTTCTCCCCCCCACCCCCGTGAATCTTCGCTCTTTGGCACTAGAGATGTTTCTGAGCGCACCTGCAGAGTGAGAAGCTGCGAGATGGCGTCCAGGGCGCGCACTCGGAGCTCCGTCGCTCCAGAACTGGCGAGCTGGCTCATTCTTGTCAACACGGTCCTGAAGAGTCCCCCTGAGGTGGCACAGAAAACCGTCAGCATCCTCTGTGGCGAGCGCGAACGCGACTTTCTACTTCCTTTGAAAAAAAAAAAAAGCGTAATAAATAAAGGGAAGGAAGAAGGGACCTGTCTTCTGAAGGACCTGCTTCCCCTCCACGGTGGAGCCCAGCAACCCCAACGTGTCCAGAGCTACGCCGTTCATCACGGGGTCCGGGTCCAGGGCCATCTCGAAGACCTTGTTCTGGAAGGCCGGGTAGGTTTCGCAGACCTGCTGCGGGCTGTCCATGATGGCCAGGTTCCCGAAGAACTTCACCAACCCTGCAGACGCGAGGCCCGCTCGTGTAAGCGCCGGCAGCCCAACCCGAACCCGAGCGCTACCCGCGTGGACCCACTCCTACCTGGAAGGTAGAGGGAGGAGAAGGGGTCGGTCTCTGCACCCCGGATCATGTTGGAAATCTTGTCCATTATTCCCTGCTGAGCCAGATACTGCCGCCCATGCTGGCTGTGGGCCAGAGTGGTGACCATCTCAATAGCTGTGGCTCTGGAGGAGGGAGAACAGGACCAAAACACAGCGCGGCAATGAACGACACACACACACACACACACACTCGTTTTGAGTCACCGTCACCGTGGATCCTCATCGTTCTCACCTGATCAAGACGTCGTCGCCCGTCAGCTCTCCGAGCAGCTGAGAAACGAAGCCGCTGCTGGCGCAGTAACCGAGGGAGACGGGCGACGCGGAGGAGACTTCCACCACCAGCTGCAGACGCAGCATCGGAAAACACGCTTGAGAATTCCGCCGCCGCTCGGGGGGGTGAAACATCCCGAGGTCCTGGGACTCACCTCGTATATTCTGTACCTGACGACGTCGCTGGTGGCCATGACCTCCTTCATCGCCGCCAGCAGGTCGCTTTGGAAGAGCTTGTCTAGGCCGGGCTTGGAGCGGCCCAGCTTAGACAGAGACAAGATGGCCTGCGGGCGGAGAGAGGGCCGCGTAAAGCCGGCGGTGAAGACCGCGCGGTTACCAGCCGTGTGTTGGCCGTCTCACCTGCTTGGCCACGGCGATCTTCTCCTCCCGGATGCAGCCGACGACGCCTCGGAGGATCTCCTGGTTGTTGAGGACTTGGGCGGCAGCGTCGGGGTGCTCCACCATCCTGCCAATCTAACGGGAGGGTTGTGTGTCATGAAGTCAGTGGTTTGGTCAGGTGTGTGTGTGTGTGTGTGTGTGTGTCTCACCTGGGTCAGGGCCAGTATTTTGACAGTGTCATTGGGATGACTGAGGCCGGCCTGCAGCTCCGACCTGTAGTTCTGCACCACGCTGACGGGGCTCAGGGCCACTAAAATGCGCTCCAGGATGTCCACACACAGGTCAACCTGCTCCCTGTATACACACACACACACACACACACACACACACACACACACACACACACACACCCTGTCTCAAACACAAATACCTGCTGCTAAGGACCTAACGACACCACGCACCCCAGATGGGTTAAATTTCCCCTCAAACTGAGATCAACAACCTTCAATTTGTGAAGAAGACTCTCTATAATAATAATAATAATAATAATAATAATAATAATGATAAACAGGGTGTGTGGTGGAACCCCACCTGCGCTCAGAGTTGAGGAGGGCGAAGACCCCGTTGAAGCGCTGGCCGCTGAGCGCGTCGCGGAGCGCGCTGACGGGCAGGGAGAGCAGGGCTGTCTTGAGGAGCTGCAGCTCCTCCAGAGGCTCCTCCACGCCGGAGATCTGCTCCAGGAGACCCTCGATGGTGGCCGCCATGACCGCCGCTCCTCCTCTTCTTCGCTCGCTTCTTCTTCTTCTTCGCCTTCTTGTCAGCGGCGCGAGGAGAGCGCAGCGCCGCCTGGCGACGAGAGCGAGAAGCGACGTCTGATAAAGTTGCTGGGAAATATAATGTATAACCCTACAAAAAAAAAAAGGCCAAGACATGTCGCTATTTATTCAATTGCAAAATAAAATAAATACCTGTGATAAATGCAAGTATTAGTCTGACACCAGGTACCAAATATTTGACCATGGTTTAAATTTCAGGGCCCAGTGGTGGTCAGCACTGTCGCCTCACAGCATGAAGGCCTTGGGGTCGAATCCTGGTTTCTCTGTGGAGTTTGCATGTTCTCCCTGTGCCTGTGTGGGTTCTCTCTGGGTACTCCGGCTTCCTCCCGCAGTTCAAAGTCATGCACAACTGGGGATTATGTGAATTGATCCCTCTAAACTGCCCGTGAGAGTGAGTGGTTGTTTGTCTGTGTGTGTCAGCCCTGTGACTGGCTGGCATCCAGTCCAAGGTGTACCCTGCACAATTAGCTGGGAATTATCCATCCCCCCCTGACCCTCTATGGAGGACTAAACTGAGGAAGATGGATTGCAGGGGTTCAAATTTCAACAGCAGCATCACAAACAGTAGACATCAGGAAATCTCCATTTATTTTTGTGGCTCCTGATTCAGTTTTAAAAAAAGAGGCTACAGTTAAGATAACCAGCTAAGATAACCAGCTAGATCTGTAGAATGAATGCCCGTGAACACATCCCCAGTATCCCGTTGACAAAAGGTAACCATTAAGGGTAGTTAGAAAAAGAAGGAAAATTATGTGCACCCAAATGTATCAAGTATTCCATGTGTATATTTTGGTTTCACAAACAGAATTGAAATCCCAGAATTGTGGGCTCATTATTTCTGTAAAAAAGTACACTACATACAAAAGTACGCTGTTAATATATGTCTGGGTCACAGAAACCTTCCATCCATGCATCATTAATGCTTTATCCGTGATACAGGATCCACTCTTCTGGTTGCAGCATGTGACCAGTGTGTTTGGGTGCAGGGTTACAGTAGCTAGGATGTCATGAAAGCGGAGACCCTGTCTGTCTACCTGTATCTCTGTGGAACTGATTAGAGCAGGAGGACATCCGTTAAAGCAGAAGGAAACAAGACTGTCATTACTTCAGCCATGCAGGTACTGCGTTAATTCTTTGAGTGTGAGTTCTATTTCCACGTCTGAAGTTTCCCTCTTTCTCCGCCATCTCCCAGTGCGTCCTGTGCAAGCTGCGCACCCACCAGTGGTGTTTCCTCCTCTTCAACGTGCTCCTCTTCCACGCGCTGTTGTTCGGGGCTGACTTCGTTGAGGAGTACCTCCTGCAGCCCACCCCCGGGGTCTACACGGACGGCACGGTGATCGACGTGAGGGAGAAAGCCAGGAAGCTGGACCTGAGCGCCGCCAGGGGAAACATATCCCAAGATTACGCAATAGCCAACCCCGGCGCCTGCGGGGACTCGGCCCTCTTTCTCCTCACTCTGGTCTTCGGTTCAGCGGCTAATTTCGCTCAGAGAGATGCCGTCAGGAGGACGTGGGCCAACCAGACTCTCGTCCAGGGCTTCCCGTCGCGCGTTCTCTTCTTCTTGGGATCAGCTCGCACTTCCGCTGCCCAAAAGGCCCTCATGGCCGAATCTGCCCTGTACGGAGACGTGGTCCAGGGTCGCTCCGCGGACGGGCCGGCGCCCCGTGGGCCAACACAGCAGACGGTCCTGGCCCTCCGCTGGGCGATCACCTTTTGCCCTGTAGCCCGCTTTGTCCTGCTGACCAAGGATTCGGTTTTCCTGAACCTCCCCGCCATTGGAGGTTACCTCCTTGGGCTGCACAGGCACCCTGAGAATCTGTACCTGGGCAGGGTGATCCAGAGGGAATCGCCGGACCGGGATCCCAGCAGCCCGGGATACATGCCCCCGGCTCTGTTCCCTGACAAGTACCTGCCCGAGTACTGCGACGGGACGGCGTACGTGCTGTCCCAGGACGTGGTGCGGAAGGTGTACGTGGCGGCGGCGGTGGCGGCGGCGGCGCGTTTGCCCGTGCCCGCGGACGCGTTCGTGGGCCTCTGCGCCCGGAGGGCCGGCGTGGCGCCGACCCACAGCGCCCGCTGGGTAGGAGACAAGCACGTCCGCTACAACGCCTGCTGTTACAGGTACCTGTTCAACTCAGCCGGAATGAGGCCCGGTGAACTAGAGAGAGTGTGGACAGACCTGAGGCAGCAGGATGGACGGTGCTCAGCGTTACGGACCTACTACGGCGTGGTCACCTGCAAGACTCTCACTTACCTGAATAAACTGCCCTTTTTTCACTCAGAGGGCTAAAATGGGACCATAATTCACCTGTTTATTTCTTTTACAGTTTTCATTTGCTTGTCATCCTCATTTATATGTGTTAAAGAATATATTTTTCATGAATGACATGACTTCTCCATGATAAGAAAAGAATACTCTGACAAAGATTCGTGTCACAGTGTTATTTCTGTAAATAAAGCGATTTTCCTCTTAGAGCTTTATAAAGTTAATTCAAATACTGTTTTGGTTTCAGTTTTGTTTATCGTCTAGTAATATATCTGCAAATTTGAAATGCATGCTTAATTATCATCATCATTATCACAATCATTATTTAGACCAGTGATAATAAAGTTGAAATGAAGCATATTTGTAAAAAAACATTTTTTAAAAAGCCTGAAATTTTTTCTCAATAAATATTAATCATTGACTTTTTTTTTTTTTTTTTTTAAAAACGGGTGATTCTAATAGATTATTGCCACACAACTTGAATTAACCCTGGAGAAAAATCACCAGCGATATTGCAACAAGGGAGACATCTGGCGTCCATCAGGAGCCACAGCATCCTGAGCCAAGGTGTGTAAAATGAAGACACACACTTTCAATGCTTCCAATTCATCACGTGTTGCGACAACACTGCAGCCCGTCTCCCCCTGGAAAAAGACTCCTCAGAACCATTCTGTTTGAGATTGTGAGTCCAAATCCCAGCTTTCCCCCAGGTTTATGTCCTGTTATGATGTAATTAACGGAGATGAACATGAACTGTTAATGTGGAAAAAAAGAAGGAAGGCTTCCATTTCACGATATAATACATTTCAGCCTTTGTCTTGCAGAACCTTCTGTGCACTTTATGTAATTTAAATACTACTCTTTGCCTAAATTCCGCAAATGGAAAGCCTGGCCTCCGTCCCAGCACCACGAGCTGACCAAACAAAATGTTTGGGTGTTCTACAAAAAGAGAAGAAGAAAAAAAAAAAGAAAAAAAAAAGAAAAACCCTCTCTTGTGTTAAACTGCCAGAGCCTCACACGGCTCTACTCCACTTTGGCCCGGTTCCATTGTGTCTACAGAGCTTTCCCTAGCTGCCCGTCTCGCCACACCAGGCCACAGACGAACAGCTCAGCACGTCTACGATAATTCTGGCAGGTGACCGCGTTATAGCAGCGGGCCGGCCGACATACCAGCGGCTCGGATCGCTCTCCGGGATGATTCTGGATTCATTAGCGTCAACACCTTCCGTCCCCGGCCTCGGCGGCACATGATCACTAACCTCTCACATCGCCGTGGGACGCTTCTGCCTGTCTTCTCCTCGGCGGATGGCCGCGTGATCCCTTTATTTTCGTTTCTCATTTGATTTATTTTTACTTCATGCTTCGGGGGCGCCCAAGAGAAACTGCTAAAACGGCCAGCGTTGCGTAGACGGACGGGATAAACAGATTGTTGCTCTCAGAGCTTCTTTCTGGCATTCTTGCATAATTTGAAACCAAAACCTGCGGCGCTGCGGTTTTTTCGACTGCGCTCACCCGGCCCACGGCCGCGCATGTGAGAAAACTCTAGCGGTACCTCGCCTGTGTTTATTTGGGAGTGGGGGGGGGACTTGTCATAGATGTTCAACATAAACCGGCCGAAGAAAATAACTCGGCGAAGGTCAGTGGAATCGGGGGTCTGAGCGGAAAAGTTCCGACCCGCCAAGCCCACTTTAACACAAACACACACATTCGGTACACACAGACACTAGAGATTGTTAATGTGAGGTTGAGAGGTTGGTAAACTGCATGTGGGTGGTGGAGCGCTCTAATGAATGCCTCCCTTCAGACGCAGATCTCCGCAGAGAGACTCATCAAACCAGAGAGGCACGGTTTTATTTGGAGCCGTTTCACTGTCGCCGCGGAAGGGCAGCAACATGCAATAAGGTCGAAATAAAATCGCGCTCCGCCTTTTCGAGCGACACGGTTGGCGCTTCTGTGCGCGAGGATCTTCTCCCCCACACCCCCGGTCCGCGCGACCTTTGAGCTCGGATCAGAGCCTCAGTGTTCCTGCTGGCCTGCGGCCATTTACGTAGAAGCAGCAACCTCAAGGATAACCCCTCTTTTTCAACAACATCTGTGGTTGCTTCTTATTTTCCTTTTCTCAAAAGGCCAAAATGTTTCCTTTGAGGTCGCAGTAAATTCACCAATACCTCTTTTTACTTGCTGAGTTAAATATATGTAGGTTCCTGTTGGCTTTCTCATGAAATCATTTTAAAATCCCCGCTGTCCGGATGAAACATGAAAGAGGTATTTTTTCTGTGTAAAGATCTTAAGATTCAGTGAGTTTCCAAACAGAAAATACACTTGAGAATCAAATAAAATGCATCTTTGACGTAAAATAAATAAATAAAACACTCAGGTTTGAAATTTAAAGGTCCGCTCTGCTTTAAACTATGAATACTTTGAATATTAAAACAGTCCTCCATGAATTGCAAACTGTTTTGTAAAACTGTGCTTCTCAGATCTAATCTTAGTGAGGGCGTGCTGGGTTATCAAAAGGCTCCTTGGTCACAGCTGTGAGTATCAAAGGTGGGATCAGATGTCACATGATCGCACGTTATTACAGGCTTGAACTGTACATGATTTATGACGGCGGGCTCTGGCGAGGTCATGTGGTGTCATCCCTCTTGCCTAGCAACGTATGCACGCCTGTTGCCAGATGAGCTTGCAAAAACTTTTTAATCCAAGAGCAGATGTGAGTTCCCTCATGGTTCATTAATAATGAGATTAAACTCAGATTTTGAGTTGATGTGTTCCAATGTCAGATCCCTTTAAAGTAAAGCTTTTCCCTTTAAAGTAAAGTTAAACTGAAGCATCAGTTTAAGTGCAATATAAACAGAAAGAAAAAAGAAAGAAAGAGAAACAATATGTAAATGGCACTCTTGTTCTCGCACCACCAAATTGACGCTTAAGGACCACTACTGCCACACGCCCCCCCAGTTTGGAAACCTGTAGAGTACGTCAGCTGGAGTGGAAAGGGTTAAAGGGTGGAAAAAGTGCATACATGTGTGTTTTACAGGGAGGGTTGACTTGTAATAATAGTAATTATAATTCTGGGTCTCCCATTAAAACCACCTCATCACGCTACGGGTCTCATTACAGGTTTCTTGTGGTTCAGCAGGAACTGGTTACCAGTAGCTAAAGCCCGTGGCCGTGCCAAGGGCAGCTGTCTTTAGGCCCGGCCTATACATAGGATCTGTACATCAAAACCATACACGTGTGGTTATGTTTGAGGCTCGAGCACCAACAGAGCAAAGTGGCTGCAGGCGTGCGTTATTAGAGCGGCTATTTGGATCAAACGTACCCAGCAACACGGATACTCGATTAACTCTTCGTTGAACAATCGCGACACTAATGGAAATATAAAGGCAGCAGCTTAACTTAGCCCCACACAAAAAACTCTAATGAGAGCTAAATATACAAATTATATCATATCTGGTTTGCTTAATCTGCACGGAGAGTTCTTGAATCTGAGCGCCTGTTTCTGCTTGAACTACGTGAACAACCACAATTTAACGCCGTAATTATAGAAATTTAGAGGAACATTTGGACACAGTGAGGCCAGTTGATTTGACCCATTATCATTATTATGTGAAGTAAAATTAAGCTACTGTAGGCGGCTGCAGCTTTGTGTTAAGCGGGTACAGTTTTTAGTAGCATATTTACGTACCGGATATGCATTTTTCTGATCCCGTGTGGAGATTAAACAAGCCATTAAAAAGCCATAAACTATATTGTTGACATGCGTGGGGGTAAAGTTTGAATATATAGAATCAAAAAGCTTTTAAGTGATCGGATTAGAGGAATCGGATCAGCTCCTTTCAGTCCAGATTTACCTCAAGTGCCTTCGGTTGCTTTCCTGCAACAGCAGTCGTCTAAAGTGTATCTCAGTTAAGGTCAGCAAAACAATCTTCTCTATTTCGGCTGGCCCCAGATCAGTGGTCCCATTGTCCTCCCTCAGAATGTGATCTTAATCTGACCTGAATAGAGTTTTGTTTCAGAGAGGACTTTCAGCCAGCCAGCCAGGAGACGCGGTGCAGTAAGCTGCTTTTCCACAGGGAGAGCTGCAGGCAGAGGTTTTCGGCCCAGACGTGCAGGCCGGGCTGCTCATCGGGTTTATTTTCATCAATTTTCTGCACGCTGAATCGCGGGACTTGTCATAGATTCGAGCAGTCTCTCCGCCGCGGTTCCTGCGGACTGGTTGCTGTGTCGGCTGCACGGTGGGGGGGGGGGGTCGATCCGTCACCTCCTACAGAAACAGACAAGCACTCACTGAAACAGAAACATTAGGAATGACCAGCGTGGAAGCAGCGGTGCGAGGTCGTGTTATGAGCACTGTCCCGTGTGGAGTCCAGGATTTGATGTTGCCCGGTCAGCTGCAATGTGAAGAATGTTGGGTGTGTCCATCACTATCTGGTCAAAGGGTCTTCGCTCCTCTCATCCAGCTCAAGGCCACTTTGTTTCCTAAAGGCAAGAGTTACCAAGATTACATCTCTAACAGGGTGGAGCTGCTGCACTGCGGACAGCTAATTAATGCAGAAAAGTATCAGTATCCTCTTAGCTTTAGTCAGTTTTATGCAAACAAGTGCTTCTACAGAGATTTACAGCATATTTCATATAATTAAAAAATCAGTTATAAGGTTTACTTGTTGTCTGTTTTCTCTCACAACATGATTCTTCTATTTTAAATCTCATAATGAATCTTTTTCTTGACATAATTTGAATGAATGCAGCTTTAAGCATTCATCCTGGAATATAAATGCTAATGTAAAGCAGATGCGTGGTGCCAGCGAGTGTGTGAACAGTGGCGTGTCATCTGTGGTGGGGGGTGTGATATTTTGCTTGAGGGGTGCCACTTTCTTTGATGCCTGTTTGCCAACATGCATTCCTCCATAGCTCGCAGCGGCCTGAATGCAGTCCTTTAATGGAAGGACAGGCTCCGCCCCCTCCCTTCAGCAAAAGGTGTGTATTTTGAGAAAATGCTGAATTTTGTACTTGCGAGTCTGCCTTGATTTCGTATATATATTTGCTGATTTTCAAATGAAGATCTTTTTTTTTTTCCGGCTGCCATGACATCAGTGAAAACGCTGGATTACCATAATCTTATACACCCATGGCAAATTTACACTTTATAGACATGCTGTGCACTCAAATCATGATAAAAAACAAAATTACAGACTGCCTCTAAATTACCATGAGCAACCAGAGGGGATTTAGTGATTGAATAACACTGAATTATCCAAATCCTCTCTGCAGGTGTGAGAGTAGATGTGAGAAAATGAATTATTATTTTCAGCACGTAGAGTTCGTGAAGTTCAAACCCGGGTCATGCATGGAACACAGCGAGCATTTAACCCGGCGAGGGCGAAATATTTTGCCAACACGCATGTTGCAGCCGCCTGCGGACTGTTCCGTGTCATGTGACGGAAGCCCCCGATCCAGAGAGAACTTTGGATGTTTATGTGTCAGAACGTAAACAGATGACCGAGTCAACAGGCCGGGGCCGATGGCTGGAGGAAGGGGTTAAATGGCTCATCTTTCATCTCCGGGTAAATGAAGCCTTTTGATGGATGTTTCCAGTGAAACGAGCCTCAGTGATGCCTCAGTGTAGCGGCCTTCATGAGGCCGGGGCGCTGGCCCGTACACAGGCCCGCTGTTCCAGCGGGAGGCAAACACCGGGAATTCTCAAAAGTCCATCTGTGTCTTTCTGACCTGTTTGGATTTCTGCAGGAAGTTCAGTTCGCGAAAATAGGTGTGACTGTACTATGATATTAATGAGTTTTGTAGAAAGGCCCCATTCAAAACACAGCCCAAAGAGAAAAGAGTGAAACCGGGAGGCTGGCCTCGCTCCGCTGAGCTCACATCCCGCCTGCCGAGGGAAGGAAGCAGTGAAATCAAATTTTATAAATCGCGAAACCTACTGTATCTGCTATTTTCGTCGCACGTGACACTATTTAAAAAAAGGCTGCATGAAAAACGCGGACGCGCCGCAGAGCGACGGCGCGCATCGAGTCAGAGCGGAGGAGAGGAAACAGACATAGACAAATAGAAGTGCTCGCAGGCATTTTTACAGACTCCAGCTTTAGACAAGCCTGTCATTAAGGTTTGGTTAACTGGGACAAGTGTGGCGGTTTAGGTCTGTAGACTTCATATGAAACAAGGCTGCAAAAGACGGAGGCCTTATTGGGAAATGACAGTGGCCTCAGCTTGGTTGTGCACCAAAATACACAGCTGGATAAGCACTGGTTGGGAATGTATATATAAAGTTAATTATTGTATATGCTCAAAGAAAAATATAGTAGCTTGTTGCTAGGTAGCAATTTTCTCTGTATCTTAACTATTAGACTTTCGGTAACAAGCCCTCTGCATGTATGAGGGGATCATGTGATTGAACTTGTAGGCACCACTAACATTTCTTTATCATTCCAGGAATCGTGCGCTTTTGGTCTGAAGCTGTACTTTCACGCGTGATTCCACAGAACGCGCCGTGCACAAATAACCACCAGAGGTAGCTTTGCCTCTTAAATACACGTTGAACAAATTGCACACCTTGCAAAATTGTTCCAAAGGTAAAGGCTTTATTGCAGCTCCCTAAATGATACCTCAGTGGGTTTTCTTGCGTAACACAGACCGTTGGTTCCCATCTAGGTTTCTAAGTTTAACACCCGGGCGTTTGCGAGGGCTCCATTGTGATATAGACGAGCGGCATTACCTGCGGGGGGGGGGAGCGGAGGTCAGAATGCTAAAAATGAAAAGGCCCGGAAAGGAGGAGCGCGGCGACATCAAAACAGATGGCGCAATATGAAATGAAAGATTGGCCGTTTAATTAGAAACAGTGAGAAGGAGATTAGAGGGCCTGGGTGTAAGGAGATAGTGACGAATGAGAGGCTGCTCTGTGCACCTCTTTGCCTCCACTTAGACCTTGTTGCATCTACCCATGAATCCAGCTTTTGTGATGTAACAGAGTATTGACCCTTGGAGGGGCCTCGGACCCGAAAGCGGGTGTTTACTTGAACACGCAAGGAGCTCCGAGCTTTTCACAGCCTCCCGTTCAGCGCAGGGGCCGGCGTCCGTTGACTGCCACTGGCAGCTGGAAATGGCAGCGGGACAGTCGGTCTCTTTGGCTCCTTTCCTCCCGCAGAAATAACAGAGGCACAGAGACTGTATTCAATGTAAGTATAAGTCACTCCTGCTGCAGGCGGTCACATGTGCCAGGGCTGCAGATTAGCGCGGCTCCGATGGGAGCCCAGTCCCACACAAAGCGAAGTCATGAGCTCTGAGGGATTGGGAGTTCGAGTAAGAATAAAAGTGTCTGTCATTGACATGCTTCATGCTCCTCCGTGTCAACTGGTCTCTGCTCTCCGGTGGCCGGTGTCTGATCGCCGCGTCCTGTAGGGGAGAATGGCTACAAGCGCTGTTGTTCTGAATAATCTGCAAGGTCAGACAGGCCAGCTTCAGGATCAGGAGGCTTAACATCGCTAGGCAGATTGTAGGGGGAAAAAAATCTGAATAAAATGTAAACAAATATAATAATTGTTTGCTCTTCAGGAGGCAGTCAGTAGACTGGTTTGATGGGACAACAGGGTTAATCCAGGGGGATGTTCCTCTTTAATGTCATTGTGATTAACCCACAATCTTAATCTCCATTTTAAAGGAAGCTGTTTAAGATATGATCGACTGTCTGTGAAGGTTCTCAGTCATCCAGGTCATGGTAATTCTCTTAGTTGAATAAAAGCAACTGGACTGGTTGAGTCTTCGTAAAACTCAACCAGTCCAGTTGTTGAAGAGAATTATGATCGACTATTCCCAACACAAGTGCTGGCATAAAGGCTGGTATAAACCCTCTTATGGCCCACTCGCTGGTTGTAGACATGGAAACCAACGCTGACAATAAAGAGAAAAGTGGTAGAAACGAGCAATAAAAGCCGTTACATCACACAGATACAACCGAGTCATTCATGCAAGAGGCAGTTTTTCTTAATAACTGTAATTATCTCTTAATATTCTGATAAATAACTGGCATCTGTTGTTCTCCTGGTTTTAGCATCGATTGCTTGCAGACTGTTGCAAATATTTGCTGATTAAACCATAAAAGAATGTTTTACAAGAGGAAAACCATGCCGATTTAAAGGCAGCCTTTGTGTCTTTTGCATCAGAGTGTTTTCAGACTGATCATAAAGGATCTGACTGCCGGCAATAATTTTCTTGTTTATCAGGCTTATTACATAAAATATTTGGAGGGAATGGGACTGCTGTGGCACAAATAGCGCAATTATCATCTTTATTATTGCAGTTACTTGGTGAAATTGTGTTGTTGACATTTAATTCTCTCCATTGCGATCGCCTGACATTGAATGCGAGAGCACACCAAGCTGATCTTAATCTCCCACACCTGACAATTCCTCTTCATTCCCACTGAGACGATCCTCACGGCTGGATCCTGGTGTATCATTATCATTTATGTGCTCACATCAACATTCCTCTGGCAACATCCAACTACCATTGAAGAGGCCTCAAAGCGTGATTGCAGTTTAAACCATTACGAACTCTCCAGAAAATGACTGCTGGGTCTCAGGAGCAGCGCTATAATATCAGCACCATAATAAGATGGTGTTAAACAATAAAAGATCATCTGAGAACCACATGTAAGCGTGTGCTATCAAGGTTTTCTTAAAGAGAAATGTTGGGAATGTTGCTGTTGGGTATTCAGAAGAACTCATCTGGATTTAAAGTCATTTTTTACACCAAAAAGAAGATAAGGTCCGCCTGGAAGTATCTTGCGTCCGATAAACGCGCACACGTTCTGGTCTTCATGGGAGTCGCGCGTGGCTGAAAACGGCGGAATCACATGATCAGACTTTGGGAATTGGCACAGACAGAAGCTGCGAGGACAAAGTGCAGCGTTGAGATTAGAAACTGAAATAATGACAAGGTGAGAGCGGCGATAGTGCTTATTTGTCAGGAGGAAATAACACTCCGATGGAAACTTTTGATAGCGTCTCGCCCTCCGCCCATCATACTGTGCGATTTTGGAGGAGGAACAGAAGCCATTCCATCCATAAATGCGCTGTGAGTTTATTTTGGCTGGTTAAAAAACAGCCTAATACGCCTTTGAGGATCAGTTTGATGAAATAGAGGAAATTTGCTGTCCCATCAATCCACATACTATTGTGCGAAAGTCAAAGGTCATAATCTATTTAAAGAATCCACTCTCAGTACTATTTTTGCTGTTCGAACTTTGGAGGAAAAGGAAAATCTTAATAAAAGAACCTTTAAAAATCAAGGGGAAAACTACAGAATTTACAGGCAAGAAAAATCTCTGCCTTCTCACTCGCCATTCACACAACTTTGATTTTAATAAACATGTAACCCAAGTTACAGGCTTGTTTGTGGGATGAGGAACTTTTGGTTTTCCGCATGATGGAAGATGAATGAACGGGACGAGAAAAAAAAAAAGTACAGAAAGGAGCAAGCGCTGATTCATGGTTCCCTTCAAAAGGAGCTCTGGTTTCCCAAGAAGCATCAGCTGTCAGAAGTTCTGATAAATTGATGATTGGAAAATGGCTGTTTTCCTTCACGTAATCCCTCATCCCTTCATTTCAGATGAGCGAAGCAGCTCTAAAGCTCTTCCCCAGAATTCACACCGACCTCCAGTGGAAGGAATAAACCAGGTACGAGGGACGACTGACGGGCATTTTTCTCACTATTTCTCCTCTTTACATCATACAAACCTCGCTGTCGCGCTCAGAGGAAATTAAATGTTTATTATTTAGTCCCGAGGCGAAGAAAGTTTGGTCGGATGAAAGGATAAGCTTTTCCTCTCTTCCCTCGAAGCTTGGCTTCCTCCCGCGGCACACGAGGGGCGGGAGGCGGGAGGAGGGTCTCCGAGGGAACCGGGATTAGGGGGAAAGAGCTTGGAGGAGAAGGAAAGGAGTCAAGATTGGCAGCAAATTGAAAGGTCTGCCAATCCTCCACGCGGGCCTCAGCCTGTGTGACTGACAGCACACGGCTCAGTGACATTTGGCTAAAATAAGCCCCTTCCACTCACCCGGCAGCAGGGAAAAAAAAACGAAAAAAAAACCTCAGAACCTCATGTTTGTGGAGCTCTCATTTTGAATGCATTATAAATCAGTCCCAAGTCTCCTGTTTTCCTACGGACGGTTTGATAAAAGAGGCTCCGGCAGGGGATGTCTGAGGATTTCTTTTCCTGCAGGAAGTTCACTGCATTTTTTTTACAGTCGCACATTAAAGGCCGAGATACACAAGAGATGCCATCAATGCAAAGCTCAGCGCTTCGGGCGAAGAGAGAGAGAAGAAACAAAACAAAACATTCTGCCCGCGTAAGGGCTCCAGATTCTCTCTTCCCGCTCAGAAGAAGCGTTCTGCCGGGACGGAGCGAGCTCATGTCACCCTCCGGAAGAGGAAGTCATCACATTCATGTGGGCAGGACGCTGGGTCATATGGCCCCGTGACTCGTGTCTGTTTTGAAAATTTTCCAATTTCCTGCAGTCTCTGTGGACACAGCGAGTGGGATAATATCCCATTATCTGCACCATCTGAAAGTGATTCCACAGCACAGCCAAGAGCTGGGAACTGTTTTACTTTACAGGACAGTTAATGGTCTTCTTTTCAACACACACACACACACACACACACACACACACACACACACACACACACACACACACACACACACACACTTGCACACACAACACACATTGGAAATGAATGGAAATAAATGTATATGGACACCAAGCAAGGTCCAAACATGCAGGACAGCGATGACAGGACTGAGAGAATTGGCTGAAATAAATAGTCAGTTACACACTCACAAGGCTGTCTTTACTTGAAGATAAATAAAGAGTGCAAAGAATGAAATGCTTGGTATACATTCTCCAAGATTATACATTCATCTTTCTACATTAAAGGAAGGGTGTGTGTGTGTATGTGTATGTGTATGTGTGTGTGTGTGTGTGTCCTACGTACACATCTGCTCAACATCCAGCTTTTTAAACCCTCTCACTGCGAAACTGACAGACTTTTAGGAATATTTCTCCCTTTTCTTTTTCTCTCTTTTGCTCAGTTGAGGTGGAGGGTTGCGCAGGTTCAAATGAGGATGAACTCGACCGTCCCCCCCCCACACAAACCTCGCCGTCCCGCCACCTCCACATGGAAGCTCTGGTATTTAAAAGCGTGGAAAGTGGAGGGGCAGCGGAGTGAAAGACCATCTGTGTGGAGCGATGTGAGAGGTGACACATTCTGCGCACGTCTTGGTCAGAATGAAAACGAGCGAGGGGTCTCAAGGGTGAGGGTCTTTAATGTGGAAAGAACACCGCATTTCCTGCAGGATTTCGATCTTTTCTTGCAGTTTGTGACAGGAAGGGAAAGAGAGAGAGGGGGGGGGGGGTCTTCTTTGTGGTGGTGGTGGGTTGGGCACCGCTGGGATACCGAAACACTGAGCCTGGTGTGGAACAAGGTTCCACAGGGGGAGAGTGGATACAGCATCATAATAACCAAGTTCAATATTTGTCTAGTCTATATTCTGAGAGCATAATGAATCCTTTTACGGAGGGCATCACTGGAATCTGGACACTGATTTTATGCCAGTGAGCAGGTTTCAGTGGACCCTGCTGTTTCCACTTACCCAGGTCTCCGGTGGCCCAATCCAAATTCAATACGCAGCCTTGTGTCCAGAATAAGAATGAATTGTGGCTCTGTTTGACAGGTGATACGCGGTGAATCGGAAACTTGCCTTTCGGATTTAATGAGCGGGAAAGGATTTCATTATGCTTCAAATTGAACAGAAATACCCTTGAATTAAAAAATTGGAGCGGCTGGGGCTGGTCTGTTTCTTTGCATGCTGTCGGGGGGGGAGGGGCCTGAAATGGTGGAATTTCACGGGAAATTTCTGTCTCGCCCAGATCGCAGAGGCCGCATACCTGTACACACACTTACAGTATAAACAGTACACCTTCTGTGCTTCCACGCACTCAGGTGCGGACTAACTTTTTCGTCTGTTGTGCCTTTCTGGCGGTGCCAAGTTGGTCCTGTGTCAATATTCTCTCCCGCCGCCAAAAAAATGTGTCAGGAATTTCAAAAGGAGCTACAGCTGAACTGCCCCGGTGATTTCTGCTCCGCCTTGACATTTGCAAGGTACTTGTCTTGCCTAAAAGCGGGCAGTTTGGCCAGTCAATCCTGAACGGAAGGCACGAATTACGCTGGATTTGATTTAAGATGGACATTAAAAAAGTAACATAATTTAGAACGCTCCATTTCCGTGACGTGCATCCGTAGCCAGAATGTCCAAATCCACGCGGCTGCATTGCGTTGCTTTTAAGCGTTCCAAATTTATACAAAAAACGGCTTCACAGTCCAACCCGTTTATGAGATGCAAAAAAATGACTCAAATTGTGTGAAATTGTTGCCGAGTGACGATGTTACCTCGAGTTATGTGCACGCTCCATTTAGAACTGGAAAAGGCGCTGGGGGGGATTGGGGAGATATTCGGCACTGATGCTGGAGGGCTGCTCATGCAGAGGTAGAGTGTGGACTATTTGTGCTGGCGCTTGGAGCTCTACCAGACACCAGTGAGGTAGAATATTTATGACATTACTCTACATTTAAGAAGCTGGAACTGTGTGTGTTTTGTCCTCAGAAAAGTAGGGAGGTGTGAACGGATTCCGCATCATTTGCTTATCTTCCGAAAGCATCTCGACCCTGAAAACAGAGACGCGACAGAGGAATCATAAACATGCAAAAAAAAAAAAAAAAAGGAGCTAAAAACAGCACATGGAGTGGATAATTCTGCTCCATATTTCACACCTCAAAAGTGCAAGACTGTCAAGTGTTGACACTTCCAATCCATGGAAGCCAGGATGGAAAGACTGCCCCCTAAAGACTCCTCCAGCGGGCTATTCTGGTGTTATGAGAAATCAACGTGCTCATTATGGTTGCGGCGCTGCTCTCGGTGTGGCTGTCCACCCTGGTGTGCCAGAGCGGGAAATGCTTGTGGTGAAGCAGCGACAGGCAGAGAGAGAGAGAGAGAGTGAGAGAGAGAGAGAGAGAGAGAGAGGAGGGAACCTGGAGAAGATCGACAGATCTGAGCAGAAAAGTGAAGAAGTGAAGAAGGGAAGCAGAGAGAGAGAGAAATGGAAGAAGCAACAGAGGAGTGGAGGCCCTTGCACCACTTTCCACCTACCTGTGCATCACCAAACCAGAACCAGAAACACAAACAACTGGACGGACCCACCTGTAAAGGAAGAAAAAAAAAAACCAACCCACTGCTCCAAACACACACACAGGCCTACACACACACACACACACACACACACACGCACACGTGTGCACCACATGGGCACAGACACACAAATTCCCGGTATGAACGGTCCTCTTGTGCGCGGCGGCGCTGAGAGAGACAGCACTGTCTCCCTCGCCGCTTCACCGCGGCCCGGCGCGAAAACACACCTACACAGAGGTGACTGTCTCCACAACCTGTTTATTTGCTGGGTGACACGGTTCTATTTCACATCCACGCAGGTTGTGAAACACACCACTGTTGGCTCGCATCTTCCCCGAAGGGGTATTTTTTGGAGGCGGATGGTGGGGGGGGGTAATTTCAGTCCTTTCTTGCAGAGGACGCTCCGTTTACAAACCGGCGGTGGCGTCCGAATTAATACACGCCCCGAGAGAGCATCTATCAATTTTCTTCGATTCTCGCCCAGCAAAAGACTGTGTTTTTTTTTTGTTGTTTGTTTTTTTTTTTTTTTTCCCCCCTGTTTACGCGTGTATACAGTAGACGGTTCACTGTAAACACCGCTACCCAGGCTGCCCGTGTTGCTGTTACCCTCCGAGTGCATCAAAGAGCAGTCTTGTGTCCTCAGCAGGCCCAGGCTGCAATTTGGGCTCAAGGCGTGGCCCAGCACCCATTGGGCTGTGTCCGCCCTGCGCACAAGTAATGACCCCTTCCCTATGGGGAATGTTTGATCTGGGCTGCCTGTGTGCTTCAGCAGGGCCTATTTCTGGAGCGTGGGGGGGATAAAGGGAGCTTTCAGACCTGGTGCCAATGACCATAATTAAGCAGCTTTAAGGGGTGGCAGCGAGCGCGCAAGCGAGTGCGGAGTTTGTAATTTGGAAGAGGGAGGCAGAGTCGCCGTGGCTCATTGGAAGTGCACGGGAGGGTCGGGTGGCACCAAGCACCGAAAACACAGGGGACGGGGTGTGTGAATGGGATTGTAAAGAAGATGTTAATGACTCGGGTCCATTAGCGCCCACCCCTCAGGCGGGCCGACCTGAGCCGCAAAGGCAGGGATGGGGCCGCCGGCTGACACGCAGCCCGGCCCCGCCTTAGCAGACTGTCATTGAAGGGCGACCTTTGAGCGCTCCGGGCCTTCGGTCGGTTCAAAGGGTGAGCTCCGGCCGCCTCGGGTCCCCGACGGCCCCCCGTCGACTCCTTTGCCGGCGAATCGCACACTCCCGCGTCTGTTTCCAGCGCTCGGCTGAGCATAGCCGCCCGCTCCTACGGCAATTTATGTCATGTTTGGCCACATTCATCGAGATTTGCTGAGATTAAGACGGGGATTAGATTGATGGATGTCGCCTTTGCCGTTGCCGTTTTCTAAATGAGTCCCTTCAAAACGATTGCATTTGCAAGGCAGAAAAATTATGAGTCATTTAGAATATGAATTAAGATAACACAGACCGAGGTTTTCCTCACAAATGCCCACGCTGCATGATTTGTTAATATTACTCGCTCTGTCCGTTCATAGCTCGCTCCTCTAAATTGAGAAGTTAATGGTAATTTGTTTACCGCGCTGAATAAACTCCTTCCAATCCGAACCCTCCTGGCTAAATAATTACAGCATGGACTCATTTGCGGAAAAGTGTTTACTCATTTTTGTCAGGAGGACGCATAACTACGGGAGGAGAAGTGACTTATAATCTGGTGAAGCATGCGTTTTCATTAAGCAGATGTGCCGTGATAATTGCCCCTTCTTACATCTGCGCCGAGACTGATCCTCCAGGAGGCCGTGACCTCTCTGGGTGTAATGGGAGCTCATCCAGGTGCTGCTCCATTAACACTCGCTTCACACAATGGACAGGACAATGGGCAGCAATTTAAATATAAAAGGCAGATTTGACAAAACTAACATGGCGTGTGCGTGTGTGTGTGAAGAAGAAGAGGAAGGGGAAGCGCGAGTGAATCATCAGCATGATAAATAATTCCTGTCATCCTTTGACGCACGGGGAGATAACGAGGCGGCCACTTGAGGGAGGGGGGGGGTCTGGAGCTGGGGTGGGCGTGGCCGCTCCAGAGCTTCAAGCCCAAGACGAGCTGCGCGCCGAGCCGTGCGTCACCGTGGTTCATTCATATGCTTTTACCTTTGCGCCGGGGGTTTGGGTAAAATCCATGCGGTTTACCCTCCGAAGGCGTGCAGTTGCTCGACTCAACCGCTTGGTTTGTAACTTGACACCTGGCCGCGCGTTTGCCATCGCTTTACCCACAGAAAGCCTATTTAAAAAGGAAAGGGATGAGTCCAGCGCTCCTGACTCCGTAACCCCCCTCCAAAAAAGAACCCAGCTTTCTCTCCGGCTGCGCGTCCCTCGATTTGGATCGGCATAAATGAATGAAACAGGGGAATATCGACAGGCAGCAGGAAAACTCTCTGTCACACCAGCTTTCCAGAAGGAATTTATGACAAGCAAATCAACATGAGTTTTATCATCTGGAACTTCGTCTCAGGCTTGTCAAATGCGTAAAACAGCGACCGGTGTCTCATTCTGCCCCCCTTCCAAAGGAGTCACGCTGTGATTAACGGTCAGGTTTTTGACTGCCAGGACAAATGAATACAAATGAATTTAGGCACCCGAAGGAGAGATTGCAGAACCTCTCATCTAGACACAAAGTAAGTTGCTTTTTTTTGTTTGTTTGTTGTTGTCTTCTGTTGAGTCCTTGCGCTCAGCCTGACTTCGGCTTGGACGGAGCCGAGGCTGACCCGCGTCCAGGGGCAGATTTTTCAGACTTGGGTCTCCATGTGCGTACCTGCGAGGTGCCGGCTGGGGGAGGTCCAGCTGTGTGCAGGAATATTGTCCGCTGAAGACACTGTGGGCTCTGAGTTGCCACATTTACCGCTGCATTGTAAAAAAAAAAAAAAAGTGAAATTGTCCAACTGTAAATTTGTCTCATCTATTGAGAGTAACCCACTGGTGTAGAGTTAGGAACCTTTCACTGTGCTTAATAAACGTAAGTCATTTAGTAGAGGAAGAGCAGACAATTCATCATTGGCATTTATAATACTTTTGAGGAGTCACCATATGCGTAAAAGTGGTTTTCAACTTCAACTTCAAATATTCATCATTGAACTACACTAATGGTTACAATTCATTCTTCCTCGGTTCCAGGATGACGTCCACTTTTAGATTTATTCAAGCAAACATCTGCAGCTGACATGACTTTTATTACTCAGACATGAAGTGCAGATGTTGCGTGCATGTGTTAACAGAGTCTCCTACATCAGGCTGAATATCATCACTATCACCTTTTTACAGGGCTCTAAGCTGCGCCTTTTGTTCATTAAATATCAGACTTTTTTTAATAGTTGGTCACAACGCTAAAACGTGGGGATCCTATATTTACACTAATCTCTCTTTGACTATTTTACTTCGAAATGACCAAGAGATCAACACATAAATAGAATCCCTTAAACACAAATGGAACAGTTTTTCCAGGCGCTTGTTTCTTGGTCTGCGTCTTTACTGAAGATGTGCGCGGATGGTAAACGTACCTGCGGTCTACCTGAGGCGCGTCGGTCACTCTGCGTCCACATGGTGGCGCCCTTTGCGCCGCATCACTTTTCATACGCATTTATTGTTGATCAGTTTTATTTTATTACTTTACAATCTGCCCTGGTGTAAATTGTAGCGTTTCTACGGATCAACAGTTCAAACACGCAGACATTTGGATGAACAAGCGTGATTAGAGGACGCATTATTGCTTACAAGAGTCACTTTGAAGTAATAGGTTATTTAGAAATTATATAACACAAAAAAGATCAATAGATGGCATCCATAGGAATTTTCCACCCCTCCTCCTCCTGTGTGTGTGTGTGTGTGTGTGTGTGTGTGTGTGTGTGTGTGTGTGTGTGTGTGTGTGTGTGTGTGTGTGTGCTCAGGGTGCAGGCAGGAACGCCTTTGGGAAATCCTTTCAGGGAATCACTGTGTAGTTCAAACTTGTGAAAAGAAGCAGGAGACTACACTTTCCCCCCTCAGTCAGGCTGTTAGGAGGTGTTATTTTGGGTGAAAAGGCTGCAACCAAACCTTAAAGACCGGGGGGGCCCACAAATGAACATTTCTACTAAAATATACCATCCGTTAGAGTTCAGACTGTAGAGGACAAGTTAATTTTGCTAATTTAAGATTAGGAATAGATAAAATACTTGGTTTATTTATGCTGTTTTTTCAGCTCCAGTTGTGTGGGGAAAAAACAGCAATGTCAGGGTGATTTCACTGGTGTCTGTGGAGGAGGTTCTCCTCCTCTGCCCTGTGTTTTGCAGCTTCACAGAGACTTCCCTCAGGAAGTCCTATCTTAGCTCCTGCAATATGAAAACCGCATCAGACAAGGCCAATGCACTAATGCCAGGACTTTAACAAGGGCAGCTGCCTTCAAAATCCCGGCCTGTCAGGTAGATGATAAAAAGATCTGAAGAGGCTGCTAACAACTTTCAGTGTGATAAGCCAAAAAATACTCCACAAATCCAGCCAGGCTTCCCATGTAACGTGGGCCTGAGAAACAGAATGTCTGTTTTATTGCAGGAGAAAAAAAAGAAAAAGATCTCAGCATTCATGACTCAGTTTTAGTACTCTAATCTCTCCTCAGCTGATAAGATGCTGGGTGAGGCTGTAAGCAGCTGGGAATCTGGGGGAGATACACACACACACACACACACACACACACACACACACACACACCCTAAGTAACCACAACCAGCTGTGAGGGGGGGCAATGATGCTTTATTCGCAGCTTGGAGCAGAGCATGGGAGAGACACAAACACCACAAACCTATAGTGTGTAGAATCACATCAGCACACGTGCATGTTCAGAATTATGCTGATTACCTTGATTATAATCGTTCAGTCCGGCGAGGAGCTGGAGGCGGGTGTGGATGAGGGGTGGTAGCCTGCTGATTAGTGCAAAGATGTTTTAAAAGTGAGGAAGACTCCTTTTTTTCTTGTGGAAGTGTGGGTAAATGTGTTTATGTAACATTTACTGTCTTTCCCACATTTATGAATCTGGAGTTGTTGGCCCACACGGCCGTCTGCCTGCTCCACTCAAGCCACAGCTGCGATTCGCATTTCCTCCTCCAGCCTGAGTGTGTGTGTGTGTGTGTGTGTAAGAGAGAGAGACCATGTGTGTCTGGATGACCTCCAGTAGGAAACAGTGGCTCCTGTGGCTGTCACTAGATCTCAACCCCCCACTGAGCCCTCAGTGTACTTGCCAATCAGCGTACACCTGGATGTAGTGAGGGTGTTTTCTTTGTGTGTGTGTGTGTGTGTGTGAGAGTGAGTGAGTGTGTGTGTATGTCTGCATGTGCATGTGTGTGTGTGTGTGTTTGTGTGTGTGTGTGTACTAGCTAAGGGGGGGAACTGATGGATTACTCTCTATCTCTTTTTGAAGACATAAAGGAGACAAATTAGGTGATTTTTCTCATCCATTTTGTGTTTTTCTGAAATGTTATTTTTGTATTTTTGGGATTTGTTTTGATTTGGTCTTGATTAGATTATAATTCAGTAACAGAACACCAGATTGAATTATCCACAGGTATAATTGTAGCACTAAAGGATCTAGGACTGACATGCTGGCTTAAAGATGCATATAAAAGTTGCAGTGTTACATTTTTTTTTCTTTTACAGGAGAAATGAAACAATCATACTATATTAACACCATCTTTTCTCTTTCTTCAGGAGAGCCCTATTGCTCTGTACAGTTTTATATTGTACTTGTTGCCTGGGACTTACACAAGGACACTCTGAAGGTAAGAATGAAATCTTTAATTTCCTTCTACTGACAGAAATGTGGGAAAGGGTTCCTTGATCGTGATGAACCTACAGAGAGTTATTTACCAAATCTGCAACTTCCCCTGGCTTCTTGTGCAGCTTAAGAGTGAGTTTGAGCACCCAGCTTCAAGGCCTTTGTTCTTGTTTTGGTGATTTTAGCTGTTTCTTCAGCTTAGCCACAAATACCTGGCAACAGTTTGTAATATAGTGAAGCATTTAGCATCTAAAGAGTTGGATATTTCCCCTCGGAGTTGATAGAGATCAAAACTGAGCTAAAGGAGTGAATGCTGGATGCGGTTCATCAGAGGGTCAGAATAACAACCAGAAATGAATGTAGCATTGTTCTGAAAGTGCTGGATGTGTAAATTGGCAAGTTTACTCACAATTAAACACATGAATAATCTCTCCTGCCCTCAGTGGCTGAACATGGTGTATGTTGTTAATGTACAAAGTCATTGGGGATGTAGAAATTATTCACGCAACTATGTGGACAAAAAAACCTGTCCCTCGCTTCTTTCAAGTAAATATACTTGAGACTGCCAAAGCACATTTTCAGTCAGATTAGCTTTCCCCTGAAGCTGTGATTTACTCAAAAATGCAAATACAAATCACGACAACACCATAAATTTTCAAATGTAGTTGGTCGATAAGCACATGTTACGATGAGCATGTGTTACAGGGTGTGTGCAATGCTGACTTCATTGTTTGCAGGATTTTGTCACTTCTGTTACACTTTCCCTGCACGCATTTACTAAACCGATCAGCCAATCAGAGCATGCCCCATCGCCCTCCAATGCGGATTCAGCAAGATGAAGCTTCAAGCAAAGCAGCAAAGTTCAAAAAGATTCAAGCACAATATCCACAATAATCCACTTTCATTCCAGCCTCCCTCCTTTCTCTCCACTCATCCTTATCCTGGTTTGATTATGAATAGGGGCCTCTTTTTTTAAACACTACGGTGTTCCAAAACAACTAAAATGAGTAGTTCTGCCCTTTAGGCTCTGTCGTATATCATTGTTCTGATATTATAAGAATGCATGCAATGCAGTTATAGCTAGTTCACTGTTGCAAATCTGTCCAAAGAAAAGTCTGTTGATTGTGTTCAAATGAATCAGTGACTTCATCATTTACAAGGAACAACATTACAGAGTGAAGAGTCTTGGACCTTCTCTCTGTCCTACTTGAATGACTTGGCAAGGACTGAGGCTATGAACTCCAGCCATGTGTTAAACACACGTCTGATGAGATCTTGTGCATATCCATCCATTGACACGGTGTTCTGTTTATCCAAAACCACGTGGCTAATGTATGCCCCTGTATAATGGTAATATTATTACAGTTGGTCTTGATATGGAGCATATTACCCACCACTTCCCTCTGTCCTTTAGTGCTGAAGAGGCAACATAGGAGGGGGACCATATGGATGATTTACTCTATACTGCTTGTACTTGAGTTATTGTTTCCTCTTTTAAATTTAGAAAACCCTGGGGTTTTCATTAGGGGGGAAAAAAAAACCTTAAAGGCATGTGCAAAACATGGGAAAACAATCAAAACCTGATCAGCTTTTGAAAGATGCTTACAATTGCCCTGAATTCCTCCTTCAAAACAATATGCAAATTTGCAATGCGAAGACTCATGTTTGCCAAATATTCAATGAAATTGATGCTGTCATCATACATTTCACACTGTCTTTCGTGTGGTTTCCCTGTAAGTCCTCAATAAACTAAAGAAAATCCAAATGTACGGATTTTTCATTGGCTGTGTCCCAAAACTGGTCTCATAGAGCAAGATTCAGGATTGTAGAAACACAAGCATCTCATTTGAGGACAGCATTGTGCTCCATTTCTGCCATGGTTTCCAATATCTCTTGCCTATGTTTCAATCTTTTCATAAGCAGGGCTTCTGTACACATGTCCCAATTAGACAAGGCTCAACAACCACAGGTCAGAGCGAACCCAGAGACAATAAAGATAGAGAGGGGCCTGTGTCAGAGATCACAGGTCATGTAGGGAATGAGGACCAGAACTGAGAGTAAAATGTGGAACGTAAAGTCATTTTTGAAAATAACTCTATACATTAGAGCTGAGGGCCCGGGAGGGGGAGTGAGGGGCGATTATCTGTTTGTTGAAGCTGTCCTTTGACTCATGAATCCCCTATAGCTTTAACACAAAGAGGCCATGCCTGAGTATCAGTCAAGCAAAGATTTCTAGCACATATACTTCATTTTACAGTACAACAAGCATTCAGACATGTTAATTGGTTTGGAAGTTATATAATTTCTTAAAGGTATTGTCCAGTGCATTATGTGTACTTTGCAGTTGTAGTATCCAGCAGGCTTTCAAAGAATACAGATTTATATTGTTTCAGGTTGTATCGAATAGATGTAATCACATGTAATCATAATATGTGCTCCACAAACTTAAACTCTTAAAATTATGACTGAGGCATAAAAAATTGCATATCATGATTATGCATCATTCATTATTATCAAAGCACTGTTGCAACCTCTTCATTCATAAACCAGTCATAGTTGTTGATGAAGCTAACAACACTTTTTTCTACAGATGTGGACATCCTCCAAAAGTTGGGGCTTAAGGGAGAGAAGGGAGAGAAGCCGTCACGTTTGCTGCCAGCCGGCGTCATTCCATTCCGATCGGGGGTCATCCTCAACCAGCGGGCGCAAATTGAAACTCCGTTGCGCTCCCTCCTCCCAGCATCCATCTGGGCCAACCTTTCACTTGTCCTGAGTGTGCGCTCACACCGTGTGAACAGTGCTTTCCTTTTCACCCTGCTCTCAGAGCGCAAGAAGCTCCTTCTCGGTCTACAGCTTACGCCGAACAACTTGGTCCTACACACAGGATCCAACACTTCAGTGACATTGCCCTATGAGCCCCATGATGGTCAGTGGCACCAGCTGGCGGTGGGAATTAATGGACACAAAGTGACTCTATATGCCTCCTGCGGAGAGCGGAGTGTTCATGCGGACTTTGGGTGGGACAGTGAGGAGGGACTGGCTCCAGAACTCCAGAGCTCCCTCTTGCTGGGTAGAAGCCAGCAGCAAGGCTCAGCACATTTTGAAGGAGCCATCTGTCAGTTTGACCTGGTCCCCTCTGCACAGGCAGCTCACAACTACTGCAGGTACATTAAGAAACAGTGCAGGGAAGCTGACATATACAGGCCTAACCTTTCGCCCTTGTTGCCTATCATACCGCGAGATACAAACATCACACTTACCGTTGCTACCCCTAAACCCGGTGGCCTCGACACAGCCAAGAAAACCACCCGGCTGAGCCTTGCCAGGAGCGTTGCTGCTGCAGCCTCAGCTGTCAGGTATGTAGCTCCCACCCAAACGATTAAACCTGCCCCTTGGACAATTCCTACACCCTATCTGGGAACTGTGATGCCAGTGACAGTCAAGCTTGGTTTAGTCTCACCTCCTCTAAAGGCCAAGACTGAGACTGTCACAGTACCACTCAAAATACGGGCACCACCAACAAAACCACCAAACTCAAAGTCCTCCACCTCCAAAGCTTCAAATGAGAAAACCCCCAAACCCACTTCCACCAAGCCCACTCAGCGGAACACTCCCAAAAAGACCGTTGGGGTCACAGAAAAGAAGAAACCTACTCTCCCAGCCACTAGCAGCACCAAACCCACCAAGACGAAGGCCAAGTCATCCTTATCAGAACAGGGTATACTCCCAAAGAAACCACAGCCTGCCACAACTAAGAAAACCCCTCCTCCTAAGCCTAAAGCTACACCTTCCAAAGCCACTCCGCCCAAAACCAAAACAATTTCTGCTAAAACGCTTCCTTCTAAGACAACAACATCATCCAAAGTCATCCCATTACAAACAACCATCTCCAAAGCTACAACTACAAAAGTTTCAAAGACAACCTCGAAGCAGGACATCAAACCAACAAAGCAAGCCAAAACCACAAAGGCTCCAGTCACCCCACGGCCAACCAGACCTTCCTACATCTCAGTGACACCACCTGCCACTGATGGCTTCCAGAGCTGGGAAGTGCCACCAACTCAGTTTTCTTTGCTGGCTGGACCTGTTGGACAGAAAGGAGAACCGGGCCCATCGGTAAGCACTCATGGTCTGTTGAGATTCGAGGTTTATGTGTGAAAAATGACGTGTCAAGTAGTCTTACTCATTAGTTGGCTAGTGACATACATAAGACAGTGACATACATAAAGTAAGAATAAAGTGCACCATACAGTTAATAGACCCCAGAGGAAGAGACATGCAGTCATGTCTCAGATTTTCTGGCAGTTGTGGATGGTGAGATCAATAGTTTACATTAGGAAAGTCTTGAAAGAAAGCATTGTATGCTCAATAAGGCCACTGAGATCCATGGTGGTCTTCATGCATTACGAAAGACCAGTTTGGATTGGAGTCCTAGAGACCCAACAGAGATATGGAGCTCAGCGTGACAACTTTTCTCTCCCACAAAGGGTGAAATAGAAATTCCACTTTTCAGGCCATCTTTCTGTGGAAGGAGACCTTCAGGCTGGGTGTGACGTGTCAGGTCTGACGCCTTGTCGTCTCTGCACCAGATTCCTCTGTCACAGAGGGCTGGTGGAGGTCTCATGGCCCTCTTTCAAAGCCAGGTCAGGGGTCACAGCAGTCAGTAAACACCATCATTCAGTGGTGTGTAGGCACAAATGTAAGCTATAGGCCTTTAGAAGCAGGAATTCCATGACGGATTGTGATGGCCATCCGACGCTTTAGCTTTGTGGTTTATTTTAGTTGTGATTGGCTTATGATAGGAAATATACCCATAAGACTTTGCATCTGAGTTTGGTTTTTCACAGACAGATCAAAAATGTCTGACAATTTTCTATGTTCTCTTAAATTACACAGTTTTGCCCACACAGGGTCTCAGTGACTTCAGTTCAGCCTGAGTGATCTGACTTCAGTGTTTGTAATTATAACCTCCCTCCTGTTTGAGTCATTTACTGCAAAGTGTGACTCAGGTGTGCGTTTGATATGCATGCCTTGCTTATTCATTGTAGAGTAGCCTTTAATTTTCTGCTGTAGATTGTAGTGTTGCCTGTCAGGGGCTTATGATTTTTTGTCAATTGCCATCACAGAAAATGACCTTTTATCAAGTCCTACCTGTACTCCCAACACAGAGTGCAGTAATTTAACTAAAAGAACTATTGTTAAAATGTGATTATTCAATGTAATGACTTTCATTTTTATTGCAAGACTGTCTGACTGAAGTGATGATACAATGCTGAACATCGCAAATTATATCAATTATCAATTTCATTTGCCAGCATCACGTAGCCTGACCCATGTGTTTGACTGTCTGAATGCAAGTGTGTGGGTACATGAACAAGTATGTCTGTGTTTAATGTCTGGGGAGATCCAGAACCTAGTCATTTTTCCTTTTCAACACAGTTTAGATTTCATATAGACATGTGCCATGTGGTTACTGTCTGTAAGTCTCACAGCACAGTCCTGCACACACACACACACACACACACACATGCTCTCATGCATTAATATCTCTTACACATGCACGTAAGAAATTATAAGAAACAGAAGCCATTGAAAAGCCTGCGTCCGCCAGAATTTGTAGTCTGGATTTGTGCTTCCATTGTGCGTACGCAGAAGCCTTTGGCACAGCATAATCCGAAGCACCTTTGCCTCCTTGCAAAACAGACTTTATGAGTTCTCCTCCTGTTGCAATGTGTAAGTTCAGTAAGTATAAGTTTAGGATAGCTCAGATTTTTATTTAATTGAAATGACAGTTCCTGCCTATTCATTTACATTGAACATGAGCTTAATTAAATCTCATCAGAGGCTGCTTGAGTATAGCCAAAGAATACATCTCTGAGAGGATGTTAAATGCAGAGGTGCCTTAAAACATTCTTCCTTCTCGTATATTTATTTATCACTGATCTTGGTCCAGATGGTTTTTCCTCTCGGAGGGGCTTCTGTCTAGGAAAAACCCTGGATCCAAAGCACGTTCTAACTAACATCCTTGTAGACACACTCAGCAAGTCTAAACCATATAACTAAAAGCAGCTTTCCCTTTCCATCGGTCTGTCATTGTGTTGTTGTTCTTGGAAAATCCTCGCCGGTGTGGATCTTATGTAAGACGACGACCATCTCTGCCCAGTGAGCTGTCAGCAGGCAGAGGGAAAGTTAGATAGAGGGACAGGTGCAAAGTGGAAAGGCCACAGGAACTAATAAACAACCAAACAAGTGTAAGGAAGGGCCAAAGCCAGGGGGTGTGAAGATGGACAGGAGTGTGTGTTCATGTTGACAGGTCCTTGGGCCACCACAGAGTGGACCACCTGTAACCATAGTGGTGGTCTCAACCTTGGAGGTCATCCTGAAAGACGTGATAAGTTACTTGTGGGCACCAGCGCATTTACATTTTCTCCCTTTGAGTCAATAAGCCATGAAAACTGATATCAGCCAAGTCCTTAAAGGGTACAACTTTAACAGTTCAATAACTTGTGTAGTGTCAGAAAAATTCACATGAGTGTCTGACTTTAACAGCACCAGGACAAAATACTACCATGCGTTTACAGGCAAGAAAACTTTAAAAACATGTTTACAACAAAACAGAGCCCCCGTCGTGTTGTAAGGTAGCGTGCTTTCTACTGTCGCCACACGGCTGTCGCGACCAATACTATTACTTTTACTATTTTACCGAAGTTATTGTCACCTTGAGATGGAATTATGGGTCCAAATGATTTGGTGGATGTGAATTGAGAGTTAAACTGATGGGCATTGGTGTCTTTCCTTGTATGCAATGGTAACTGAATGCTTTCTGTCTCTCTCCAGGGATTTCCAGGACCTCCAGGGAAGCCAGGTTTGCCAGGCAAGAGGGGTCCACGGGTAAGTTTCACTAGTGTCTTCCATATACCTCCAAGCACATATAAAATGTAATCCATAACCCGTACAAAAGAATGTTCTGGTGTCCATGGTTTCCTTTAAAGCAACCGTCTTTATATGTAGCTCTTATTTTAGTTTTATTGCGTCTGTGTATGTGATTTTGCCACTGATGCTGACCGAAGGCTTAAACACAGACAGTCGGCAACTAACCGCTTTGGCGGGAGATGAATCCGGGAGATCGAAAAAACAAACAGACAAGAATGCAGAAGCCTGTGTCTGTGCGGTCTGGGACAGATGGATGTTGGACATTTTCTGAATTTACAATCGTGGCCAACCCATGCAGCCACGCTCGCATCCCTTTCAAATCAATCCCACTGTCCAGCTGACACAATCTCCCTGTCTCCCTGCCTCTCTTTCACACACACGTACTCCTGCACAAAGTTTTACTATGCAGGCAGATTGACCGTATTCAGCATGGGGCTGTGAGTGCTGACCTCCCACCCCTGAGCATAAACAGGAAAGCTCCTATAAAGACGGCCTTTCAAAAGGCTGCCTGTGGCACAGGATGCCTAATAAAAGCACTGTAAACAGACAGAGAACACATGGCTCCACTGGACTTTCTTCTCCTCAGTGAGCTTTTGCAGCAGGCTGCACTGACACTTCATAGGAATCCCATTCTAGAGCAATGAAAGAGCTCTTTCTCCAAGGCAGTTAAATAGATATATTCTCAACAGTGGGTCTCATTGGGGGAATTTTCTGCGCATCTCTAATGCTCAGAAAGTGGATCTGGATGTGGATGAAACCCCAGATGATTAATTGCTTTTCAAATATTTCCAGCAACCCCAGCGTGTTGAATTTTGTAAAAGTAAAAAAAAAAACAAAACGATTTTAGTGACTTCATTCAGTTGAGTTTCTGAAAAACAAACCTAAAACATCTTACACCTGGTGGATAATGTTAACACATGTGGTTTGAATTGCTATTAGATACTAATTAAGAGTTAATGTGGACAGTTAAATGCTGCCTTAGAGGACTCGGCCCATAAGGATGTCAGGTGTTCAAAATGAAATCAGCCCATCACCCAATAGAATAAAAAAGTGGCATCAAAATATTTTCATATTTTTCAAATAATTAATTCTGTGGTTTTGGAGACTAAACTGTGTTTCTGTAGTTAATGTGCTATACGTGTATGAATAGGTCTTTGTCTGGCTCTAATTGAAAGTTCTAATGGAACCTCTTAGCCTTTTTTTGCAGTAGTTCCAAAGCAGCAGCTATTAAGTAGGTTTGTAATGATTTAAATACCTATAGTGTGAGCCGCATAACCTTGGTCTTGCCAAGCATAATATATTATAAGCAATACTTCAAATTGAACTATTATTGTGTAGTTTTTTAAAAAAATATTAATATATATGTCCCCAGTTGAACCTGAGAGTTCAGTTTCCATTCAGACTTGTCCTAGCTGAATCCCCTGCCTGTCTCAAACCTCATTCATCAGCTCTGTGAGTCAACCAATCACCTCATACTGATTTATATGCCACAGCTCTGGACCTGGACCTTTTGGCAGGCACAGCAAACCAGCTGTTGGTCTGCTTGTGGCATTGTCAATGGAAGCAGTCGGTTTGCAAAGCACAAACAACGGATACAACCCTCCTAAATAAAAAAGCACTTGTAAAAGCCTTTGGTTCTGATGCCATTTTAATGGGGGTCACTTGCAAATATGCCACTGCTGCCACACACTGACCTAGTCGTTGTTTTGTTTTATGCACACATGTCAGGCAGAAGCGTATACATGCCACTAATCCCACGCCATGCAGAGCAGCCATGTGTGGTTGTCTTTATGACCTCTCTTTATAAAGAGACACCTATCTGAACTTTACTTTAACGAAGAAGCATTTATCAGGTTTAATTGCCGCTACTGTGTGTGTGTGTGTGTGTGTGTGTGTGTGTGTGTGTGTGTGTGTACGTGCAGAGATATGCGTGCTCACACCTTTGCAAAAAGGAACTCAAGCCCATATGTTGTTGATTCTCCCTCCTTGGCTGAGAAAGAGTGTATGTTTTTTTTTCTTTTGGAAGAAATCCCTTTTCTTAACACTGAAACGACAACTTACAAGTATTGATTGTTTATGCAGACTGGAGTTCCTGGTGGAATAGGGGGATTGATTATAATTATCATCTGTTTTTTTCTAAAGCGAAATTCCAGTCCCATGTGTTTGTAGAATGAGCCGCTCAAGTTTTTTTTTGGCATGACCTTCATAGCCTCAGATTACTGGAAGTCGGTATGATGACACACAGAACACCATTGAGGCGACTAAGCACCACCCATGAACCTTGACCTCTGATCTGACGCATGAGTGTGAGACACAGTTGCTATTGAAACCTGTGTCTGTGGAAGGAGTCTTTGTTGAGTGCCTAAACAGTCAGGGTGAGCTCTTTAAAGTCTGTTGTCAGATGATGATGATGATGCTGGTGGTGGTGATGGTGGAGTATAAGCGTGGCCGATGCAGCATCGCTCTTTGTCTAAATGAGAAAGAAACCTGTCATTAAGGAAAAATACAACCTTTCTTCACCTGCACAGAAAAGTAATTCCGATTCCAGATGTGCATTAACTATAGAAACCTGGAAAAATATGACTAAAACTATACTAATAAAAAGGTGTGGAGTCCTGCCTGGGGTAGTGTGTTGAGGTGTTTGGTTAATACCAGGCAACAGATGATCTTCAAGATCCCCCCTTTCCAATTGTGTTTATGGATGTCTCCTTTGCATCATTAGCGTAATAAGCTCCAGACCTGTTCATAGCTCGGCCATTTAAACATTAGTTAGTGTGATAATCTCTCTCTTGGCATCTTGGCTTCTATTCTAAACTTCATACTCCTCATATTAATTATGAACTATTATATTCTTGTAAATGGCTTTAGAAATTTAGATTTCTTATAATTCCCTCTGTCAGATTCTGTAGTCACTGCATAATGTATTTACCACTTGAAGCTTTGCCTGAAACTTTATATTACTGGCTTTTTTTCACACCGCAGCTTAATCCATTTGCCTTGTCCGCCTCTGTTGTTATGAAGATAGTTTGCAGCCTCCGCGGCTCATGGCAGCAAACCTCTGTTCATTTAAAATGGCAAGTTGTGCAGATTCTACTTGAAAAGAATAGAGAGTTGAAATATCACTTTCAGTCTTGGAGGCAATGTTTCCACCATGTGGGGTGAGTGGAACGTCCAATTACAAAGACTCCAGCGGACTCTGATGGTTGGTTTGTCAGACGTTGCCCCAGGAGCTCATTTGGCATGGCATCAAACCTCTTGTTTTATTGTTAATGCATCCACTGTATATATTTAAATACTGTCTTTTACAAGCTTGTGTTGAAAGTCCCGTGTTTACAGCACAGCCCATTAAAAAGTCTCATCCAAAATATTCTCTGTGGGAATGTGACCTTTGAAACGATGTCACACATCCAGATTCATGATCTCCAACACGGCAGATGTGTGTCTTGGCTGTAAATTGCGGATCTATTGTTGTTATAGAATCTTGGATGCAAGCAGCATTAGCATACTTATGATTATGATCATTTAGAATCAGTCACGAAAAGCCAGGAGCATCATCACCACAGCAACCGCAGTAATATTCTGGATAGCTATTCAGAGCATGGTGGTTTCCTACTTGATGTTCTTCAGCTTGTCTTTGCCCCACCCTGGTCTTCTCTAATTAGACACCTGTTGTGTAAGAGGGGACACAACATGGAAACGAGGGCAGAATACCAAATGTCAGCCTGTGCCTACCACTGCACTGCCCAAAACTGTGGTAAACCGCCGTGCTAATTTTGAAGCTTGTAATTTGAATGTGTCTAGTTTGTCTGAGTTTATTTATTGCACAACAGCGCCCGTTAACATTGTCTGGACAAACCAACTTCTGCAGCAGCTGGATGGAAACTGAAAATGAAAGGGGAAGGGACAATGAGTGGGGGGAAGGAAAGAAAAATGCAGCGTCTTAAAATCTCGAGAAGACTAAAAAAAACATTATATCTCATTCACATTTATTCCTCACAACTTTTTCATTCAAGAATCCATTCCTGCAATTGTGTCGCCGGCACCCGAATTTATCAAAGGGCTTTTTGCTGAGGTGCACAACCCAAATCAAAGGTCTAAACAACCCTGTTTTCTTTTTTGGGATTATAGAGAGGCTGCCTGACTGGATGTGGCCACATGCTGTTTTTTGATGCTACAGACGGAAGCATAGTGGCTCCCTGATTTGTTTTGACGGCCCTTAGTGAAACTTGCTGACCCGACTAGTGAAGAAGTTCTGGATATTTTTCCACCCTTTCTTGCTCACTCGACCCTTGACCTGCTATGGGAGTCGGTTGGGGGCTGAATGGTACCGCCACCACCACATGGAGGGCAGGAGTCAGGGCCAGACATCCGCAGTGAAAAAGACATTCAGAGGAAGAGAAGCTAGACAGATGGACAGCTAGATAAATGACTGAGACAGGTCTTGTGCCAGTTGCTGTTTAAACCCAGAAGAAAAATTGGTGTAGATTTATGTTTTGGCTTTGAAAGGTTCAAACTAAATCTTCCCAGGGGGACATTTGGATGGGGAGAGAGGGTTCACATTACCAATATGCTGCTACTGTAGATCTCGCTTTGTTTGCTTTCAGACGCAGTTGCGTTCATTTCCTCAGCAACAGCTAGTGCAGACAGAAACACAAAGTGGTGAAGGAATTTGAAATGTTGTGCTACGAGAAGATCTGCATTACTCATTAAGAAGTTTGGCAAATGTGTGTTTGTGTGTGTGGGGGGCTGCAGAGCGTGAGGCAACAGAGGGATGGAAAACCACATCCATATGGTGAAACAGCTCCAGAGACCCCCTTTTTCCATACACTTCTACCCCCAACACAATCACCAAATACCTCTCTCTCTCTCTCACACACACACACACACACACACACACACACACACACACACACACACACACACACACAGCTGATGTATTGGAAAACAGGTTAAAGTACTGTGACGGCTGAAGTTCTCCAGACAGATTTCACAGTAGCAAAGCCACAGTCTGCATCAGTTTTTTCTCACCAGAAAGATGGATTAAGACCTCAATCACAGATTGATGATGTTTTCTTCTGTCTGGTTTTGCGCAGGGTGCCCCTGGTCCCCACGGAAACCCTGGCCGGGCCGGTTCACCCGGACTCAAGGTACCCCATCACCAATTATTCAAATATATTATGCACCAACAACATAGCAGCTGTGATTGTTTTCCCCCATGCTTCTGTCAACTTCCCAGAACAATATGTATTTAATTCAGTTCAGTGAGATTATAATGACAATGTTCTTCCAAATATACTCCAACATCATCATATAAGAATTTGTTTAAATATCCTTTCAATGTAAAAACAATCAAGTGTGTTGACTACCGCCACAGCTGAGCAGGAGCGAGAAGGTCAGTTGGTCACCAGGGGAAAGTGATTTACCGGAATGCTGAGGAAAGATGTTATGAGTTGGAAAGTGAGAACTTGAAATAAACCTGTCCAATTTTAAGGTCTGACCCCGGCCAAGACATTCTCTGCATCCCTTATATGATTGTCTGCACTGATGTATGACTTAGCAAACACCCTTGACCTCTGAGACTGTGTGCTCAGAGTACATAGGGAGGGCCACTACCTGTGTTTAAAGTGCACTATAAAAGTACCTTGCGTAAATGAAAACTATCTAGGTCTAGGTGTTTGCAGACACACTGCCTATCCCCATTACCAGAGCCTCCTAGGTCACCCAAGAGAATGTGTTCGTTAACCTCTCTGATGTAATCCGTATCACTCGTTATTGTATTCCTTGTCTCCTTCCCATTTAATAACGTTTTTTTTTTTAAATTCCGTGTCTTTCCTGAGAAGCAGATTAAACGTTACCATGACAACCATTAATCCAATACCTCTCAATGTCTTGTTTGTAAAATAAACATCAAGGCATTTTTGCACCAATCCCAAGGTCGAGAGTTTTTTTTTTGTTTAAGTTTTGACATGGAAGTTTAAATAGTTCTTTGTCAATGAAGTTCGCTGGTTCTTTACAATGGAAAAGGTGGAGTAGACCTGTTCAATGAAGCAGACATTTGAAACCCTGCCTTAGTGAATGAACCCTCTTGCGAGGGTGTCACAGTGCAGCCTTCTTCTACCTGGCAGGTGTGTTGAAAGAAAGATTCGGGACCGTTTGATGTCTCGCGGTTTGCTGCAATCTTGGCCCTTTCATCGAAATTAAATGAAACCTAGTTGTAAATAGCAGGCTGCCATGGGGAAAGAAGGAGTCAGCACTCCTCCAGTCTAATTTCCGATCCGTACCTTTGATGTGTTGAAGCCCCGTTATTGTTACCTGCTGACAATCATTGGTGGTGTGTGACTAGAGGGGCACTAGAACTATAGAAGGTTGGCAAGGAAAGCATTTGTGTGTCAATGTTATCATGTTAAATACTTTTGTACCCTTAATCTTTTACATGAAAGAGAAAATCATTTTTATTTTTTGTGTTTAGTCAGATTACTTTAGGACCTATATCACTGACAGAGGCCTCTTTGTGTCTTGTTTCTCATCAGGGGAAAAAAGGAGACCCCGGCATGTCACCTGGGCCAGCACCTAAAGGAGAAAAGGTATGGCGTACCAATCTTTTTGTTTCTAATACAAAACTTTAAGGATACAGTTATGAAGTGATGATTGTTGCGCAGACTTTTCTTGCTTTTGAACATTGCTGTTTTTCATTTTGATCCAGGGAGACTCAGGGATTATTGGCCCGGTGGGACTGATTGGTCAAACAGGTCGGAAGGTAAATCCTCCAGATTATAATAATATCTTTTTACCAATGTGATGTGGGCAGAAAAATGATTCCATCTGCAGACGCGGAGGAGCGTGGACCTAGAAATGTTTCAGAAGATTGCATGGTTTTGTAACGTGTCTGTTATTGGTGTTTGTTTGTGTGTGTGTGTGTGTGTTTGTCACTACTCCTCTTTTGTGCTGCGCTTGCCATTTCTTCCATCTGGGTTTGCTGGAAGCGGCTCAGAGGAGTCTTAATGTTCTCTGGAACGATGTCAGGAGGAATGGAAGGGGCGGTTTTTGTCATCAGAGAAATGAAAACGGGGATCATGCAATCAAACACAACAGTGCCAGCGCCTTAGCTGTTAAGTCACAACTTGAGTGATTCGTGAGGGTCGATGTGAGAGAAAGTGGGGCAGATCCATCTGTGGGACGGGACTGGCGCATTAACAGACCAGGGGAAATGCAGGATGGATAAAGCTGGAGTTGTGCATGTGTTTATGTTCATTGCATGCACGCAATGTCTGTTATAAACACACATTAGGACGATATAAGACAGAAATAATTTCCACATAGAAGTCTTTGTTTTTCTATAGTTGACTGAAAAATCATAGAGTGGCCTTAATACTTTGAAAAATTGGTTGTTTCCAAGGGATGATGATTGGAATGTTTATGTTTGCCCCTCCAATGAAAGCTGGAAAAAAAAGTACTAAAATGAATTGACCAGATTTGGTAATCAGGAAAATAAATGATTGGTTTCTGTTGCTTGGTGAGTCTGATGTGCTCGTATCTGAAGTATTCACTTTAAACAGAAGATCAAATAATAGTGTCTGTTAGTGTCCTAATTACACTGAGTAATCCAAACAGTCTCAATCAAAGGGAGTAGAATTAGTGGAATGATTTTATGGCTTCTAGCAAAGGTGCAAAATGCATCGACACGTCCTCTCTGTCCTCCCACAGAAACAGAATTTCTGTAAGGCTGTCAAATGCACATTGGACACCCGCCCTGGCTTAACATATGGTTTTTGTTAGGATATTGCTTTTCTCTGTGTGTATCTTTCTCCAAGTCCTATGTTTCTGTCCCTCACACACACACACACACATGCAGGATCAGAATGGAAAATATAAAACTGATGGAAAAGTTCTTTTAGAGAAATTATTCCCGTCAGCTATGTGACAGCAGAAAGCCAGACAGGGATGTGTGAATCTGAAGTGTAGGTACGAGTGTACTGGTTCAAGAGAGACAGCTACTGGACCTCATACAGTCTCCTGAGGAAGACCACAAATTAATAATTGCATGACATCTGTAAAAATCTTCCAATCCGCAGACTGTAATACAGCAGGAAAAGGGGACTAAAACAAGGCCACATCCTAAAAACCCTATCATACAAAAATCAAAGCAAAATAGTCACCAGTCTCATTTTATATATAAAACATTTTTAGTTTTCAGGTGGATACCTAATTTTACCCAAAGTATTGGATGTATTAAAATACTTACCATTAAAGATCCCTATCTTCAATTCACATAGTGTTGCGTTATTCCAGTACAGCTCATCATGTCAGGTTATCCATTTTTCCCCTGAAGGATCTTGCACACACACACACACACACACACACACACACACACACACACACACACACACACATATATATATATATATATATAAAAATGTATTTTCATTAAAAACAAAAGCTGTTTACAGTTGTGTTTCATAAGCTCTGAGAAGTGTCTATGTATGCAGTTACATCCCCGTGCCTGGTAAGAGGGTTACCATAGCAACTCCATCAACACGTTCAGTCCGACATCATCACAACATACCTGAGGTATTGGTCAACGAACCACAGACATGATGACTATAAAGGAAACTTGTTAAATCTGCTGAAAGGAGTCAGCTTCCTTTCTGCACACAAAACAGGGCGGCTTAATAAGCCCGTTTGTTCCTGGTTTTAACAATGTACAGAGACATAATTCTGGTTACTGCGCTTCACACCACTGATCCTACATGCCTGCACACCTACAGGGGCCCAATTACCAAGCTGTGGTAAAAGTGACTGTATAGAAAACAGGCCCTTAGTTGTGTTAGGATCCTTTTCGGACAGCTCGGATGGAAAGTCCCAGATGTGTCCCGCACTGATGCAAGTTTCTCCACTCACAAAGAGGCCCGCTGCGAATTCAATACAATATTTAAAAGCAATAATGTCTTTCAGTGTCGCAGTGATGATGCAGCACTTTGGTTTTGGAAAACAAGACAACATGTGTTTTTTTCCCCTTACATCTCCTCTTCCCTTCTTGCACAAAGTAAAATACACACAGGCTATTTATCAGCCTTAGGTTGACGCTTCATCCGGGAATTTTGGAATTTGGCTTCTGGTTTTCCATGGAAAACTTTAATGGAGAAAGCAGTTGTGCTTGGAGCATTTGATGGGAGAGTGTGACTTTACACTGTCAGACGAGCCAAGCGTGTTCCGCTCGGTACAACATTTGTTCTACCAACAGACTCTGAATGGCTTTTCAGTATGGCAGAAAAGGTCAGGGAGAGGGGACACTCAACAGGGCCAAACCTCAGCTACAAGGCCACATTACAAGCCACAGGGCTTACCTTACTGATTCCATCTTCCTTTATGACCATTGCCCTGGCTCCCTCCTTCACTGTTATCTAACTTTCAAAACTATGTGATTAATACACCTTTAGTTGAACATTTGCATGAGGAAAAACACAAATCAGCATTTCTATTAATGACTCACATAATTGTAGCATTTAAGATGTTGACTAATTCACTTTAGAATTCGTTATTGGTACATTCATGTGGCAGGGTAGACTATTTTTTTCCAATTCTTCAATCTTAGCTAAGCACATTGCATAATCTTATACCCTACAATATTTTTAGCTTCTTGTGTGTCTTTTTTAGTCGTTAGTTAAATCCATGTCAGTGTATTTAAAAAATGGAAAAAAACACTAAGTTGAAGACTTATCCCATGTTTTCCCATCCTGAAGTGACTCAGTGTCTGTTATGTTCCATTCTGGGAAAATCTGTCCTGTGAGACATTGTGAGTTTTGGTTCATAACAGGACTCTACTGTACAATGGTGAATACTGTATGTGTATGTTATAGTATACAGGCTTTATATGCCACCTTTAAGGGTTTCAGATAGTGGGTGGTTTCATTTATATGGATAATTTTTTCATTTCAATTCACATCCAAACTCAACAAATCATCATATTAATAGACAAAAGTAGGTAAGCCAAGTCCCCTGAAGTTCCTGAATGGTAAATGATACTAGTAATATATTTCATATAAACCATTTTGCTAAATAAAACTGTAAAGACAGAGACCACCAATTCCAAGCCATGCCCTCGCATGCATTCAACTTATTCACACTGTTCAAGTGAACAGATAAGTGTGACCATCCAAAACTACGGGAGACTTTAAATTAACCATCATCTTCCCTGCATGTCTTGCACAAAGAAATAACGCTGCCCTTTCCTGCAGCATCCCAGCAGCTTGTCAGCAATACTGCATGTAAGCACACTGAAGCTGTGGTTGAGACAGCAACGGGAGGAGGGATGTTTTTCCATCGGGTAGTTTTCAGCAAAATTATCCCTTTAGGTTTGTGCAGTTGTTTGTTACATCTGTCACGGCCAGACACGCTGTACATGCAGCGACTCATGGCGGTGATTGCTCTGAGCAAGCATGTGGCTCCGCACTGGAGAGGCAGTTTGAGAGAAGGAGGTGGAGAGATGAAAGCAGAGATTAATGAGGTGAGTGGTACGACGCTGCTACCGGGGCACTGTCCAGAGGGGGGCGGTCTGCGGAAGACCCACACTCATTATTTGCGGTCTAAAGCGTTCGACACAAATGAGGCCCGTGGTAATCCGAACACCCGCCATGCTGAGTGTGTGCAGAGGTTGGTAACGCAGCTTGAGGAACGACACCGACTGACACAATGTGTCTTTTATTTTATTTCGGCCAAAATGCGCTTAAACTTCCCCAGGGCGCTCCTGGGCTTAGGCGGGGAGGACGAGGGGAAAAAAGTGCTTATAGAGGAGTTGTTGTAAATGAAAAGCATTCTGGTGGTTTTATCTGATTGAACACACATGCTTGTTAAGCAAGTGGCACTGTAAACACAGGCGGACAGGAATGGTCACTCTTATTAGCAGGCTTATAATGAGTGAGATAAGGACATAAGATGGTCTAGCTTGGGGCTTGGAGGTTATATATAATACCCAGGACTCACAGTATGTGGAGCTTTGGCATTTAAGCCCATACACATGTTTGTACTACAAGTAAGCCATGCAATTTAGACAACAGTGTACATGTACTTTTGTGGGAACGTTAAACTGTGGCCCATAGAGGTGAGCCAGTTTAACACAGATTCCCCAAGATAGTTAACAATTTTGGGAAACCTATATGTCTGTACGTAAAACGCAGATCTCATCCTCTGTTGGGCCTGGATGATGCCGCCATTTATTTCATGTGTCTTATGTGTACGTGCTCCTCCTAGTGGTTTTCCGACAGATGTGCGCCAGATGATGTAAAGCTATCCTCGTCCCGAGGTGCAGTTAGATGACAGGACTAAGGGATGGTTTACAGGAACACGGGAGTCTTGGCCTGACGCTCCTGAGCTGTGGTTTAGGAAAACGCAACAACAGACTCTTTCCTCCCTCTGCCTCTCAGGGCTGGTTGTGTTTTTCCATCCCCGCGTCTCTCGATCTCGACTGTGGCCTGGAAAGACATCACCTTTGATTTACTTATGCTCTGCGCCGCGTTGGGGGTCTGAGTCAGCAGAAACCATTGAAAAATACTTGGGTAATGTCTGCTCAGCAGGCAGAGGGCAGGGCCTGTTGTCTGACTCGCCCATTCATCAACATGCCATGATCCTGGCCCGGCCTCCGCGATCATGACGGGTGGAAAGTGTGATCTGTCGACGAAAGCGCAGATTGGCTCCTTACACTTCTCATCAAACTCGTCTCTCAGTTGTTATCAACACGTATATTTCCTTCACATAAACCAAAACTCATGGTGTTTTGCCTTTTCTTCCATGTTAGGATATCTTCACTGTCCCCGATTGTACGACAAATAAACTAAACTTTCTCGTTTTTGTGCTTTTAGGGACAGAAAGGTTACCCTGGTCCATCTGGACTCCCCGGAGAGCCTGTGAGTGTTTCCTTATTTCAGCAGTACCTTTCACATATGTCATCCTCAACTTACTTATGCTCTCTTTTCTGGACGTCCCATTCTTGCCAACATTCAAGTCCAACATTCCTCCGTCTCACAGTTCACACAACAATGATGTAATGCCCGATGATAAAAGAATAAACTGAAACCAATGCAACAAATGACAAGTACAGTACCTCTTTTACTATTGCTGGTAGTGATCATTGATCTTTTATCCCCAATATTCCTTGCGGCTGTTCCCATTTTTTAAAATATCAGTCATCATCCATTTGGTGCACAGCGAGCATGTCCCCAGGCAGAGTAACCGGATTAGATTTGCATGTTATGAAGGTCTGGTGAGGAAAAACATCTGGCTGCAGTGCTGGGGAACAGCAATGCACTCCAGGATATCGGAGAGCGATGCCAAATAGAGAAAATAGAGAGAAGAGACACAGGAATTAGCCAACTAGGCCAACAGTGACACACACTCTTTAATGGCTATTACACAGCAGCTTTGGAAAAACCATTTCTCTGCTCTCCTTCCTTGTTTTTGCGTTCTGTCTTGATCTTAATACCAGGTGTGGATTCTGTTTTTTCCTACTCTAAACTAGTTTATCTGCTGCAGCAAAGTGGAAGGGGATCCGTATTGTACATCTAAAATGAACTCTTTATGTAAGCATGGAAGATCCAGCCCGGTGTCCAGAGCTATTTTCAGCAGATCCGGGTCATACTTGCACTCTTAGTCTTCAGGAAAGGGCTTACTCATGGAAACCAGAATGCAGGATTCTCCTCATGGTCACAGTTTTAAATAAGTGCCCGTTCTCTGAATGACATCACCAGGACAGGGATTTCCCACACTACTCAGCATGGAAGAGTACGCTCTCTTAACTGTCATGTCTTTGTCCACCCCCCCTCACCACCAACACACACACACACACCCCCTGTTCCCACTCTTGCTCCGGCCTTCAGCATGAATCACTGTAACAACAGTGAGTGAGTATGTGCAACTGTTTGGCTGTGGGGACGCTCCAGCTATTGGGAGCAAAGGCAAGCTCTTCTCTTTGATACTGTAGCATGCCATGGAACGGCGCTGGAAACACCTCGTCACTGCTGACCCCAAAAAAAAAAAAAAAAAAAAGGCCTGAAAAAGAACTCATTCATGAAACCCGATAAACTTTTTATACACACATAAGCACAACTCCCAGTTAGCTACACTAATCTATGCAAAGCCCAGATGAAAATAACTTTTCAATTAGAAAAGGCCATCTTTGTGACTGATGCTACCGACGCAGGGACTACTGTACGTAGGTTCCTTTCCCTGCGCGTGCGTGTTTTTGAAATGTCAATCACAACATCCCTCCTCTCAAACTCTCTCTCTCTCATCCGTACAGGGAGAGCAAGGTCCAGTCGGAAGTTCTGGTGCCAAAGGTTATCCTGGCAGGCAGGTGCAGTAAATCCTCTGCTGTGACTGGTACAGTTGTAGTCAGGGCTGTAAGGGTCAGCGGTGGGATTAGTTTGAGTTGAACAGTCCCTTTTGGAGGAAAATGCACTGTGGGGAAATAAAATATAATATATAATATATAACTTGGGATATATTGAGTATATTTGAAAACAGAATTGTGTCAGATGTGTCCTTGTAAACCTGTTTAACAGCTCAAATGAAGTCTGTCCTTGTTTTCCAGGGCTTACCGGGGCCTGTAGGACCAGCAGGGCCTAAAGGCGTTCGGGTAAGCCGACCTGCCGTCTTTGCTTTTCCAGAGTTGATCTTATCAGTCAAAATTAGGATTTGACACAGACCTGTGTATGTTTATAGGTGAGGCGGTCTGACACTGATTATGTTTATTGAGAACACAGCTTAGACTAAACTATTTTGCGCCGAGAAGCTCGTCGCAGAGGAAAACGGCATGTGCACTTAGAAGCAACAAACTCCACACGCGCATGCATGCACCAGCGACAACCTCTGTGTGCATAAACACATGAGTTCACACTCATTCATCTGGTGTGTTACACACTATTAATACTGTGCTAAACTTAGGAGCTTTTACTTGCAGTGTAAACATTGTATTACTGTATGCAGACACACTGAAAGGCTGGCTGTTGATAACCCTGCACACATAAACATACACCCTTTAAGTACACAAACAAAGAAACACACGTAATGACACAAACACTGATTTTAATGTCACGTTCCAATAAAGCTTCTTTATCAGCTCCCCTTGGCTGCTCCAAAGCCTCCCCTGCCCCCACTGGCTGGAATTTCCTGTTTAAGCTCCGTATGAGGCCCTGCTGTCTTAAAGAGGCATTCTAGTTCTCTCCCTCTCTCTCTCTCTCCCTCTCCCTCTCTCCTGCGCTCTCTTTTGCAGCGTACTCCATATTGTGCACGCTCGACTCACCTGAAACTCTCACCTAACCATTCCTCTGGTGTTCAACTGTTGGTGTTTGTGCTCGTTTTCCTCCGTGTGTCTCACCCTGCACCCACAGCTCATTCTGGTGTCCTGGCTATCTCCAGAGATCCCTGGCGTGAGGGTATGTGCCCTTGGACTACATCGTGGAAGCCAGCACCATGCAGTCCATGGGCATATACACTTGCCTCATGGCTTTGTTCTTCATGGATTCCCACCCTATTCATGCTGGACCATCGGCACCCGAACCCCAACCTTAGAGCCAAGGGGAGTTGCTGTTCCATCTTCCGGTTTTACAGCACCTAGATACTCACATCCCTGTATTTCCTGTTTTTTGTTTTTTTTCCCTGTTGTCCTTTCTCCTCCACTTTCCTCTCCTGCAGGGTTTCATTGGAATCCCGGGGCTTTTTGGCCTTCCTGGGCCTGATGGCGAAAGAGTGAGTTCTCCTCAAATGTCAAGATTTTAAATATGCCAAGCAAACCGAAGCCTGCTAATTGATGCATGAGATGACAACCCTGCATCCTCTGCCATTCTGTTCAGCTCTTTTGTTATTATAACGCAGGAAACTGCCCCCAGCTGTCCAAAAGGCTGCTGTGTAAGCCCGTGTGGGAGTTCTGATGACTCATATGATAAAAAAGCCCGCGCTCGCAGCCTTCTGCCTGATCTCACCAAGGCCTCCTTCCCCGAAACCCTCAAAAACATGAAACAATTAGCCTACATATGACAGTGTGTGAGATGGTCTGTAATCAGGACCTCTGCAGCCAGACACCCGAACCCGCGGGATGGTCCGCGATTTATCTGCACACCACAGAGTGCACCGTTTGCTTCCAGGAGAGCCCTGTGTTTATTTAACACAAACATTATATGCATGAGATGGAGGCCTTAATCTTCCGTAAGAGACTTGATGTTGAAGAGGTTGCAGCCAGCTGCTCCTTGTAGTTGCAGCTTTAAAATAGTTTTCGCCGCCGCGTTGTCCATCTTGTCATGCTTTACATGCTCACCATAAAATGTTTTAATGCCGTCTTTCTCTCTCTCTCTCTCCTCTTTCTCTGTCTCCCTCAAACTCCTCTTTTCCTCATTCTGCTCTGTTTTCCGTCCCACTGCGCTCTCTTGTTTTGATTTTCAGGGCATTCCAGGCGAACCAGGGAAGAGGGGCAAGATGGGTAGGCCGGTAAAGTTTTGTCTAAACATACTTTACAGTCAATCTTGTGATTAATTGTGCTCAAATTTGGTGCGTGCTCTGTTACTGTTGTCTGGTAAAGCATAGATTCGGGGCAAGGATCATCCATAAACTAATTCAAATAAGGGGGTGATTACAACAAGGTTTTAAAACGGATTATTTTATTTGGGTTAGACTGAGAACTTTTAGTGCACCCCAAACACCTAAAAATGTGAACATTTATATGGCCTGCATTTACGTCATTGTTTGAGTAAACTCAGTATTTCCATGGCTGTTGGAAGGGTTAACCGGAGCCTCAGTGCTGCTGAGACCCACCAGTCGCATATCGGGGTCTTGGATTCGACAAGAAAAAGGCTTTTGTTGAATTACCCCCCCCCCACACACACACACACACACTCCTCCTCCTCTTCAAGAATGGACCTGAGCCATTTGGAGGAAGCCGCTGGTTTTGTTTTGTGTGTCAGATTGTGTTCAAAGTCACTTTGACAGAGTGTTTCAGGAGAGAGAGAAAAAAAGTGCACAAAACTGAAACTCACTGCTGAGATCATTTTGCAGCTGTTGCTTATTGGCTTTTCATTAAATTAGGCTTTCAAAGGCTGGCGTGTCTGAACAGTGTGAAGATTTGAGAACTGCCGCACAAATTGGGATTAGACAAATGTAGCCCTGATGCACGCTTGCCACTTGTGTGACTGCGCCGCAAATAGAGCTGCACATCGTGTCGGTCATAAACACTTTGCAGCAAAAACCCTCTGAAGGCCTTTTCAGGGTTTTTGGCACAAGTAGATCTACTAAGTAAAGCATTTATATAAGTGCCTCCATCATATTTTTGTCTCTACCTGTCCAGGATACATTCTGGAGGCTTTTATGGCAGTTGCAGGTCTGCTTCTCAAGGCTGCAAAGAATATTAAGATTTATCCACCTGATTTTTGTGTGCACAATTATGAACTCAACAAATCCTTGTAACTTTAGTGCATTTCCATTTTGGTTTATAGCTTATAAGCCATATTTCCAGAGTCTAACAACATCATAAAATTGCAGTCATGTATGGAAAATTCGAAACAAATCCAGAGCCAGGATGATGCTTCAGAGATCATCTTCCTCCTCCCTGCTGTTGGAGAAAGAACACAAGAAGCGCCTGAATCTAAGCCAGACATTTTAATGGCTACTGAGGAAATGCACAAGCGTTTCTTCAGTAGCCCATAAAGGACTCAGCATATCTAAAAGAGTAAAATGCTCTTAAGTCTTATCAGACAGCAGCTACTGTGCATTACATAGTTAAATCGGTGCAGCATCAGCAAATGTATTTGTTTAGATGTGAAATCTGCAGCAAATTTGAAAAGATCCCACACTCTGCTTTTCACAATAGTTACCTTGAACCATAAAACCAATACCCTGTTCTGCAAAATTCCATTTAGAGGCGTGGCAAAACTTAAAATAAAAATCCAATTCATGCTGCGTGTCTTAAGCATCTTCCAAAAATAGCAGAGGTATCTTCAGTAATGAGCATTTTGCAACAATGCGTGGCGGCCGCAATGGCAGAACGTAGCTATTACGCGTGTTTCTCAAAGGCCAACATTTAGAATTCCTTGGCACCTGTACTTTTGTGGTCTCTCCTCCGCCATCTTGAGCATTACGTAGATTACCACACCGTTACGTTCTCAAAGGACAATGTCAGTTTTTCCCAGCTTTGTAAAGTGCACTTTGTGTGAGTAGAACACATTAGTGCTCGCATTCTACAACTGTATAATGGGGCCATTATGATCCAGCTTTATTTGATGTCTCATATTAAAGTTGAGCCAAATTATTGTAATTGCTATGCAATTACGTCTGCACTCTTGGTTATATAAGTCAATGTAAGTTCATGAAAACATCGTCTGGAAAATCATAAAACCTGAGTAGCATGGATTATGTGTATAGATAAGCTAATGTATCGAATTGTAATGTAATGTACCTCGTGTAATTGTAAAAAAGAATATATGACATATTAATAAGTAGCTGTACTGATTTGATTGAACATGTGCGTCGGTCACTGGTGTGCAGCAGAGCGTAAAAGCTACTCTCTCTGTCTCCAGGGGTTTCCAGGGGACTTTGGGGAGAGAGGACCACCTGGACCAGATGGAGAGCCAGTACGTCACACATGCGCAACAGACACGCACGTGCACACCGACGAGAAATGCACAACCATGCTGCACACACCGACACAGTAACGACATTTTGGCACCGCTGGCGAGTCAAGCAGGCCAGCTGTTGGCCTCTGTTTTTCTGCTTCGTTTGGGGCGATTTATTTAGCTCTGGACGAACGTTACTGCCATATTTAATTTCATCCTCTGCCTTCCTCTGTTGTGGATAGTTTTAGTTGGCAGTCCAGTTCAAACCTGCACTATTAACATACAGTAGGGGCATTGAACAGGCCTGGCTTTCAAATGAAAAGTTTTGTATTTACCAAAGTAAACTGGACACCAGCGCAGAAATATTTGAGTCGATACTTCCAGTATGCAGAAGGACTAAAATGTAAATTAAAACTAAAATATAAATAAAAAAATGTGCTCTGTGAAGAAGAAGAAGAAGAAAAATGCTCCCACTTCCCCAAGCCAGTCTTTATCCTTAAAGAACAGGCAACTGAGCTCCTTGTTATCCCTGCTGGTTTTCTTTTTCCTTAGAGTAAAGCATGCGTAATATGCATCAGACGCATCCAATGTTGGGGTAACTTTTGAAAAATCTCAACTGTGGATTTTCAGAAATCCACAGTTTTCTGTCAATTTTAACACATCTGCAAAACATTTAAGAGAGTACCCGAGGAGTGGGAGGTTCGACTCTACTTTGCGACCTTTTGTTAATTAAAAAAAAGTAAAGTAGAATGAAAACTGAAAATGAATAGGAGCATGTCACACATAAGTACATTAGCATATAAGCTTGTGTAATGTGAAACAATTCCATAAAGGAAGGCATTACATTTTTTTTAATGATGTAATGATCCATCCTCTGATGAACAGGAAAGGCAACATCCATTCATTTCATTCTGCAGAGAGAATAAGCCCGCATATTTTGAAAAGTGTGCGATTCAGCTCATGTCCCGCTTCACCTTAGATACACACACACACACATGCACACACACATGAACATGCGCGCACACACACAGCACCTTCTCTGTGTGGGAACACTGAGCCACTCTTCTGAGCATGTTTTCTTTAAGCTAATAACTCCAGAAACTTGTTCCTTCTCCCGTTCCCTTCATCTCACTTGCTCTCTCCTCCTCTCCATCTAGGGCGAGATGGGAGCCCCTGGTCCAAAAGGAGTTCTTGGGCTTATTGTGAGTAGCAGGTTTTATGCGTTTAAGTGTCTCGCCTGTGTGTTCTACTCCTGTAATTAAACAGAATCTGCTCACCAAAACTTCTGTGGAAGGTTGAGTGGTGCACGTGAATTATGTAAGAATTGTACAAATGTGCAGCCCTGCAACACCACACCGACATCAGCTGTTTATAACAAATTGATTTCCTGTTTAATTCCTTCATCGTAACCGGTTTGGACGCGGAGGTCTTGCCTCGCCCACCCATCACCTTGCCCTCCACGCCTGCCTGACCCAACAGCCACATAATTGTGTCTGATTATAATGTGCCCCTGGTTTTCGCTTGTTGTGTCCTGTCTTCACCCGTCGCTGCTCCTCCCAGTCTATTCTCGGCCACCGGTGGCGGTGGTTGGCCTGTAATTGCACAACTCTTTGATTACAGCTCTGCTCTGAGCACCATGAGCATCTATCTGATCCAACATTGCACTCTTTAGCACAGACACGCTGAGCTTCATGTCAAAAAATATACAAACACTCTTTTTAGGGGGCAGTCACTCAAGCTTCATTTGACCCCCTCCCCTAACAATTTACAGTAGCAAAGTTCTTTGAACGGCTGTGTGTTTCATTATTAGACACTAAATGGAATGTGTTGCAGGAGAGAAATATAAGGTGTCATTGAGGTATCTATTGATAACAAACTTGATTATCTGAATTCAGATAAAGCCATTATAAACAGTAATATGAGCTGTTAAAGCAGGGAAAGTGTGTTTGAGAGAAACACTGAAGTATCAGTGGGCCCTCTAGAGGCCAACGAAACCTGGAGCCAGGGGACACAAGCCGCTGTCATCCTTCCAGTTCAATCCAGACCAAAATATTAAATATCTTTTATGAACTATGAAGGTTTTAACCTTATCATAGCAAAGTTAAACAAACAGGATTTTGTAGAAATCTCACAGATTCTTATTATAATGACTGAATAAACACATTGTCGTCTCGCTACATTTAATTGAAAGTGCATGTTTTATCAACTACGTAAATAATACAGCCCACCAGATATGTGGTACCTTTAACCGCCGTCTAGATTTGCTCTTTGCATGCTGAGATGGCTTTTTATCACACACTAGTACCCAGTTTGACATTTGCAGGTTGAATGGTCATCCGCAGGCTCGCCACAGGGGTGTGTCCCCACCCTGTTATCATACACGTTGTTGACAAATAACTGCCGATTGCGCCACATGTTTCTTGAAATCTGCTCACAGCTCAGTCCCAGTCACGGGAGGGATGATGAGCCGCTCACGGCCTCTTGGCCATCCAGTGGCGTGACAGCAATTACGTGTTTAGAACAAAGTAATGAAAATCAAAAACCAGAGCAAACGGAAAAGGCAGCAGGATAATTAAAGTCTTCCTCATTAACGGACCTGATTAATTCCGTAGGGCAAAGATAGTCCAGCTGTCAACAACCATCTGTTTCAGTGATAATTCCTCCTTTTGGGCAGAGACACCAGCACCCGGTTGACCACATTTAACGTGCACATATGTGTCCTCTTTTCTGTAATTAGGGTGATATGGGGCCTTTAGGTGAGATGGGCCTTCCAGGACCCAGTGGACTAAAGGTAATGTTAAAAATGACTTGATCCCATTTAACTCTTTATTAAATGTCCTGTATGGAGATTCTGCCTCCTGTGCCTCTATGTGACTAACAGTTCTTAGGAGGTTCCCTCATGGGTGGATTTTAGGGTTTCTTTGGTGTTGATGGAACGTGTCTTATCCATATTTTGCTGCTATGTTCTAGGGGGTGCCGGGAAATCCAGGAGAACCAGGACTGAAAGGTGATAAGGTGATCTGAATATTCCTGTTATTGGCCTGTGTTTTTGCAGTATACTATGATGTCTTCCTCTTCTGACCCTCCTGTAGATTCCTCTCTTTAGCATCAATCATGTCTTTGTTATGTCTCACTTTTAATAGCACCAATATAATCTTATGAAGCCGTGAGGCTTCATGTAAATTGTTGTGATTTCAGATGATTAAGTAGTAAAGGAAATGTAATCTCTCTCCAATTAGAAACTTGGATCCTACAATTATTTTACAACAGATATCACAGTTTACATCCTTATTTTTTAACATAAATGACAAAAAAATACATCCACTTCACAAAACATTGAGTTAAAAACAGGACATTCAATATGGAAACAGTGATTTTGCCCAGTCTAAGTTATTATTGTTACATTGGCTTATTCACACTTGAACATTGTAGGGGGAAAAGAAATCACAAACTATCCTTTTCCACCAGGGGGAAATTGGGAATCCTGGAGAGCAAGGGGAGATCGGGTTCAAAGGAGACAAGGTAGGTCACCGCCGCACATGCACAACGCACATGCACATTACAGATCTCTGTTCTCCTGCCAGCACATCCACATTACATTGCCTTTATTGTAGAACGTCTCTGTTTCTAATATTTTGCGCTGATTTGTTTATTTGTGTTTGACAGGGCATCCTGGGTCCTCCGGGCTTACCAGGCATCCGCGGGAAACCTGGACCCCAGGTTAGCTTTGGTTTCATGGTTTGTTTTTCATGTCAAGTGTGGGGGAAAAGCTTCGAGTTTTTACAGTCTTTAAATCAGCTCCATTGGTTAGGGGATCCTTAAATTCCTCATGTTGGTCTGTTTTACAGGGCAAGATAGGAGAGAAAGGCCCTGATGGTTCGCCTGGACCACCAGGCCCAGAGGTTTGTGTTCAAACTGCAGCTATGACTGTGTGACTGTGTGAGCCTGATAAAAACCTGATTCCTCAACTGATCGTTGCAGGGTTTCCCAGGTGACATGGGATCACCGGGAGAGAATGGCCACGAGGGACCAAAGGTGACCCAAACCATCTTTAGATGACAGATTTTTTATTTTTTATTTTTTTACTGCAAGGGTCTACTCTCTAGTTTTCTTTGGGGCAACGTTGACAAAAGTAATTACACTGATTAAGTTCAGGCTCAATATAAACAGACAGAGTAAGGGTGGAGGTGGGTTGTAAAATGGCTTGCAGAAGGAGCAGGCAAGGCAAACTTAAACAGCTTAAATGTGTTACTTTGTGCTTTACTAACACGTGATGTGCAGTGAGCCATCAGTTGATGTTGACCTCCATCGCCTGCCTCAACTAACACCACGGTCATTTCATCTAAACTCATTTCCATATTTATCTGACAACTGGTTTGTACCCATGCAGGGAAAACTAGGGGTGAGAGGTTTACCTGGCCCACGAGGGCTGCCTGGCTTAGAGGTAAGCCTGTGAGACACGAGCCACATCAGAACAACCACAACACACCAAAGACATTACAGGCTGCACAGCACAAGGCTTCACTTAACTGGGGCTTCGCTTCTGCCTTTTGGCATTAAACGTTATTCATGCTAAAGCCAGTGTCATCTGTTTCCAGGGAGACGAGGGGCCGATCGGACCACCAGGCCTTTCAGGGCTCGAGGTGAGTAAATGCATAAACACCTCGTAGTCCCAGTCGGGCAGAGAGGGAAACGCAGGGGCCGATTAGAGGGGTTAATTCTACACAATTCCTAGCATTCATTAACATTTTTGTCTTTGAGAAAGAAAGTCTTTCTCTTTCTCTTTCTCTCTATCTTCTCTTTCTTTCTTTTCACCTCTGTCGTAGATAATATTCAGCCTTCATAAGGTTAAATTCACTCTGTCCTCTGTGTGTTATGGTAAACAAGTCAGAGGGTGAGGAATAGAACAGAATAATCATTGACTCTCAACCAACATAACCCCAAAAATGCTACCTTTCAATAAAAATCCAGTTTCCGCTGTTGCTCTTGATCAGGTTTGATTCACTAAAATAGCAAACAACCACCTCCTGATAAATCGGCCCTGTGAGATTGTGCAACTTCCCTTCAGCCTCGGTCACGGCGTATTATTATTTGCGTTCTAGGACCAGTGCTTATTAGCTATGATTGAAACTGGAGTACACCAAATCCTGTGGTTAAAAAGTAGGATCAACATAGTGCCTGCAACCCATATTCCTGACCGCCAGGGGGAGATAACTGTCATCGACATCTTCCCGGTTTAGCTGTTATCAAAGGCTGGAGGCTGTCTATGTTCCTCTGCAGAAATGAAAAGATTTATGTTGCATCAAATTACAAAGAAATCGGACTCTTCATTTTTGCATTTCTCATGATCCCAGATGCTACCTGTTTTTCTCCATCTATTTTTCTTTTCTTCGCCTTCCTCCCAGACATCCTGGACTGTCTTTGACTCTAACTGCCTGTACACTCCCACATGTCCTCCCTGTCTCCCACCCACTGGTCTCGCACTGTTACCCCCTCTCTCCGCTGTCTAAGAGGAAATGGTGTATGTCTCCTCTGGTTGATCTTTGGCCAGACGCTGCAGATCTTCTTTCTCCGCGCTCGTCCCAGAACGACCCGTGCTATTCATCTGTCGTTGCTGTTGGTCAGTTGGAGGTGACAAGAACTGACAAATCTGAGAATTTTACAATATTCCCCCTATTGCCATTACAGTCTGTGTAAAATACGTTATTAACCTTTACTGCCTTGCGAACAGCTGCCAGCTTTTGAAATAAACCTTTGGAATTGTTGAGTCACTTCAGGGATTTGGCTTCAATTTGTGATCTGGAGTTGCTGGTTTTCAAAAGAAAAGCACTTAGCTCGCCTACTGGGGATTGCTGTCTGAGCAAGATTAATATCGCAGTCATTGAAAACCTGCCAAGACATACTGTCATCATCACCTGAGCATGCTATTGCATATTTCAGCACCATGTACAGTCAGCTGCAGCATGTGGGCAAACGACCAACTCCCTCCTCAATCTGTCATCTGGCCGCACACAAATCATGTACATTCACAAGGAATTCTTGATGATTATTAACGACGTCTTAAGTGTCTACAATCCTTTATTCTGCGGTGTATCTACTTTATTTTTTTATAGGGTCGAATCGGCAGAAAAGGATTTCCTGGGAAGGTTGGGCCGGAAGGTCTTAAGGTAGGTATAGAAAAGTCAAACATATTGTATTTTAACTTTTTGTATAAAAAAAACATTTGTATTAGTGCAAAAAAAAAAAACTGACAGGAAACATTTTTGTCTCTGCAGGGAGAGCCTGGAGTCACAGGAAGCATTGGACCCACCGGAGAAAGAGTAAGACACCCTGACACAGAGTCCTTTGTTCCCAAATACCTGCATATTCATCCCTCCAACATTGTGTCTCTGTATTCCAGGGCCTGGTTGGTTTCATTGGGCCTGTGGGAGAGTCGGGCATACCAGGAGAGAAGGTAAAAAAAAAGAATAAGAACATTTTTTTCTTCTTTTGGAATCTCTCACAAGTTAGACTTATAAAACTTAATGTTGGTTGTGTGTATCTTTAGGGGGATCGAGGTGAAACAGGCCTTCCCGGACCTCCTGGAGAAAAGGGACCGACGGTGAGAGATGGCGTAATAGTTTGGGATTTGTTGCGGCTGCAACGATAAGTCTAATAAGCAAACAGCCATCTTAAATTATAGTGAGTTATTCCCATGGGAATATACTGTAAACTGCAACATGCACTAGGGAGAAGGGAGCATCACACTTTTTATTGATTTGTAAGGTCTTGGCAGGAGCTGTCGAGCTGGAAAAAATAACATTGATTTAAACAGTTCCAAAGCATCACTCCAAATTGATTTACAGCACATTATTTGAACATTTAATGGTCACACTGGGATGCTGACTTCTCCTTCTGACCAAATGTTGCTGAGAATCACAAAGAAGTGCAAGGACTCAATCTTCATTGTTATATCATCCATCTGTCTGACCCATATATTTCATTTTGTGTCAATATTACACATCTCACCCGAACAGAGCGGCTCTTCTGTCACACTGCGACACTCCGTTTGATACGGACCGTCTAACGTGTGACAAGATGGAGTGGAAAAGTATTTAGTCATCATCCTCCCTGGAGGAAAAAGGTTCCTGTTTGTAGACAGCCAGTTGGATGAATCTGGGGACTTAACCTCGCACGCGCACGCACGCACGTACGCACGCACGCACTCAAAACATTTACAAGGAAGTTCTCTGTCTGTCTCAGCTGCAAAGCAGACTTCCCGGAAAAGACTACATCATTCCGAGTGGAAGAAGTTGACCAGGAGACATCTATGGCTGTTGACAGAGCGCTCACACTGCAGACATTTATGATTTTTTTTTTCTTTTTTTAACTGTTGAATGAATGACATCAGAGCTGCCTACTGTGCTGCTGCTGCTGCGTGCACTCTAGAATGGATTTTATTACGTTCAGCTGATCGCAGTGGTCACGCTGGAAATGCTGCCCATTACATAGTTATGATTTATTAAAGGGCTGGTCAGAACTGGAGGGCCCATAAAATGGACGGAAAAGCAGCGTGTTTTCAGATATAAAATCGTCCCCTCTGGACTCTCTCTCTCCATCCTCCCTAGGTGTTGCCGGACGTTGCTACAGTAGTGCTTGCGCATGACAATGACCCAGTTTGTGACATAAAACGAAGCTAAATCTTCATTCAGAAGGCAAAACCCCCAAAACGAAATGCCTGAAACGATTTTTTCACTTTTATTTCTTATATCGTGTATAATATTTTCCCTACTTTAAGTGTGTGTCTTTGTGTTGGTAGTAATCCAAGATCTGTGTTTATGTTCATATAATAGGGCCACCCAGGGATACCAGGTGAGACTGGACCTGTAGGACCACCAGGAAGACCAGTAAGTTGGCACACTTTTGCTCATTTTTTCCATTTCCCTCTTCCTAATCTTTCCACTTGAGTCTATTTGCATGTGATAATCAGTGTGAGGTACATTCTGAGGCTTCATGGAGTAAGTGGGGGGCGTGTCACGAAAGAGTTGAGAAGGTAATATCAAGGCTACTGGCGTAACAAAGATGCCTTTGAGCTCCTGTGCACAAAAAGGCCAATGTAGATGATATTAGCGTGTTGTGTTAGTGGCCCGCAGTGTGTTTGCAAAGTTTTCTCTGAGCATGATCAGAGCTGGCAGGCTCCAGCTGAAACCGCATTACCCTCCTGTCAATCAAAAACCCAACACCTCCAACCAATTAGAAGGCGCCCCTGCCCTTCGTTTCCACTTGCCATGGCCTGGCCCGACAGAATATGGGACGCGGTTGAAGGCGGGGGCCACCGAGCCACCAAAACAAACATAAATACGGGGCTCTGGGGTACAGCGGGACAGGATTCCAGAGCAGGCTCTTTAATTGGTGTGACTGACAGATCTAGCAACAAACCCTATAGTGTGCTCCCGAGGTCGCCCCCAGGGGTCAACAACCAGGGGGCTCTGGGCTCTGTCAGTGTAAACCTTTGTTTTATATCCCCCTTTTGTTCTCTCCCTTCATCCAACTTTGTTGATGTTCCTCAGGGCCCTCCTGGAGCGACGGGGCCGGCCGGCATCAGAGGACCCAAAGGCTTGCGGGTGAGTCAAACCCCCCCCCCCCAGTACCTGTCCCTTTGTCAGCGGAGATACTCGTCCTTCGTGTGCCCAACCAAAGCCATGTGCGACTAATAGAGGACGTTTGGCGGCTCGCGAGCCCACGTTTGCGGTCATGCTTTCGGGTCCGTTTCAACAAGCTGGAAGATGAAAGAACGGTATTGATGTCAAATGGAAAGCTCCGTTTTTGTTCTGCTGCGACCTCCATGGCGCCAGTCCTGGAAACGCTCATCCAGCGCCGCGGCTTTTCACTTTGCTGTTGCTTCTTATGAGTTAATTCCCCAGCGTAAGCATAAGAGCTTAACAAAGACATCCATGCAACTCATCTGATCTTCCTCTGAAATGCTGCCACCAAAGTTTAATTTCAAAAAGAACATGAAAATGTTGTGAAATCAGACACAAGTGGTGAAACTGAAACAGACCACATGAGAAAGGGCGCTGGTAGAGCCGTCTCCTTTTGATTTTCTGGTTTATTTTAAGTCATGGACATAAAGTTGTGAACATCAGCCTCGGGTCTGAGTAATCCATCTAATAATTCTCCTGAACATCTGACAAATCTTTTCCTAATGTTCCCCGTATTGAAGACATTATGACTCTCACGAAATGGTTCTTATCGAGATAGTTAAAATAGATATTTTACGATTGTTCTGAAGATATTTCTGCATGCCTCAGAAACATTTAAATAAAAACATGTCCCTAATTATTATCATGCTAGTTAATTAAACGTCTTCGAGCAGTCGTATTCCAGATAAAGAATTTCCTTTCCAACTGAGTGCAATATTTTGCCTACATATTGGCTAATCAGGCTATGTAAACGCAAGCAGTGGGTAGCAGGTACCCCAGACAGGAATGTTAATGAGTGCTGCTTATCCAGCTTTGTGTATAATAGGCTTATCGCACTTCAGGTAGCGGCGTTCTCCCTGGGCCAAACTCCGACCGTGCCCAGGCGTCAATCACTCTCACTCCAGTGTGGCTGTGTTATGCTCGCATGTTCTTTTCATTTGCTGCTTGTTTTTATTGACCCGAGCGGCGACGGCAGCCGCTGGGCCGTCTCGCCGAGCCGCCACCAGTCGCAGCGTGGAGGAACCTCTGTGCAAAAGATGCGCCGCCCCCACTGTCCCAATTTATTATCGCTGCACACGACAGCACGGAGCAGGGCTAGGACGTCCCCCCCTTGTTTGCCTTATAACACGCATGCATGCAGGTACAGGCCCCTGACATGGAGCGTTACTGGCACCCCTGCACTAAATAGAGATGTTTATTTCCAGTGTGGTGTTGGGTGTCTGGCAGTGTTACAGTGACCTCTGTTGGTGAAGTCACAACTGTCTTATATTTCAGGGAGCGATAGGACCTGATGGTCCAACAGGAGAGTCTGGATTAGAGGGCAAGAAGGTGAGCCACCTGCCATCATTTCAGCTATTTCATAGAAAATGTTTCCTGGTGTGTTTTTGTTTTGTTTTTTTTAATCACTGGAAATAGGTTATTTTTGTAGAACCATTACGCTTTTTGAATAAGAGCTATAACAACTGGCACTTTTTCAGTAGCTCAGAAATAGATATGAATGTGCCGTATGTCAGCAAATTGTCATCTTTCATCCGTCGCTGTCATTACAGGCCTCTGATGGTCCTCCAGGAAAAATAGGTTTCCCTGGACCACAGGTAAACCTCTGCTTTTCTCCTCCTTCCTGCCGTTTATGTCTTCTGATGCCTCGCGTCTCTCCGGAGAGGCGAGGCATCAGAATGATTTAGCAAACCTTTAGAAACAGGAACCCCACGGTCAGATAAAATATATTCGTCAGGAGAAGAAGACATCCTTAAAGGGCTTTCTACATATATTTATAAATCGTATCTGCGCACAAAGGTTTTGCGCAGTCTGCAGTAAAGCTCGACGCTGCCTGTGATTGAAAACAGATGTATAGAAAATCTAAAAATATGTTATCATTATATCATAACAAAGCCTCTTATGTGAATGTAGAACAAGAATAGGTTTCAGAAAGTGTGTTATTGTAATTTCTTTGCCATTAATTCATTTTTTCTTACTGTATACTAATATAGATATAAATACTTTTACTGTGTATCTACAGGGAAAGATTGGTGAGCCTGGGGAAACTGGACCTAAAGGTTTTCCTGTAAGTTTTAAGTGCTTGTTGAATAGAGACGCAAACACAGTTTCATGATGTATTATAAAAGACATGTTGCCCTCTATAAAATGTTTGACATGTGCAGTTATATTTCTCTGCAACAGTCCTTGGAAATGTAAGAATCCTCACTTACCTTTCTTACTTCAGGGTGTCCAAGGACCATCTGGACCTCCAGGAGACAAGGGAATAGCAGGCGAACCGGTACGACAATCCTGTAATCCATCTAAATTTCCCCCCCCTCTGTTTATATTTTACTTGATTTATTCGATATTAGTTTGATATCCTCCCCTATGATTTCCTGCTATCTCCTTATATTTATTTTCTCTCCTTGTCTGTAATTTCTTGTTGCAAATGCTGTAGAATCTTTGCTTGAGCCCATCTATGTTTTTTTTCATAATACATACTTAGTTGTATTATGAATTAATAGACTTCTCCTCTCAGCAAAAAAAGCAAGAAAAAAAAAAGAAATCACTGTAGAAAATTTATGAGACAGGTTTTAGTACTTGGGCATATGTTCACCAGAATTAAATATTTCCTTAAGAGCAGCCAGATGTTTCTCTCATCTCTCATGCATCTGTTTTGTAGTGCTGAGAAAATGAATTATGATCTTGCTGGGAAACCGAATGGATTTATTGTCTTTGAATTTAATGAAGAGGATTAGTAATAGCGGTGATAAATTTTAATCATTTTCTGTTCATGATTTGCTATTTACTGTTAATAGAGTTAGATTAGGATCCAAAAAAGATTCTAGAAAATCAATTTACCTTGGTAATATTGGAGAAATGCATGTGTCCTCTTTTTGTTGATATTGGTACAAATGACTGAAACACTCGTTCGAACGTGCTGTCCAATATCTCATATTTGTTTAGTTGTAGTAATTCAACACCTCCAGTGAATTCAACTGACCCGCTATTGCTTTTTGATCTTTCTTCAAAAACAATACATTCTAACAGTTTCTGTTGTGAACTGTGGATATGCAGTAAGTCTAATTACAAGAGGCTATGTATGTGTAAATTATTTCTAACATAAAATTGTATCAAAAGGAATGAATGAAAGGGTCTGCAAACATGTGAGGGCAACATGCACGCACCGGTTCTGCACCAGTTCAATGGCAGTGGCAGCGGCTCGAGACGGCTCTCTTCCTTTTGGAGATAAAAATCTCCTGAACCCAGAGACATGAAGAAACAAGATGTTCACACACAAGACACATCTGCCCAGTGGATAGTGACAGTCTGCTATCCTTAGAGGAAATATCATTGGCTCCAGTTTAATATTTGATAATCTGGAAATAATTCCTTGGCAGACATGAAAGCAGGGCAACAATAACTCCACCACAATTAATATAACTCAAATATTTAAAAGATCAATGTTTTCCTGTTTTCTGCCCAGGGAAATAAAGCCTGAGGTAATCCACTGAATGATGAGAACCTTATTTGGTGGCAACCAGGGAATATTTTTTTTTTCACAGTGAACTTGTCAAGCATAAATGGCAAAGTGTGCGGGATAAGCCCGGGATTTAGGCATAAAATTGTTGGCAGGGGGATTGCAATAGCGTGAGATTTCTAGTTTTTTTTTTTTTTGTGATCAGATCTGATTGAGAGAAATAAGACATGCGCTTTCTCACGTTCAGGGACTGCCCGGGCCACCGGGAACAGTGGGACTGCTGGGAGAAATCGGTCAAAAGGCGAGAACCTTTGCTCACATATCACATGCATGCGATGTTGATCGAATGGTGGACCGTGCGCCATTACAGACATGCCCAATTTTGACAGTTATTGTCTTGATCGTCCATGTAAATGTAGGGTCCTCCAGGAAAGGTTGGGGAGCCAGGTCTTCCAGGAGAGCCGGGAGAGAAGGTGAGGCATGATATGGATGGGCAATATTGATAACACTCACTACATGTCTGCTTTGGTCCCAGTATGATCATTGTCTTTGCATCTGTGTCAGGGAGACATTGGAAATGCTGGGAACATCGGAGAACAGGGGCTAATAGGACAACGGGTATGTCCATTCACTTCTCAGACTCAATTCTCAGGCAATAATGGACCTACTTATTGTAATTGAAATGTATGTGTGATAACAGGGAGAGCCTGGCCTAGAGGGAGAAGCTGGCCCAGCTGGTCCTGATGGAGCCAAGGTGACAGACTGTCAAAAGCTCCTCTCATGTTTCTGTTGCTAGGATACAGGTTCTGAACACAGGCCTGGTACTGTAATAGCAGCATCAGTAATAATTGGTATTGTTGTTTGTGTGAAATCCTGTTTGCACACCCTCAGGGAGATAAAGGCGATATGGGTCAAGAGGGCGACAAAGGAGAAAAAGGTGAAACTGGGCTAAAGGGAAAGGAGGGCCCGCCTGGAAGTCCTGGGCTCACTGGTGTCAGAGTAAGTGGTCTGCCTTGTTGACACTCATTTACATGCACGGATGCTGGAAGCATCTGCACGCTGAATTAAGAGACCTTGAATCCCTACGCTGATCCTGGCTGTTTTATCTGTGAAGGGTCCTGAAGGGAAACCTGGAAAAATTGGGGAACGAGGCAAACTAGGTTCAAAGGTATTAAGCCGAATCCCTTATGTCATAACATCAGTTAGGAAAAAAAAGAGTCTACCTGCAGAAATATTAAAATCTAATATGCACTTGGTTGTGCATGCTTAGGGTGCCAAAGGTCATCAAGGTCATCTCGGGGAGACAGGACCAGTGGGGAAGACTGGACCACCAGGCTTTGTTGGGCAGAAGGGGTCCAGAGGAACGATTGGGCACGTGGTAAAGTGGACCAGTAATGATATCATTCATCTTCATAATAAGTTTGAATGGCATCTATTATTCTGAAATGAAGTGTCACTGATGGCAAATGTTCCTTTAAGGGAGCTCCCGGTCGAATGGGTCAACAAGGGGAACCTGGAATTGCTGGTTATGAGGTGAGGTCACAGTATTTTAAGCAGGATTAAGCGCATTTCTGGTTGATTGATTTTGGTGTATCATTTGATTTGTCTATCATCGCAGGGCCACCAGGGACCGCAGGGCCCTATGGGACGTCCAGGATCAAAAGGTGAAAAGGTACGTAAAAGTATTAATTTCCTTCGCATATAGAAAATCCAGTTGTATCGGCTGTTTTAATGCATTTGCAAATTGTAACGAATTGTTATGTTGCAATTAATGAAATATCTAAACTTGATGTGCATTATCATCTGCAGGGGGAGCAGGGAGATGATGGGAAAGTGGAAGGTCCTCCTGGTCCTCAGGGTGACATTGTAAGTCACACTGAGCTTTCTCACCTCCCTCTTTGTTTGATGTTAAGCTGAGTAATACAATTTGATAAGTTTACAGTTTATTCATATAATCATTGTCTTAATAGGGTCCTTTGGGAGACAGAGGAGAGAGAGGAGAGCCAGGAGATCCAGGTTACAAAGTATGGAACTTTGCATGATTCCCAGATGAGTTCTTTACTTTTCCTGAGGTTAATCTATTGTCACTATTTATCAGGGTCAAGTAGGTGTGGATGGAGAAAGAGGCCGACCTGGAGCTCCAGGACTCCCTGTAAGTGTCCAAACCTGAGGACGCTCAGATCTCTCAACAAATATTTAGGGATAATAACACATTTGGACATTTGTCTGGTGATTCACAGGGACATCCTGGATCCCGTGGACAACAAGGACACAAAGGCGCTAAAGGAGATCAAGTAAGAATGTCAAAACATAACATACATATATATGCTTCTTTGTTGTAACTTTGGATAAAAGTGCCAATATGTGCATGATGATTTGTAGTTTCACTGGCTGGCTGGTTTTATTGGCACATCACGAGAAGCTGAGCATTATCTGAGAACATCAGCAGCAGATTATTTTTTTTTGTCAATATGGTGTTTTAGCCCATTAGATCTGGCAAACATGTAGTAGGACAGTTAATCAAGCTTATCTTTGCTGTTTTAAGGGTCATATAGGCAAAAAGGGCCAGCAAGGACAAAAAGGATCCAGAGGAACAGAGGTAATCCTACACTTTTATACAAATCTCAGTGAATTGCGTTATTGAAAAAGACACACTTTGCATGCTCGTGCATTTGTGACAAACATATCTGAACAACAGATTTTTAAAAAAAGATGCTCTGGTTGATTCAGATGTAAAATAAAGCAGCAAGAAAGACTAATAAATCCTTGTTGTTCTTCAGGGTGGTGGTGGCTTGCCTGGTCCCAGAGGTGTGGTCGGTCCGGAGGGACAGGAGGGCGTGCCTGGGATGGACGGAATCCCAGGGAAGGACGGCAGTAAAGGCATGCCGGTGAGACTTAAAAAAAGCCCCCTTTTTTATTTTGCCTATTGAAGCACAGACCTCGCATACACTGGCATTTTTCTGTTGGTTGTGTTATTCGTGATTACATATGTGTTAATGATGTGCATTCAGGGAGAGCAAGGGGATGATGGTGAGACCGGGCTTCCTGGCAAAGCTGGATCACGTGGTAAAACTGGGATTCCAGGACTTCCAGGAGAGCAGGGCAACATTGGACCAAAGGTAAAGCCAACGAGGCAGCAGCGTTAAAGGGTTGATGAGTTATGGATGGGTAACAGTAACAAGATGGAGTGGGAGCATTTATGAGTATTTCACTCCCTCTTGTTGCCGTTCAGGGTGAACCAGGCCTTCGCGGCCAGAATGGACCTCCAGGAAAAAGGGGATTCAAAGGTGGAATGGGACTACCAGGGCCACAAGGAGACGCAGGACCCAAAGGACAACCTGTGAGTGTCATACACACTAAGTTAACAAAAAAGATTTCATCACAGTTCATTTGTCTTTTTGGAGAATTCTCCTTTTCTCATTGTTGGCTAAATTCGTGCATAGGGTGATACGGGGGAACAGGGGTTTCCTGGAATTCTGGGAGTTTTTGGACCAAAGGTAAACATGCAGTAGATCCTGATGAGTGGATGTCAGATATTACTGCTGTGTGAAGAATATAAATTGTTGCCTTGTTGCTTTCAGGGGCCTCCTGGAGACCATGGGCCGAAGGGCATACGAGGTCCAAAAGGGCCACAGGGTACCATGGTAACTACACCAGTGATGTAATCCACTGATGTGCAATGCTGAAACCAGAGCTGAAGTTTGTTTCCTCCTTTTATTATTTATCAGGGCAGAGGAGGAGTTGTTGGCCCTGTGGGAATTATCGGTCCTAATGGAAGCGCGGTACGTGTCCGGATGCTTAGAAAAGACGGATATTTCAGCTGCTGTTCTTCCACAAACTAACTGGACACGTCTTATTTTAGGGTCCAAGAGGGGAAAAAGGCAATCGCGGAGAGAGTGTGAGTTCAGACTTAGATTTAATGTACATTCTGTTCACTTCACTATCATGATTAGGAGACTAAGATATACTTTGTTCTCTGTTTGAACAGGGATTCCAGGGACCGAGGGTATGTCTGAAAAGCTTTTCTCTTCTCTGCTGTTACAAGTAACAACGCGTATCACTGTGAACGTGTGATCGACAAGCCTTAACTTCACCCAGAATGTCAACTTTTTTATTCAATTAGGGATCTCCTGGACCTCGTGGATCTCCTGGACCCCCAGTACGTGTTTTCAAACAGATTTAATGAAAATGTGTCGGTCTAAGATGTCAAATTTAGGATGATTTTGGGACGATTAAATGAAAAGTAAATCCTTGTCTTCTCAGGGTCGCCCGGCTGTTCCTGCATCATTTGTAAGTCATGATTACTTAATTCATTAAGATGAATCAGACTTGGAGTGGTTCGGATGTAAGTATCGTTGCTGATTGCGTGTATTCTTACAGCAGGAAGATGGTCTTTTGTTTATGGATTCACACACTCCACTCAGGACAGAGGTTGGTGGAGTCACATCAAAATACCTTTTTAAAATGTTGCCCCTTGCCCCAGCTTATTTTTTTGGACCGTCATCCAGAATAAGCCAGTGATGGACCTGCCGATACTGGACCAGGGTGCAGAGATCTTTAAGACCCTCCACTACCTCAGTAACCTGATCCAGAGCCTCAAGAACCCACTTGGAACTCGGGACAACCCGGCGCGTATCTGCAGGGACCTTCACAGCTGTGAACAGAAGTTAAATGATGGTGAGGGGTGTGTTCTGGCGTCTCACATGGAGAGACAGAGAGAGCAAGAGAGAGAGAGGAGAGAGAGAGAGAGAGAGAGAGAGAGAGAGAGAGAGAGAGAGAGAGAGAGAGAGAGAGAGAGAGAGAGAGAGAGAGAGAGAGAGATGTTTAGGCAGACTAGTAATTCCAATTTTGGTCCTATTTTCAGGCACTTATTGGATCGATCCTAACCTGGGCTGCTCATCAGATACCATCGAGGTGTCCTGCAACTTTACTGGGGGAGGACAGACCTGCCTCAAACCAGTAACAGCATCCAAGGTATTTAGAGATATAATATCAACTCTGATGGCATCATAAAGCAGCAGATTTAAAAAAAAAAAAACAACACCAAAAAAAAGTCGAGCTTCTGTTAACCAGCGCTTGTTGTGCCCGTCTGAGCAGCCGGCCTTCAGCGCTGGCCGTGTCCAGCTGAACTTCCTGCACCTGCTGAGCTCAGAGGCGGTGCAGCACGTCACCATCCACTGCCTGAACACGTCGGTTTGGAGGTCAGCAGAGGATCCGACAGCCACCCAGGGCTCCGTGAGATTCAAAGCCTGGAGCGGGGAGGTTTTTGAGGCCGGAGGGGAGCTTGAACCGGATGTCATAGAAGACTCCTGCTGGGTAACATTGAGATGTTATTTTACTTTGTTTCTTCTATCATTCTCGACTTGTGATTTTAATATCGTGGCTTAAATTCACCTTCTCTCTGGGTTACAGATGAAAGATGGACGCTGGCATCAGACTCATTTTGTCTTCCACTCCCTGGACCCCACCCTGCTCCCCGTGGTTGATATCTACAACCTCCCGGAGACCAACCCCAGCTCACATTACCACCTAGAAATAGGCCCTGTTTGCTTTCTGTGAGGGTTTGGTTCTAAGTCACCTGAGCGCAGATGGGTGGATGGTCCCAAGTGATGCCCTCTCTCGTCCCTGGAGATCAGAGCGGCTGCCTCCAAGTCTGTGGGTCCTCCGTCCACAAAAGATCCAGCGTCGCTCTGCTGACCTCCCGTTGGACTGCAGACACAGAGGGAGGGAAGCGGGGGTCGCTGAGATGCGGAAGAGCTGTGGAGGAGGCGGGGGAGTTCTTGCACTAATAGCTTCTCAGACAGCAAAGGCTTCGTCACGCTCTTCTAGAAAAGATCTCCACATGTATGCCAGCTTGGAGAAGAGAGGGGCTCTATGCCAAACAATCTCTCTGGAACATTACTAAGTGAAGGGAGACAAAGGCCAAGTTATCAGCGGACGTTAGAGTAACTTATTTTTTTAACTGTATACCATCTGTATACTGTGTGTACTTCATACCAGGAATTCTGTTAAAAGAGAAGAATTAAAGTTTTTTGGGATCCGTAAAATGTACATATATATGTTTATTATTATCTTTTATACCTGTATATCTTATGTAAAGAAATAATCTTCAAGTGCAATAGAAAATGAAAAGATAATTTGATATTTTAAAACATACAGTATATGGAAGGATTTTTCAGGTGTAACATTTTATTTGCCTTTGGTGCTCGTCTTCCTGGGATCTTTCTGACGTGAATCCAGAGGCCAGTTCATTAGCCTAAACTGAGCAAAACTCACATCTGTATTTACTGGTGCTCCATGTGGGGGGAAAAAAAGCAGTGGTACTTGTCTCAGTAATAGTGTCTGAATCCTCACGGAAGCCATCCTTAGAGAGCGCATTAAGTAGTGGGATATACGTTATTAATCAAACACTGTTAATCCAAGTGCCATGGGAAATTACGTGGATTACATTATGGTGATTAGAGATGAGAGAGCATGGAACTCTGGTTCTCAGTAGTGTTTTAGTAAGGTATTTACAACTGTGGAGTGTGTAATCAGGTGCATCAGTTCCCTACAACGAAAGGATAGGAAGGTGACAATTATTATAATCTCGCCACCACATTAGAGCAGAATTTAAATGAGGAGAACTGAGAACTGAGCCACATGAGAGAGGACAATCTGCTCCCGAACCCAAGCAAACTCTTAGTTATGCTATTACATCCTCTCTCTAACGCATGGTGCTAAGTTGCCTAAGGTGAGAGCCATAGTGCTGTAATTACACCACTTTGCTGAAAAGACTTTATAGTGCATGATTGCTTTAAAGAATTGAAAAAGTCAGTGTAATATATTGCAGAAGTTTCCATAAAGCATTAATATCCCCTTTAAATTTTACATAGTCAACTATTTTTCATGTCAAGCTGTTCTGATCAAAAACTACTCAGCTAGTAAAGCTAATTACAGATTTCTCCTGATGTATCCAGGAAAAATCACAGGGTTTGATGTATTTCAAGAATAAGGTTTCCTTTATTTCTTGTACAAAGCCCCCCTGCAGCTGTATGTAATATTTTTAGACACAACTAGTACAGATAGTTTTAATTGAATAAAATTTCTTTGTTGAAGCTGGACACAAGTGTGTATAATTGTGCAAATCTTGCTGTATACAGTGGATCCCCTCTTTCTAATTTAATGTTATTTAATGTTAACGTGGTTGCAGACTGAGCAAATTTCTGTTGGCTGAAGCAATGTTACTCATTCTGACAAGTTTATTTATCAGTTTGCCCAACTGGTCTTGGAGTTTATAGATTTTTTTAATGTGTAAATTTGGGGCTCCAGAGAACAAATTTATTACAATGTTAATTATCTTTTATTTTTCTATTTTTTTTTTTGTTATTCTGCTTTATGTTGTTTATTTTTTCTCTATAGTAACCAACCATGTACTGTACCAGGACTATGTACTATACTATAACTTGTGTTTTAGAAAAATATGCAAATATGTGAATTTTTTCCTTCTTTTCTTATTTTTGTAAATCTGTTGTAGACACTAAAGCGAGCTAAGAATACCTCACATTTGTAAACATGACTCGGAGAAAATATTTGCTGTTACCTATATAATTAAAACCTGTTTGGAAATATAAGCCAAATACAGTAAATCCTCAACCTCTGAACAAAACCATTTCTGATGTCAATATCTGTACTCTGTCCACTGTTATTTCATTGTTCTTTGTCTGTTTGTTTAATAAATTCTTTCCATTTGGATGAGGATGATGTTATTTCTAGATTGTTTTAGGGTGTTACTTTGAAGTTGCTGGAATGCCAAAATTTGAATGTGCAAAATCACATTTACTACAAGCAGATGTGCCCTTTGAAACACATGCAAAGTCTTCTAAAGGTGAATATTAATACATTTAATTAACTGCCAACTGAATTACTAGGCTATGTAAATGTTCAGATCCATAGTTTAATGAACGGGGTATAAGAATTAGTATAGAGGGGCACAAAGGAGACAAATACAGCCAACACAATTAAACATCTTTGTGAGAATTTAAAAAAACTATTGTGGTCTTAGTTATTTAGTGATGTCAGTGTAATTCATGGTTGGTCAGATGGTAAAATATGAAGTCGTGGAACATGCTTCCCCCATATGCCCACTTGGTGGCGCTATTGTTCTCTGAATGGATGAAGAGAAGGCGGTCGCGCTTGTGGTTTTTTTTCCCCTTCCATATCCGTGCCAGTAAACTTGTACTTCTTTCCTGAAAGCATCTGTATAATAAACGCAATATCGATCGTCCCCTGGAGTGTTTAAAGAGTGTTATCATCCAGCGCGCATGTTTGTTTTTGAGCTGTAAGGCCCGCCCTCAATATTTGTTTTGGCCAATCGTGTCATCCCGACAGCCACCCAACCCCGTGCTGCATTTAGAGCGCTCGGATATTATTAGCACTGCAGCCGTAAACGCTACACTTACAGCCATTCATCGTAATAATGAAAACATAGTCCAACGGGAAAATAGTTCAAGTACAGATGTTTCGGGTTTTACTGAGAGTCTATCTCGTCGTGTCGATATTTTATAGACCGTATCTGTTTGATTTTGGGATGGACAAGATATTTCCTACAGATCATGCATGCACCACTACTTTGCGACGTGCAGAATGGTGACGTTTACAGTATCGTGACGGCGGTTGTCAGGACTATTTTGAAATCCGTCCCGCTTTCTGAAGTTAACACCTCGTTTTGGAATCGAAATGCGGAGCAACTTGTAGAGGACTCGAGAGAACCGAGGGGTCGTGATGGATTCTGTCGTGGGGGACGACGTGACGCTTCCCGTTGACATAAACGGAAGGTAAACCCAGCGCCCGCAGCTAGTTCGCTAACGTTACACGCTAGCTTCGAGAGCTCCGCTCCACCTGACCAGCTAACTCGTTTAAACATCACAACACAAAGCAGCAGGCGCCGGGCCGCCACCATTAACCAAGACGAAGCCAAAGCGCGAAACCACAGCATAACTCGCTGGAGCCGTCACAAGCACGCATTGCTGAGAAGTGCGCATTTGCGCGTCTTAAGAAGCGGGGCAGGACTTCGGTGTTTTCTTGTGCGCCATGTTTGTAGGCCACTGGGCAGTTGGGAGATCACAACAAAACTGCTTTTGAATGCCCCCAACTCTCTTAAAAAAGGGGGTTTGGAACAAAGCTGCTCGATGGGAAGAGCCGTGTTTGGCGTGGGGTTTTCTTTGTTTCGCGTTTGAGCTCTTTGAGGGGGGGGTCCGTGTGGTCTGTGACAAACCCTCAAGTGTAGTGTCTATAAAGTGGATTAAAGTTCAAAATCAATTAGCTGGAAGCAAATGCGTCGGCCCGAGCGACTCAAGACCGAATATCTGCGACGCACAGCAGCGGCACAAACACATCCCCGGCTCATTGGCAGCTGCCTGATGTGTCATTCGGGGGTGGAAAAAAAAAAAGCGGAAATCGCATCTTTGTAATGAGGCTGCGATGGAAGCAAGACTTCTGCTGTCTGTGCAGAATGTGGCTTTAACCTGTCATGTTTGTGTGCTCGCCCTGGAATGTTTCTCTTTGGAAGGCGATTGTAACTTGGGTAGGTGAATCCATTCATTCTTGATAGTGCTGCCTTGTAGATTTCTTGTGCTCTTTTGCAACCCTAAATAGGTAGTTTATACTAGAGCATCCCCGTGTAGAGTGCTTGCTTGTCTCCTTTTTAAATGACATCCTGCAGGTGGTCAACGTAGCTCGGTAATATAAGACGATATCTGATAGGTGTGCCGTCTGATGTGTCTCCCTGCAGCTCTCGTATTAATAGTTGCAGATGTTCTGTGTGATTGTAGGGCTCTTACGTGGCGAGTTTGAGTCTCTCCTGTTTTCAGCCAAATAAAAATGAGAAGAGGAAGTCAGTGTTTATGGGCTTGTGCATTGTTTCCACTTAGATGGTTTTCGGGGTTTTTTTTGAGCTGCTTCGATCCAGCCTTGAGAGATGCGTTTACGTTGCCTTTGTTCTTCACGAGAGCTTCATTTGGTGCACTTTTTGTGTTTGGACATGCTTAATAAGGTGAAGATAACCGTGGTGTTTACTCACATGCTTGTAACGCTTCCTCTCCATTTTCACAGGAAGGTAACGCTTGGCATGTGAAACCCCAGTGATGCAACAGTTTTTTAACACGTTGCTCGCCTTCCGCATTTTGTTCTGCTGTTCGTGATAGTTATTTGCTTTTCCACAATTACATTTTTGCGACATGCCGCTTGCAGCATTAAAATAAAGGGATTTGATGCAACACGGGGGGGGACAGCATTGGGTGATTGTACTGATATGTTTGTGACATTGAAGTGACACTTTTGCTGCTTCGGTGTGGTTAGGGACCCGAGCTCTCTCCCTGAATAGCCACGGTTGGTGCTGTGCCTGTGAGGGCCATCTCCGTCCCTTCTCTGCGTGACGCTGAGCTGATCAGAGCCACAGGAATACATTTGTTTATCCCCCAAAACAAGACAGCCTCCTCTGTTGGCTGGAATCTCTGCTGGCCATGTCTCTGAACATGAGAGCTGTGCTGCCACTGACACATGGTCTCCTTTTCTTTTACATACACCCTCAGTCTTTCTTTTCTCCCTCCCTGTCTTTTTTTTCTCTCTCTCTCTTTTTCTCTCTCCCTCCCTTTCTCTCTCACTCGGACAGGCTTCAGCCGGAGTGGATGTAAATGAGGCAGAGTCATTCTTCAGCTATTTTTAGAGCTTACTTGCTTCTAAATGGGACTAGACTGCATAAGTAATTCATAAACAGGGTAGATTTCTGTGTTTTTTTAACAGAAAGTGGCCTACTTGTTTCTTTTTTTTGAAATTCCTCCCTTTTTTCTCCTTGTTTTAAAAACCGGGAGTCTACAAGAACTGTGGCGGAAATGTACTTAATCTATCTTCAAATGCGTGTCGTGATTAGACCGCTAACAAATCGATTCTGTCTCTAGCTGCAGACTACCTGATTCCTTCAATGCAGGTGAAAACTCCACCGACAGCATGACAGGTACAGTAAGAGCTTATGTTTGTTTTCTTGCATGATGCCTGTTCCTCCCATGTGTATTAATTATTATTAAAGCGAACCACTGCTGTGACCTCCCGCGGTTGTCGTTGTGATCAGGGATTAGCTGGATGATGTTAATGAGATAATCTTGTTTCTCATGTATTGCCTAGTTCTTCCGGCGTGCAAAACATTTACACTTTGTTGCAACATTATGCACGATAGTGCACTCTTTAAGCTTTGTTGGCAAACACTTAGACATTTACGTAAATTTATCTAAATGAAATGCATATATTTATCTAAAATAAATTCATTTTAATCAGCTTGTCTGTTCATTGAAACTATAGCCAGTGTTGTGTAAAATAAATTTACATGAAAACTTCATGATTATATTTGAGTCTGATTTAATATTTAAATTATGAAGCCTATCGTGTAATTATGATGTATCGTGTATATCCAAGGGGCACACATTTAATATTACAATTAATATTTCTGCGATAATTAATGTACTGGGTAGAAGCTGCCATCTTTCTTATGTTTAACCGATGTGAGTAGGTCATCGGTGACAAACCTTGAGAGTTGTGAAATATGTTGTTGACTGCAAGTGTTATATGATCGGTTGTGGACTGCCTGTAACTGGTTTGAGCAGAGCTGCTCTCCTGGAGCTTTTTTGCAGCCTCTGCAGTGAAAATATGTCCGGTTTCTCTTTCAGTTTTAAAAATAAACAGGTTTTCCTGCAGCTGGCAGTTGTTTTTTTTTTTTTTTTTTTTATATATATACAGCAGATATAATTTTAGAGGCTGTGACTCAAATGCGTACAACTGCTTGTTTTGCAGCTCCGTCCTTTCCTGACAAGATGTCCCCAATCAAAGCTCTTACCATGAAGGACTATGAGAATGTGAGTCATGCACTAAATGCCTAACTAGAATGGGAAACTGCATTGAAGTCTGTATTTTAGAAATTGCGAGGAATGCATATTTGTTCTGTTTGTGTCTGGCGGGCAAAGTGACCACAGATTTTGAAAGGGTCCAGACTTCTACCTCCTCCCTCCCTTAGTCTACCCAACCCCCATCACCAGATGTATGATGTTCTCAGCCTGCAGCACAATGATGCACAGTTCACTTAACACAAACTCACATTCACGCACACATCAAGGCCTCCCTTCTTTGTAACAACCATAGAGACAGTCCATCATGTGAAATTGTTGTCCTGCTCTGGCCACAACAGACCTAATTGCTATGTTCATTTGATTTTGATGTCACTAAAAAAGAAATAAAATTACTTAATTACTTTTGGACTAGAGAGCTTGTGCAATATCAAATTATGGTTTTGTTGCTATTATCTATTTACAAATGTTTCTCTCACTTGCAGCAAATCACAGCGCTCAAAAAAGAGAACTTTAATCTCAAACTCCGGATTTACTTCATGGAGGAGCAGATGCAACAAAAATGTGATGATTCCACAGAGGACATCTTTAAAATGGTGTGGTGTTACCTAATTCACTTTCCAAGGTTTTCATGCATTTTGGCATTCTTAACTTCATCTGTGTCCTAGTTCTGTTGAAAACAGCTGAACAACAGAGTTTTGTTTGGTCGGAAAAACACATTTCCTTTTACCTTTAATGGTTGTGAGACAGATGTAAGCACTTTGGAATCTCTGGACTTCCCTTGACTCACTTTTCATTTTGACACTGTTTGACAGTACAGATAATGCATACTTAAAAAGTATTCATTTGTGGTTAAAGAATGCTGTCTTTGTGTTCTATAATAAGCTGAAACCTGTTTTTTTATAGAACATTGCGCTCAAAGTGGAATTGGAGTCGATGAAGAGAGAACTTGCAGAAAAACAGGAGTTACTTGTGTCTGCATCGTAAGTATTGATTAGATGTGGAAAGCCAGTGACAGAAAATAGCAAAATGTGAACTTCTATGATCATCTCTTCCATGATTTTTATTTTTTTAAAGGAAAGCATTGGATAGTCTGGCTGGCCGAGAGTCAGGGGAACCACAACGTTTTCGAGAGCAAGCTCAAAGAGAGATAGACGCACTTAATGATGCATTCAACAAGAAGATAGCTGACCTAGAACAGGTGAGGTCCCTTTTAGAATGACCTTTTCAGACATTTTCTAATTTCTTTCTACATTTCCATTTTTTTAAAGTTTTTTTTAAGTTTGAACTCACATCTTTATGCTACAGAAACCCTTTATCTTATATAGACTTTTCACTATTAAAAATAATTATAATAAGAAATGATTGAATGACAGTTCAATCAAGTTTGAACAGCAAAATGAAACACTTGGGATTGTTTGTGCATATAATTTGGTCTCATCTTCAGTGTTTGCAGATAGCAGAAGGAGAAGTTGAGAAGATGGCAGCCATTGCTGAACAGGAGAAGCTTAAAAACATTAATCTAGAGAGACAGCTCCAAACTCTGAGTCCGGAGGCAAACATCAACACACCAGCTGAAGACCTAGAGGCTGCCCTGCACGAAAAAGAAAAGTTGGTCTAATTCATGAGATAAAAGTAGTAAGAGTGGTAGCGTAGCGTTCTTTATAACATTGTATCTGTTGTTGACTCACATCAGAATCATTGAGCAGCTTCAAAACACCGTGAAGAACCAGGAAGTTTTGATTCATCAAAGGAATAATGCAGGCCAAGACACAGATGCAGCATCAGCTGGCAAAGCACAGCCGTCTGAGCTCATCATCAAGAAAGATCAGGAAATTAAGGTTGGATTTTCAAATGCTAGTGAATATACACACTGTTGTCGGTAATAAGAGCTAAAGTAAACAGAATTACAGCAATCATTAGCGGTGTTTTATTTACAAGTTTACATTAGAGGGAATGATTTAAGTGTCTTACCTGGTATATGATAAACCATCAAGTGACCTTTTCAACTGTTCTTAGGAACTGAGGGAGGAGCTCCAAAGATTAAAGGATCAAGCCACACCAAGCCCTCAGGTTGGTGATTTAGTCTTCATCGCTAAACTTCTGTTGTTATGGTGACTCTCAGGAAAGTAGTAGTGCTCGCATCAACTTTTTTTTTATCCGTTCAGGTTGTTCCATTTTGTGCAACTCGTTTCATTTCGGTCAGGTTTGTTTGTTGTAGTTTGCTTTAACATTGGTTTGGCATTAGAGTGCTTAGATGAATGGGAGCAAATTACATTTTTATTGTCACACTGTACTTTGAACCGTGTGTATTGTTTCCTTATTGGGACTTGACGTCTGGACTCGGGTCATGGTGTTAAAACTGGATTACCTGTCTGGGGGCAGCTCCTCTGAGAGCTATTCATATATATCCTTGCTTGTGGTATTAGAAAACCTTTGAAAGTCTTCTCAGCTCTGAAACAAACCATTTATCTATTTGAAATTATTAACAAAAACAAGAAATAATAAGTCTAACGGGTGGATTAATGACCTGGTGGGATTTTGATTGCCATTTCCATAGACTGGTTTTAAGGGACTTCTTTCATGCTTCCTTTCATACTGATACTTCTTTCATGCTTCCTTTGGTACTGATACCCTTATTCAGATATTTATAGGTTTCTAGAGATGTTTTGGCTTTGTGCATGACACAGGCCATTGCTGCAATCCCACAGGACTTGCGTTTGATTGGATGTGTTAGAGGAGAGTGGAGCAGAGGCGGGTAGTGGGATTATCAAAGGCTTACGGCTTATAGTGCACTGCAGTCATTCTATTACTGATGCAGTACGAGAAATACATGGCTATCCATCGGTTAGCGCTAGTCTGTGTGCTTCTGTGTCAGTGAGAAGACTGTCGGACTTTGATTTAGGTGAGTCTGGAACCTAAAGGTCTAAGGTGTCATGAGGGATCCCTGTCGTATTTGTGGTTTACGTGCGGTGGGAAGCCAGTGCCGCTGGATCTTCAGCTCTTCGGCCAAGAGGAAGCTACACGTCATCTTGTCTCATGTGCTCGGCTGGGAGGTGACCCGAGATGGCGGTGGCGAGTTTCTCTGCGGGAAATGTGTATTCCAGTTGGAAAAAGTGGTGCAGTATGACGTTGACCTCAGCCAGCTGCAAGAGGAGCACAACAGCCAGATCCAGAAGCTACAGGCGGAGAAGGACCACCTCATCCAATGTATTGTCCACACCTACCGGAAAAACAACCCGAGCCTGGAAAAAATTGGGGAGAGCCTTAGCTGGAAGACATCAATGAGATTACCGGTAATGGGCGGTTTGGATGATGATGGACTAAACTCTCAAAGGAACTCTGAAGCACAACAGGTCAAGAAAAGCCGCATGAAACGATGTGTGAGCCTCGATCAACTTACCACCAAGGCTGCATTCCCAGGGCATTCTTTCTCCGTGAAGAGCTTAGGTCTCAGAGGCTCGTGTCACCGTCCACAGAGCATATACCTTGATCTGGTTCAACGTAAGGGCATGCTGCCCAGATCAGGATTCAGAAGCCGCTCGACATCTCTCCAGTCCCTCAATAGAGAACTTTCTTCGGATATGTCCCAGGACCCTCCGCCCAGGCATAAATTCAGAGCCTCCAGTCTGTCTCTTGACAGGCACGGCGTCATTAATAACACAAGAGGGATGGTGCAGGCAAAGGCGTTGCTGCAGAGATCCTCGAGTCAACCCTCTATCATTTCTGACCTGGTTCAGCTGCTGCGCTGCATCCCCAAGCAAAAAATATCCCCCTATAAAGGGAGCCACATCCCTGTCCTGAAAGGGTTAAATTCTGTCCCCCTAAACGACCGACCCAAGTGCAAACACAGTGAGGCAGGAAGACAGTCTCTGCATGACCTTACTGAGGAATTTGATGATCAGTACACGCCTTTCAAAGTGAAGGTAGTTCTTTAATGCAATGGTAGTTTATATCTAATAACGTGACAGACAAGAGGTTGCTTATCTCCATTAGGGATATTAAAGCATTTTCCTAATTTTGTTTGCTTCTTTGAATTTGTGTTGAAACAGAGTGAGGCGAATCAATTGGAGGTGCATAATAAGCTCCTGACTGAAAAGCTTGCCGAAACAAAAAGCACAAGTGAGACCCTGACTAAAACGTTGGAGGAGACGCAGAATCAAAACAAGGTATTTGAAGATGGTATCACTCTGTCATTTTTAATCCATCCAGTCAAGACATTTCTTTGAATTATGTGTTTTCTTTACATCAACAGGACTTGTTAGTCAAGTTGGAGGAAAAGGAGAGTGAGCTCGCTTCAGAAAAGAAAAATTCCCTCAAGCGAGACAAAACGATTCAGGGGCTTACTCAAGTCCTCAAAGAAAAGGAAAAAGAGGTGAGTATTCACACTACTGCAAATTCAGTTTCTTACATTGGCATAACAGTTAATTTTAACTGTTTACTCCCAAAGTTTTATATTCTGGGATCCTCATATCAAACTGCCATTGTATGTGTCACAGATTGCAGAGTTGTTTCATGAGATTGAAGACAGAGATGACGCTTTGGCCAAGGCAAGAGAGGCAGCTCATAAAGCCCAGATACAGAAGTACCAGGCAAGGCTTGCAATATAGCTTCATTTTATAAAGAAAAAAAAAAAGAGCACTTCAAATTCTTATTGCTAACATTTTTCATGATTTATCCAGGGAGTGGAGGAGCACCAAACTTTGTTAATGGAGAAGCAAACAGATCTAGCCAAACTCCAGGGAGAACACAATGCTAAAGTGTTTGAAGCCCAAAAGCTCCAGCGAGCTCTTGACAGGAGAGAAAAAGAACTGGCTGACTTGCAAGAGGCAAAGGACCATCTGGAAATGGAAATGGAGGACCTTCAACAGCAGAAGAAGAAAGGAGACAAGGCCTTGAATGTATAAATATACTGTTACCCTCCTCTGAAAGCAAGCATGTGTTTTTTAAATTGTTGTGTGGCATATAAATATTGAATTCTGTATGGCTTTCCCCTGTCCAGGATCTAAACAATCAACTCAAGAAGATGAGTGATGACATTGCAGAGAGGGAGTCTGCTCTGCAGCAGCAGTACCAGGAGACTCTGGATCAAACTAAACGAAAACTTCAGGCTCATGAGGTCACCATTCAGAGGCTTACATCCACTCTGTCTGATAAAGAGCAGCAACTACAGGTGACACATTGAGCATTGTATGGCAAAATTTAAATGCCATATTCAGTGTGTGCATTTTTACCATTTAGAAAAAGAAACTTGAAAAACAAACTAATTAGTTTTATGTTTTTCTATAATGCCCATTATGTGTAATTAGGATTATATGAACATGGTCAGAGACTTTGAAAGCAGAAGTCCAGGAGGAAACGACAATGTTCTTTCCAAGTTACGGCAAAGGCTCAAGGAAAAGGAGAAAGCTCTGGAGGTGGGCATTTGTGTCGTAAAATATGTATCCAAGGTCACTTCTGATTATTGATTTTTGACACTCCTCTGTGTTCTGTTACAGCAAGCGCTGGATGAGAAGTTTGCTGCGATTGAGGAGAAAGATAATGTGATACACCAGCTGCAGCTATCACTGAGAGAGAGGGAAAGAGACCTGGATAGACTGAATAACCTGATCTCCCACAATGAGGAAACCATCAATGTAAGTAACTTTAACCCCATTGTATTTATAATTAATAAACATTTTTTAAATTAATTTTGAGATTATAATGATTCTAATTACTTTAATCCCTGCAGAGTTTTGACAGTGTCATCAAAGAGAAGGATGTGGAGCTGCAGCATCTTGCAAACACACTGAAGAACTTGCAGAGAGCCAAGCAAGATGTTGAAGATAATTTGAACAGATCACTTAGAGAGAAAGACTCCATCATCAGCCAGCTGCAGCTCTCCCTCGAAGGAAAGACGAAGGACATGGAGGTCAGTTATTACAAAAGGGTCTCCACGATCTCTAGCTTGCAGCTTTAACAACGATGGTTTCTTTTATTTTAACCCACTCATATATAATCCTTGCATGTAACTGACAGTCTAACTTTTGTCTGTAGGAAATGGCAGAGTCGGTGCTGAACCAGTCACAGACTCATGCACGTGACCTGATTGAACAGATGGGCCAGAGATTAAAGGTCACAGAGGCGATGTTGGCTGAGGCTGTGAAGGCCAGAGAAAGGCTGGTAGCTGACAATGAGAGTGCTGTGGAAGGCCTGCTGGCTACGATCAGCAGCAAGGACCAGCTGCTCAAGGTCAGCATTTAATCACATTTTCAGTGGTTTCAAATAAGATTACCTCAGGGAAACCTACTTAATGGGTCTACTAAAAGTCATACTAATGTGTCAGTAATAGCATCATGGCAAGTGGCACACAAATGAGGTTGGAATAAATTAAAATTTATGTGGCATTTAAATCTTAAATGACATTCAAATTTAATGCGTTTTCCATAATTAAGAATTACATTAAGCATGTATTGCAGTTTCAAAAGGGCATTTCAGCAGCAGTCATTTCTGATTTCCTCAGGAGTCTGCAGAGCATTACAACCGCCTGTTATCTGACCGCACACAAGAGATACAGGAACTGAGAAAACAGCTGTCTGACAGGCAGCAGCAGCTTACTTCTGCTGAGAGGCAGAACTCCGCAACAGCCCAGGAGGGTTATTTAGAGACTGCAGAACTTAGAGCCTTGCTTGCTGAAAAGGACAGTATCATCAATGTGAGTTCTTCAGGCATGCCACTCTTGAAATGGAATCTTAACAACAGAAAATTGCCAAGAATAACCGGTTTCAGTGAATACTGCGATCTTTATTTATCTTTGTTATCTAGGACAAATGTGAATGTGGCTGCTTCTTATAATTTTGTAGAAACTTCTGAATCGTGGGCAAGACAGAGAGCAGTTGGCAGATATGCAGAAGAAAGACCCCGATCATGTTTTGGAACTTAAACATACAATCCAGATCCTGCAGGCACATTTGGATGAAAGGGATGGTAAGGACGTTACACTTTACATCTCTGCAGTGGAGCCTTTTTAACGACAGTCCATTGTGGTCTCATCTGTTATCTTCTTTTATTTGCATTAAAGCTGAACTGTCTAAGAGGAACAGTGAGGATAATGTGGAGAATCTACATCTGCCCAAAAATACAGTCCTCCTGAAGAAAGAGCTTGCACTGAAAACAGAAGCACTAAATAAAGCACTTAAGAGGGAGAGTGAACTGAAAGTCAGTTGATTTTAAAGCATTTTACTTGACCCATAATCAGAAATAAGTGGCTATCAGGGACATCTTTAATAATGTTGCTTAATCACCTGTTTTCTTTTCTTGGTTTGCAGATTTCTTTGGCAGAGCTACAGTCCTTACTGTCTGAGATGGAGGGTCATAATAAAGCCCAAGCTGCTAATATTGAGTCCCTAACTGCCACTCTGAATACCAAAGATGACATCATCAATGTAATCATTCCCCTGTTCACAGCTTACATCACTAATCAGAGATTCTCTTTAGAATAGAACATCATTTAAGTTTTTCTGTTATATTTACACTTGTGTGCAGACTCTTCATCAGCGCTTTAGTCAGAGAGGAGACAGTTGGGCAGATCATCCCCAGGATCTCATGATTGGTTCAGGCACAGAGGGATCACTCCCAAGGCTTCCTCAGAGAGAGACTACTATGATTGGAGGAGACAGCCAGCAAGAAGTAAACTTTACTCATTTTTCTTCAGTGTAATGATAAAATATATTGCTTTGACAAGACATTTTTAATGTCCTAAGGTTTTACCCAAGTCTGAAGCATTGCAGCGGGAGCATGATGCTTTATATAAAGCCCTGAGAGCTGAACAACAGCTCTACTCCAGCCTGGTCAGGACTGTGAAGGAACAGGATAGGTATTAGTGATGAATAGAACCAAATTTTAAAAAGAAAGAACATTCTCATTCTGTTGAACTTCCAAACGGATCTTTACATTTGTGTTTTTTTTTTTTTTTTTTTTTTTGCAGTGCACAGCGTCTCCATGCTCTGCAGCTAGAGCTGACATCGGTGCAACTCCTCAGAGAGCAGTTAGAGGAGAGCATCAAACATAATAAGGAGCTAAGGGACGAGTTGGAGAGTGAGGTTCACAGAGCCAAGCTTAGAGAAGGTGCAGTGCAAATACACTAGGTGGTAAATGACAAAGAGAATGAAAGGCAAATAGCAAAGATAAAAAAAATCAGAAAAACAAGCAAAAAAGCGTTTATCCCCTAAAGGTTGTTAGAACTATTATCATTTAATGATGATAAATAGCGAATTTTATATATTTATATCCCAGTAGTTTCCTAGGAAATCCCACACAAAGAATGCTGTTTGCTGTCAGGTTATTATCTTTCCTGCTATCATATTCACCTTCACCTCTCATCCATTACTTTGTTGAGCTCGCACACCTGGCTCATTTTCTTCAGTTTGCTTTTCATGTACATCATCACCTCTTATATTGTGTTGATTTTCTGCCTGTTTGATTTGTCTCCTCTCCAGTGTAATAACTCCCACCAATCTGCTCTCTGTTTGTTTTTTCTCTCTAATAAAGTCTGCTGTTCTTTCTGTCTTTTATGTCTAACACACTACCTTTGACTGTCCTGTTAAACCATTTCATTGTCTTTTGACACCTCTCTTGTCATCATCACCCTCTTATTGTCTTTTCGACCATTTATGTCATTGTGTAACATTTGAGCCACTTTTGATCTGCACAACACTGAACCATTAAATCAACTAACATCAGTATAAAGACATCATCATGAATGTTTAACATCATAACACAGCCCTGCCTAGACAGGCAGTCGTGTCATCCTCCTGTATGCATCTGCATGGGGCACACATGACTCCTTGCCTCTATCTGCCTACTCATCCCCCCGCCCTGTCTAGAGAGTCAGGTGTATAAAATAGGTCAGCTGTGAGTAATAGGCTCGCATTCATATTGAAACAAAGATGTGTGCAGCTCCATCAGTCAACACTGGTTTCTAAAGCTTGCTTTAGTTATATAACCATATATGTATATAGTACATGAAATACATTGTTTGCATTGAGATGCCAATGCACTGCAGACAAAAGAATGAAGCATCTCCTTATTCTTTTGAGCACTATGCACCTGATCAAATCTACAAAAGCAACAAGCAATCAGCAAGAAAACCCTCTCTTCCCTTTTTTTATTGCATTTTATACTGCTTTTACATGCTATATTTTTAGCATTTAAAATATACATACTAATAATAATTTAATAATTTATTGAAGTGCATATAATACTGTGGAGTATAGGAAATACTATATAATACTATATTTGATCAAATTAAATATGGAATGCAGGCATAGATCACCTTTTTACCTAGATGTGGTTTCATTATAAAAACAGCAGAATCCTCCTGTCTTTGTATATTCAATACTAAAAGGAAAGAAGGAAGTATTTATTTATGTACAAATGCTTAGGATTATATTGTATTTGGCTCTTACATATTTTAAAGCTCTTGAGTACAGCATCTAATGTCCACTTTAAATACATGTGACAATGATTGAAATACAGAATAATAATTGCAAAGAAAGAAGCGTATCGAGGTGGGTTTACACCCAGAAATTATACAGAAATCAGTGGCTGTTGGCTGGTCAGGTTATAAATATTTTTTATATATGCTTGTTATGTGTACAGTTAGGAAAGATACGAAATGCTTCATCAAATAGTTGATCATCAAAAAGTCATATATATCCTCTATGGTTTCAGGTGTGGATGTGATTGATCCTAAAGAACTAGAGAGCATGAAACATCAACTGGAGGATGCACATCGATGGAATGCCTCTCTACAAGCTCGCTTAGGAGCCATACAGAACCGTGGAGGAGGAGTGGGAGGGGCAAAGGATAGTGGTAAGATGATGGTAGAAAAATAACACGTGATCATTTTTATGCTACAGCTTTGTTTAATGTTTAATATTTGGTAGGTGACACATTGAGCTTCATTGGAGATCAGACTTCTTACATGAGTATCTGTGTGGGAGAGGAGCATGATGATAGCTTGTCTCAACTCTCTGCACAGGAGCTAACACACAAGGTGAATAATACAATACAATTTTTAGAATTTTCGTAGACATTACATCATAAATAAATGAAAACATATACATATATATCTGTCTCATAGGTACGAGAGCTGCAGGACTGTGTGAGCCATCTGCAGACATTGAACAATGAGCTACAGAACCGACTGTCACTGGTGGAGAAATCGGATGATGTTGCTCGCAAGGATGACGCCAAACACATGAGCAGCAGCCCGTGGAAACAGGTTAGATCCCAGACATGACTGTGTCTTAAAACTGTATGCGATTTTAAAAACTTTACCTATTCCAAACTTACAACAAGTACAACTGTTCTGTAACATTATTTCTAGTAGTTTGTCCATATTTTGCGAATGCCTAATAAGTCATATTAGAGTCATTGTCTAACATTCACCTTTCTTAGACCCTTTCTGACCTTTGATCCCACATTTTAACCTTTTCTGTGTCTATACTATTAGGAATTTGTCTTTACTCTGTGGTGCTTTGTTTTTTCATCTCCAACAAGCGCGTTTCATTCCTGTAGCTGAATGTACCCTCTTCTTTTCCTTCAATTTTCCTAATCAGTCCCTCTCTTTTATCTCTGTGTCCATGATATATTGTCTTTGCCATGCCACATTAGACACTTCATACCATTCTGCTGCTTCTGTGCACTGTTTTATGGATTTTGTTCCCTCATTAAAATTTCTTTTACGGAGCCACGTGTGTCATACTCGCCTCCCATCCCATTACTCTAGCAGCTCAAAACAACCCAGAAGATGCATGATGAAGGGCTTCACTGTTCTGTCTCCGACAAAGAATGTCAAACAGACACCAGAACTGGAAAGGTATGATATTGATAATTAGTCATAACAGGAGAACAAGAACACTGTGTAATTTGTGTAATTTCTAAAATGTCCCTATCAAGATGACGACCAAAAACCAGTTTGACACATGGGCAGAGGAGGCTCTTAAACAGAGTAGAGAGGACTCTCACTCAGCCAGTGACACCCTGTACACTGAAGCCAAAAAAATAAAAGACATCAGCATTGACGTATTGGCACTTGAAACTCTTCTGACAGATTGTGGGGCAACATCAGTGTCACACCTTAGGTGGGTGCTGTCTCACTCATGTTCACACCCAGATATTTTCACTACAGCTATGAAAGTCGTCCTGCTATATTGATAATTTCCCTTTTCCTGCAGAGAGATGCTGCTCAGGCTTAGAAGAGAAAATGCCGAGCTTCAAGGTCTCCTGAAAGAGCAAAAATCAACCGAGTGTAAAGAGAAAGAGAGTGCAGATGCATCAGGGGACAGCAGTGATGGACAGGCTGAATTGAGGAGGAGTTTGGAAACTCTTCAGACTGAGTCTCCGAGTCGGTTTTCAGCATCCGATGGGAAAAACACTGTCACATCTGCACCGGTTGTCAGCAGCACTGATGGGATGGTGAATCTACAAATTAGAAACCCGTCACACAGAAGGAGCACAAAGCAGCATGCTGCAAAGCACAAGGTACTATGATTATTATATGATGTTGAAACTCTTTATTTTAAAGAGCACCAAATCTCTAGCCGTTTGAAAGCAGAGTAAATGGAAATCTAATTTTATTTGTTTCCATTGTAGGCTGGGCTCAAATCTCGTCTTCCTGTTCCCTTGAGGTTAAGAGGGGAAACCAGCAATAACAGGCAAACTATGAACTCTGACCTTCTAAAGGCTGATGCACTTTCAAACTCTTTTTTTGATGATGAATCTGCATCTGACCAGCAACTGCACACAGACACCGATGGCACCACGTCGTTGCAATGCAGCACTTCTCCTTGCACGCTCGGACATTCACATCGTAGCTGCAGTCCACTTGGGTCAGACAAGGGCTCTGACGCCAGATTAACACTGGATCACACCCATCCTTTAAGTGAACTGGAACTTCTCCACCAGGAATGTCAGGAGAAAGAGGAGCTAATCAACAAGCTAAGCGAGCAGCTTGCTGACTGGGAAGAGCTTCAGTTGCGGCTCCAGGAAAAGGACCAGCTCAATCACCAATATGTGGAAGCGTTACAAGCTGCAGAGTCCACCATCGCTTACCTGACTGCTTGTAGTCTAGACAGCCAAGGACATGTGTTGCACAACAATTCAGGTCCAGATCCTGTGGCCTCAGATGCTACCTTGTACAGAAGATGCATTCAGCTCCAAGAAATTCTACAAGAGAAGCAGAGGCTTAATAACAACCTTGCAGAGCTTTTAAACACGTCAGAGAAAGTAATCAACTCTTCTTCCTGCCATGAAAATAATCCAGATATCAGGGATCTGTGCTTCAAGATAGGCATGGCCTTACAGCAGGTGAAGGCGTCTTCAGATATGCTGGACCTAAATGGTGATTTTGGAGCCACGGGGAGCTTGACAAAGGACATAAACCAGCGTGCTGACTGTCAGCAGAGCCCCCCAGCTCTGTGGGAGGAGTGCAGGCCTTATGCTGGGGTCCACGACAAACATAGAGCTGAAGATGCTGCTGCACAGCATCATTATGACGCTGGTGACCACAATGTTAAAACTTTGAGGCAGATAGCCGCAGAGTCGTTTAAAGAGAACGAGGCAAATAAAAATCAGTTTCAGTTGGGAGATTCTGAAGATGTAAGTTTAAGTCCTATGATGACAGAAGCTGTGGTGAAATGCCTCAGTGCTACAGAGTCTGTTGTTGCTTCTCTGGCAGAACACTGCACAGATAGCACACTGTCATCTGGCAAATCATCTCAGAGTAGCTCTGACCTACAGATGAATTTAGACAAACTTCAGAGAGCCTTGCAGGAGAGCAGTGACCTGAGAGAGACCACCCAGTTTTCTGGTTTGTGTGGAACAAAGGCGCATAATGAGCTCCATAACAACCTCTGCCACCTTTATAAGGTCTTTGCTGGTAAATCACAAAGAATTTCAGAACTCCAGGCTTCCTTACAAGAAGAGAGGGGTCATAGAGAGGATCCCTTGGAGCACAGAACTGTGCCAGAGGTAAAGGGATTACCACCGAGTGTTAAAGTTGAACTGGAAACTCTCCATAAGGCATTAAGGGAGAAGAAGAAAACATGTAAAAGCCTGGAGGAGAGACTTGCCACTGCACTCACCAACACACCTGAGAATGCACAAAAAGGTACTAAAACTTCCTTCGTCTTGTTATTTATTTTTGATATTTAGTATATATAGATATATATATATATTAACATATAAGTATGTTGACTCAGCAATGGTGTTTGCAAAGCCTCTAATGAGTGACTTCAAAAAGCGATGAGACACGCCGTATGCCATGCGATTCTTTAACCAAAAACATTGCCTCCAATAACAGCTCTGAAGCAGGATGATAAAGGCGTGCAGGTGGATTTGCAGGACCTGGGTTACGAAACCAGTGGCAAGAGTGAGCAAGATAGGGAAGAGTGCAGTAGCACAGGTAGATGTCTTTGAGACAGACTGTGCATGTCTGTCCGTTGAGTGGGCACTAATTTCAAATGTGGATCAGCTATCTGCATGGGGAGTGAATAAAGGCACCTGTAACACTGTCTCTTCTCTTGAGATGTGGCTTCTCTCGGTGTTATAACATCACCCTGTTGAACAGTTTCAGTGAGAGACCGTTCTGCACTCTTTCCAAATCTTGCATGTTTTCACTCTGGTGTTTGGGGGGTGCACTTATTAATTCTTCACTTTTATTTCTTGTCTTATATCACAGTACAGCTGTGTCTGACTTCACTTTTTATCTGGTATTCCCCATAATCTCCAGCATGCAATATTTTCTTGTTCCTGTCTTTATGTCGTCCATCTGTTCTGTTGATAGATTTCGAGGTCGGTTTGAAACCGAGCTGCAGCGCCTCAAGCCTGCCTACCCTACTGAAACATGAGCAGGCCGCGTTCTCCTCCACAGAAAACTTGGACTCAACATCCAGCACCCCGTACCCTAATTCCCCAGCTCTCAGCTCAGCCAAGGTATTACACTTTATATCTCTTGAACAAGTGTTTGGGATTTCAAGTATTTTTCAGTAGTCACTAGAAACTAGTGTTTCTCTCAAAGTCAGCATGGACTAATCATTAACATCTTGTACCATTTTTCAGGTCAGTCTAAAAAACCTTCAGGTGTATAATAAGTATGGAGTGTCTGAGGATCCTCATCAGCTTCAGGGACAAGTCAGAGAACTGAAGGCCCAGCTAGAAAACCAGACCAAAGTCATCCTCCAAATGCAAAGCCTGCTGCATCAGAACTCACTCTCCAGTGATTTGGAATTCAGCACCCCTGATCCTTCCAGTGCCAGGGATCAAAAGGGGAGACGGGCAGAAGAGCAGGGCCAGGAGGGGGTTAGAAAGGAGGGGGCGAACCCAGCGACGAAGGACAAAACTAGCCACCTGAGCATGGAACTGGAAAGGGAGCGGGCGCAGAACAGAAGACTGAGCGAACAGCTGCAGCAGACCCACAGCGGCTCTACGTCACCAGCCAAGTGAGCGATCCCTCTGGTTCACAGTGTTCATCTATCAACCTGTGCCACCTTTTAACTCTTCTCGTCTTTTGTTGTGTCCTCAGGCTGGACTCTCTGGTGCAGTCCCAGGCCAGGGAGCTGTCACAACTCCGCCAGCAGATCAAGGAGAGTCGCAAGCTGGGCGCCCTGCAGCGGCGGCAGCTGGAGGAGCTTAACAAGGCCTTCAAGGAGCTGCTGCAGGGTAATAAAGTGGACTGCTACATGGGGGAGGTGGTCAAGGAGCAGTTGGACAAGAGCCTTGGAATTCTGGACAGGCTGGAGGGGAGGCTCGACAGAGGTAGCTACTGCGGCAATAGTCCACACCGCACCTGAAGCACTTTAAAACATTTTTAAAAAATGCCATTTATTAGTTACTGACAGCACCTTTTACTCTGCCTTGTAGGAGATTCTCGTCTTGATAATGAGGATGTGGCGGCACTTGAATTATCCAGAAGGTACATTTCAACAATGCTGTAGTTTTTCAAACTTCTTTATTCTCTTGTAATTTGTGAATTGAAATGGAAAACTCTGTGATCATCTTATATTAAGGTACTACATTGCTAGACTGCATGGTGGTCTTTGACATTACTGGCTCTATACTTGACATAATTTTGTGTAATAATGTTTGTCTCGTGACCTCTTTAAAGCCCCCCCCCCACCTCCAAATAGCCAATTGCCTCATGACCCTGGGCGATGCATGTTTTGTTGGTGTCGAAAGGCATTTTGCAGTTGACCTAATTTTTTCCGTGACAGTCAGGACTGTTGCGGTTACACGGCTCACAATCGGGTCACGGCTGTCACGTATGTCTGAGAAACCAGAGGACACGTTTAGCACATCTTCTATGTTCTCGTTACAGTTTTCTTGACAGTTAGAAAGATTCATAGTTTTGCGACATCTCTGGCAATCAAATGTTTTTTTATGTAAATGTATTTATAATCACATTGATTTAGCAAAGAAAAGCTCAAGGTCATCGACTCATCCGTGTTATTATTAATGTGGACAGTCTTGGGGAGCTTCAGCCGGGATCACAGTCACTGCTGTCATGTGAGGAGAGCATGAAAGATCCTCCTGACAGCCCGTGTAGAATCCAGCAGGAGTTAGATGACCTACGAATGGAGTTAGAGAGCGAGAGGGAGGTGCTGCAGCAGCACGCCAGCCTCCTCGTCCAGCAGAACCTCACCCTGGCTGAATGCACCAGGGAGCAGCTGGACCTGTGAGTTGGTGTGATCCAGACTGACGGCATGATTGTGTGCTGTGAACTGGACTTGAGTTTGGGGTTGTTTTTTTTGCTCTCCTACGTTTACCTTTGCCGTGTGCGCATGTTTTGCCGTGCGTTGCCCAGACAGATAATGTTGAGGACCAAGTTTACCTCTTGGGTCCACCATGAGGACCCACATTCATTTGTTTTTCTCCTCCTCAGGCTAGCTCAAGAGCTGCAGGAGAAGAACTGCCTGATCCAGAGCCTGCAGAGCCAATTAAGAGACCAAAGTCCCCACAGCCACCACAGCTCACACTCAGATCTGTACCACTCAGACAGAACATCGTCCTCCTACAGCAGCGCAACAACACAGGGCAGCGGACCCAAGAGTAAGCACAACATGCTATAGATAGAATTCGTTTTTTTCCTTCTCAGCCGTGTGCCATTAAGGTTACTTGCATCTTTAAGCTGAGCACATCCTTCAGCAGCACTTCTTTTCCACTCATGTCTGTGCTGCTGCAGCGAAGCGTCCCGTAGAACAAAACACGCCATCCAATGGCAGAAGAGGTGTCCACTTTCAATCTGCTTTAAGTTGCATTATTCAGTGGCCCTATCCAGTTCTGCCTTCAAATACTCTTTCCCTGGGTAAATACTCTTACCCAAATACCCAAATACTCTTTCCCCGGGGAGCATCCCTGGGGAAAGAGTATTTCCCTGGGGAAAGAGTATTTCAAACATTTTGCAGTAGTTTTTCCATTTATTCAGCTACTACCTCTGTTAGTGGATGTTGTTAGAGTTTTGGTAACTTTCTGTAGATGCTGTTTGTCCTCAGTGATTGGGAGCCCAGACAGATGATCATAATATTTACTTTTTTCATGTTACTGCACTAATGTGAATCTGCACTAACGTGAATCTGTTTTTCTATGCTATCCATCATTAGACCAGAAACAGCTCCCTGATTGGATAACAGCAGCTGCTCATCCTGTAGGAGGAGTTCCAGAAGAAAGCGTGTCAGGTACCAGCAGCAGACTGCAGGGCCTGCAGAGGGAGAATGGACGTCTTCACGAGCAGCTGAGGAGCAGCGAGGAGCTCAACTCCTCCCTACGCAGTGAACTGGATCTGCATCGCTCAATTATGGCACAAACATCCTCCCGCCAGAAGGAACAAGATGATGGAAAGGAAGAATCGAGCTCTCAGACCCACGCACAAAAACTAGGAGAGGTCGGCACACAGGCAAATCCTGTCGATCAGCGGTTGAACTCAGGTAATTTCAAAAGGTTTTATATAAATTGGTGTTTCTATACTGTATTTGATACACAAATGGTCACAATGAAAATTATTGGACCAGAAACTGAGTCTTTTAATACAATATTTTGTGCATGCATGCCCATCAGACTTGCTGGGAGAACATCTACAGGAGATTCGAGCTTTGCGACTGCGCTTGGAGGAGAGCATCCGCACCAACGATCGTCTTAGGGAGCAGCTGGAGAAGAAGCTGGCTGAGGTGGAGAAGGACTCAGGTACAGGAGAAACAGTTTCTTCTTCTCGGTGTGATGAGCAGGTAGTTGTGCTGTTATTTGTTAATAGAATGTTTTTTGTGCGTCTGTCCACCAGCCACAAATATCTTCATTCGCGGTGAGGAGCAGGGTCAGATGGCCAATGAGATTCGAATTCTCTGGGGACAAAACCAAGCACTGAAGGAGCAGCTCAGTATGGGCTCCAAAGGTAAGGCACTCACACTTGGATAATCAGCAGCAAGCTATTTCAGTTAAATCAGTTTGAGGCTCTAAACATCAACACGCATCCCTTGAATTTTCCCCAGATAAGCAGAAAGAGAATGAGAAGCTGAGAGAGACTGTGGCCAGAAGGACCGCCAAGCTGGAGCAGAGCAGGAAGGAGTGTGAAGCTCTGAGGCAAGAAAACAGGCGGCTGCAGGAGAGGTTGGAGCAGAGCAGCCAGGAGGGGTCCCAGCTGCAGGAAACACTGCAGTACAGCAAAGAGGAGCTGCACAGGTACACATGGGGAGATGAGCACCATGTAACATGAACCTCTGCTCAGCTACTAACAACCCTAAAGAGTCACTACAATTACCATTGTTTCCTTCTACTGGTCCGTCTTAGAAACATGATCGTGGACCGCTTGTAGACTCCTCATTGAAGAAAACATGCACACATACATATGATAATGAAGGCATGTAACCCCCTGCCCTTGACTCTACTGACACAGTTGAGTGAGGCTGAAACCCAAAACCTGGAGTCTAGTTGACCCTCAGATCAGCCCTCTCCCTTTCCTGCTCCTTTTCGATTGGTCCGTGTGGTTTGGTCAAAATTAGGATCATATCGATTTCTATTAGTCTGTTTGCAGATTAATTACTATGTCAGTCTGCTTTTTAAAATGTTGTGTGTGATTGTGTTTGCAGGTTACAGAGCGAGGTTAAAGTCCTGAAGCAGCAGCTCTCTGATTCTCAACATCTTCTGCATTCGCTGCGCTTGGAGCTGCAAGTTTTCGAGAAGATGAAAACGGACCCTCACAAATCCCACGGTACCGGAGTTACCTTATCCTGGAGCGTCTCGGTCTTTCTGTCCTCGCCGTTGATCGATATCTTCCCTCCACGCCATTGTCCGCATCAGCAGGATCCAGCGAGGCTCCCCAGAACCCCGTTCCGTCCGGCTCCTGGGATCTCGGCGAGCTGCTTTCTGAGATCCGACACCTGAGGCTGCAGCTGGAAAAGAGCATCCAGACCAACACGGCCCTGCGGGAAAAGCTGGAGGAGCAGCTGCTCAAAGGAGCCCAGCGCTCTGAAACCATCAATATCAACTACCTGCTGTCCTCCCCAGGTACACGGGGGGGGTCCCCCATCAATTCAGACACGTGTGCAAGAGCGAAGGTTTCATGAGTGGGTTTTTTGTTTCAGATGAAGGTGGAAGGTCATCGGGCCGCGAGGTCAACGAGTCGCTGCATCACTCGCATCACAGTCAGAACAAGTGCACCAGCGCCCCTCACGGTGAGGAAACGTGCTTCTGCTCCTCTGGAGAACTCGCTGAGCTGCTCCAACCTCTGGCCCACGCTTCCTTCCCAGATGAGAAGTGGCGCGGTCAGCCCGAGCCGGACGGCGGTTTGCTCAGCAGCAGCTCCGGCGACAGCATGTCCGGCCCGTCGCGTCTCGTGCCGGGCCACCGGATGTGGGCCAATCGCAACGGCCGTCACATTTTGGGTCTGATCGAGGACTACAGCGCCCTCCGCAAGCAGATCTCGGACGGCCGCAAGCTGTCGTGCAGCCTGATCGCACAGCTGCAGGAATGCGTGGCGGTTTTCAGACACTCCAGCTCCACCAAGGTTCTGTTCATCAGCGGTGTGCTTTCAGCTTCAGGTTCCACTGGCAGAAAAAGGAAGGTTGAACGTTCTCATATCCGCAGGTGATGGAGGAGCAGCATCTGAAGAGCCTGGCCGGGAGCGCCAACACCATGCAGCACGTGCTGGAAGAGGCCGGGCGGCTGCTCAAGCTGGTGTGGAGGGTCTCCGTGCCAGCTGGTAACACGGCGGGGGACGGCAGCCGCAACCAGCAGGTACCAGCGGCAAGGGGGGAAAAAAAAAAAAAAAAGCGCCCGATCTAATGAGTCCGTTTCATTATCTTCAGAAAGCCTTAATCTTTTTATCCTGCTCGACAGGATGAACTGTTGAAAATGGAGGTAGCCAGACTGAAGAGCAGGCTGTCCCAGCAGGAGAGGATGCTGAGCGGAGCCGTCAAACGTCTGCGAACAACCAACCAGCTCAAAGAGGGAATGGAAAAAATGATTATTGACCAGCGTAAGTTTACACCAAAGTAAACAATATTACTTTACTTTGACGCTTATCCAGGACAAATGAAAGATGAGAGATCTGACATTTGTTTCCCTACCTAGTGTATGTAACCCACGGCGTACTGAAGAAAGCCCGGGGGAATTTGGAGGTAGGTTTGCATCTACATTTACATTTTTAAAGACTGGTATTTCATTTCTGCGGTGGCAAATTCTGTGTCAGTCAATCACGTTCCTTTTTCTTCTCGTTCTCTGTAATAATGCTAGATGAACTATAGTACCCTTTTTAGCCTCAAAGAGACGTCTGGAGGGCCAGACGAAGGTTAGTGCGGTTGAGGTGCAGTGTTTGATGCATGAGACACTGGCAAAATGGTGATTTTCTGCATGGCGCAAGCAAAACATCACCGCTCAGATTCGCAAGGTTGCTGGATTGTTTTAATATCGTTTACTGTTGTGTAGATTTAAAAAGAAAAATCTTTTTTTTTTTCTTTTTGTTCAAGCCACTTTAGGAATCATCGTGCATGTGAATGTTCTGCTCATCTAAGGCATCCTTTTAAAGGAAGATAGACAGAAAGCTTACTGCAGCTTCATGTACACGTTACATGGAAGTTGGCCTTGCTGCCCAAAGGTCGCGATTTGCCGACCAAAAAAAAAACCCCTTGTGCTCGCTCATGCACACATCAGCCCCGCCACTGTTCCTAAACAGTATCTGATGCATGCATCTGCAGCATCTGACAACTCACACGCAGCCCGTTTCACCCCGCATGTGGTGCATCAAAAGGCACACGGCCCGAGTTGCAAAACTGACTCGAGTTCCTTTCTGTTGCAGGAGGTCCCCGTCAGTGGTCAGTAGGGGGCAGGAGAGACCTTCGGCCTGAGGTTTACAAAGAGACTCCAGGGAGAGCCCCAGAGGAGGACCACAGCAGCGATGACTCCTAGACGTTGTCCCCGTACCTGCGTAACGTCCCCTTGTCCTCCAGTTACTTGTTAAGAATTGCACGTTTGCCTACAGAGTTCAGGTACTAAAGTTCTATTTTTTATTTTGGAAAACTGTAAATAGAAATCCCAGCAGTTTAAATATTCTCTTTTAATCTTTTTTATATGGTGCAGATAAGAACATAGAACTGTATTTTATTACTGACTTTACTTTTTGTTCTTATTTGTTGATATGTATAGAGTAGTCGTGGAACCATGTCCAAATGTGGGAAAGAAAAATAATGATGGAACTAAACAAAAGTCCCTTTATTGTATTGTATTTTATTGGTAAAAAATTTGGCAGCTGCTTCAAGATGGTATAACAGAAGTAGGCAAAGACATATTTAAGAGAAAAATAATACATAAGGCTGCTTTTCTACAATGTTTGAATATTGAACACTGACTAAAGTATTTCAAACCTGTCACCAAAAGGACCTATAAAACTAGGCCTGCACCAGACAAATCACAGTCAAGGACTGTTTCTGAGCAAGAAGAGGTCTACAGATGCAGATCTCTCCATTTAAAAAAAAAAAGTTGGGTAATCACACAGCTTCTTATTAACTTCAACACTGAAATCACAATATTTTACATTGGCCAACACACTGCTTTTAAAAAGAACCATTACGCAATGCTTGTGTGCTTGATTTCTTTTTTTGTCATATCTCCCACTCCACAAAAAATCTGGCCTTGTAAAGCAATTTTCGGAATCCTCCGTGGTTAAAAAGCACGTCTATCTTTGCACGAGCCTGACAAAGGCCTGAACGAGCTGTATAAAGGGCTCCTGACCTTCGTGGACCGCCTTTGAGCCTGGTGTGGTGGGCTTGGACTGGACAGAGGGAAGGATGCCACTAGCCGGGGATGATGGCGAACCTCTGCGGAAGTGGCGAGACAGGCTGGACAGAAGGGTGCTCTGGAGGTGAAGGACAACGCAGACTTGTTAGATTCATCCGCCAACCGTTAAAACTAGTGCAGGAAAGGAAACTGGTGCCTCACCAGCTCAGAGCTGAGCTCCTGCTTGAGCCTCTGCTTGTCTCGAGGTAAGATGGCAGGATCTTTGAGATAGCGGACCGCCTGAGAGATGAGCACGTAGAAACAGTTCTCCATGGTAAACATCAGCAAGGACCTGGAAGTAAACCATTCATCTCAATTTAACATTCCAAATCAAGACGGTTGGAGGGATCAAGTCAGGTGTTAGGAGGGACGTAACACACTTGAGTGCCTGAGTCTCCTCTGATGACGTCAGGGAGGCGATGCTCAAGGACACCGGCTCCTTCTTCTTCTCCATCTACGAAGAGCACAAACGAGCGTCAGGGACCTTGAAATAGAAAACGCTCGCTCGCTGAAAAAAAAAAAAGGCTGTCCACCTCGCTCAGCATGCTCAGGGCCACGTTGATTGTGGCCAGCAGCGTTCCAAATGAAGGTGCCACATCCGGGTCGAACGCTGGCGTGGTGAAGCTGAGCACAAACAGGGTTCTGTACTCAGCCAGGTCCATACACTGAGAGGCAGGAGGGAGGAGGGAGGGGGGGGACGTAGATACTACGATCAGGATGAATGTTCACAAAGAACCATTAAGGTCATTGGACAACAATGGACAGACCTGGTCCAATAGGATCTGGCAGCAGTCGGGAGTGAAGTGCTGCAGAGTCGCGAGCGTTTTGCTCAGTATCTTCAGCAGGCTGCACTGCACAGCCAGCAGAGCCTTCTGCTCAGCTTCCTCTCTTCCCGTCTCCCCTCCGCCAGCTGGCTTTTTAGACGGGGTGTTGGGGGGCCGCTGCGCCCGAGGCAGCGGTCCAGGGGGTAATGCTTCTCCGTTTTTAACCTGAAGATTTCCAAAAACAAGCACAGAACATAAATAACGTACCATCCCGTTTCCATTCCTAGCGGGATAAAACCCGAGCAAAACTGACCTGAAGGTAGTGATGAAGCATCTTCTTGCTGTGCAGCAGATACGTGCAGGTCTGACACAGGTAGCACAAGTTCACCTTCAAAGAGAGACACGCGCTGGGTGACTGACTGAGGCTGAGCGACTGGGGTGCTGCGTCGGGTAGCGTGCGGGTACCTGGATGTCGTGCAGCAGCTTGGGCAGGTGAAACTGCCACTCCTTGCAGAAGTTGGACAGCTGCAGCAGGAAGCCCACCGTGTGATCCGCCTCGTCTAAACACGCCAGGCTCTGCACCGTGCGCACCGCATTCAGGCACTGCAGGAGAGGACGACCTTGAGGCTCTGAACGCTGCTGCAAACCCCGCTGGACCCATCTGTGTGGGCGCGGAAACCTGCTGCTTACCTGTAGAATGCGTTCCTGGTGTACTCCCACGAAGTCCAGCGCCTCGTTGATGAAGTTGTAGCGGAGCGTCTTGAGCAAGCTCTCCATCAAAGACACACACAGGCGGTACACTCCTGGCCAACAGCCAGAATCCTGAGACTTTCGGGAGAAATTCTGCACAGAGAGACGTGCTGTTACTCAGCTGTCCCAGTCTTGAGACATAAATATTTCAGTAAAAGAATCTGAAGTCACCTGTGAAGCTCCATTGGAGGAGCCCTCGTACACGCTCAGAAGAGGGAGGCAGATTGTTTGGGTGACTCCTGCTGCTGCAACCGCTGCTGCCCCCTGCAGGACAGGTGAGACACCATCATATAGTCAGTCAGTCCCACATCACCGATATAGCATGTTCTTCATTATTACATCCAATAAACAAAGACGACTGAGTGGAAACTGTTAAAGTCAAAAATAAGGCCGCATCAGGAACGGTTTTGCGTCTACCTGAGGTGTGCGGGCCAGCGTGAGCAGCAGGTGAAGCGCCGCCTCGGTGAAGTAAAGGTTGCGTTTGGATCTCAGGCTGAGCTCGACTGCGCTGAGGACAGAGGGAAGCACCGGAACCTTCTTCATCACCGTGACCCAGTGTTCGCCATCCTCATCGGTCCGGCACAGTTCTTTTGCCAAGTGCAGTGCCAAGACACACACCTGATGACAACAAAGTTGAATTAGTCTGGAGTTAGTCTGATTTCTGTGTATTGTACTAGAAAGGTTTGTAAAATGTAGCAAAAAGAGTGAAACGAGTTGCCACATATGTATATTCCACTCTGAAGTCTGCCGTGGTGTGTGTGTGTGACCTCCCCAAAACACCATTTTTAATCCATTATGGTCATTCCTCAGAGGCCGGCTCACCCCGTCTCTCTGGTCTTTCTGCGAGTTGCGTGGGGAGTCCGTCTCCATGCTGTCCTCGTCCTCGGCCCCATCGCACTGGCTCGGGTGACCGGTGATGTCAATCAGTGTCAGGACCTCGTCCTTCACCGTCTCGCACACAGACGACAGTAGCTGAGGTAGCTGGGAAATGTCTCCGCCTGGAGGACAAAGGGATTCCACGGTGAGACGGGAAAAGCGGATTTCCGGTTAAAAAAAAATAAAAATCGGCCGGCAGCAGCAGCGCGTCTCACCGTTGAGACCCTGGATCTGCAGCACCGAGATGAGAGCAGACAAGATTTTGGTTTTGGTTCTCTCCATCAACTGCTGGTCGGCTTTTAGGACGCTCTCCAGGATCAGGGAGAGCGGCGACAAGACGTCGGGCGCTGTGGCGACCACGCTGCAGACAGGAAGAGATCCATCTGTTAGGTCACATCAGCCTCACCATGTTGTCCAACTCCTCGTGCGCCACGAAGAAAACCACGGAAGCCCGTTCGGACCTTCTCCACTGCTTGAGGAGGACGAGGAGCAGGGTGGCCATCACGGAGCCTAGGCGGAGACAAGGCGCGGACCTGGGTGTCGTCAGCTGATGAAGAAACAAAGAGTTTTAAAGTGGAAGTAAACTGAACAAAAGCAGTGACAATTATCCAAACACGTGATGAGAACTTACAGCGGCTTTGGTCCCATCCAGGACATCCATGAAAAGCTTCAGTTTGGTTGAGTCGTCCGTCAGATGCATCACGTCAGACTGAAAACACACACGGCGTACGCGTGAACACAATTATATCTGAGACACAACGGAAACCGAGTGCTTACGTGTAGTAAGCAGGGCCCATCAAGGCCTCAGATGTGCACTCTGCTGCGACGTACATGGGTGGTGGAGAGGATCAGCAGCGTCCGCCAAGCAGAGATCAACATCTGGGTCTCCGTGAAGTAACAGATGCCCTCTTCCTCCAGCTCCACCACGTGACACACCAGGGACTTCACGTACTGGGACCAGTACTCGTATCGCCGCGCAGTAGAGAACTTTTGCAGCGCCTCCTTCAAAGGCTGCTCCAAAGAACCGCTGCAACGACGCGGGCTCGGTTACTCCGTTGAAATCTGAGGGAGCTGACGGGCGGGTCGTTTGCAGCTGCAGATTTACCTGACGACGTAGTAGATCTCTAGGCCAATGATTTTCATGACAAAGGCACAGGTCTCCAACACACAAGGCTGAGGACGACAGACAGTTCTTAATCATTTGTCCTTTATTTAGTAATAAAAATTCTGTACAAACAACCTACCTCTGTGGTATCTGAAGGTGGAGTGAGGGTTCCAAAGAGAGGCGTTGTCAAGTTTTCCCAAAACCTCTCTCTAGATCAACAAACACCATATTTAATTCATCTTGCTTGAAGACAGGTGAACAAATATTTATGGGATCAAAGAGGTCTTTTTCTGAGGAGGCGCTTACTTTTTACGCAGGACTGAGATTGCGCTGTCTCGGCGATCCTGCCAGAGGGCGAGCAGGAAGGAAAGAGCGGCTCTGTGGAGCAGAGGGGGGCACCAGTACTTCCCCTGCTGTTTGGAATCAATCAGGTCCAACACCACATGGAGACAGCTCCACTCCCCCAGCAGGAACTCCTAAGAGTTCAAAATAAAAAGCTCCACGTTAAAAACGCACCTGCCTTCATTTGTGACCCGGCGGGGATGTGACGGGCCGTACCTTTGACCCTTCGCTGCCGTCTTTCACCTCCAGGTTGAGGAAGAGCTCAATCAGGCCGGGCTGGGTTTCTACGGCAACGGTGAGGAACTCCAGGATCATCACTTTGATTCTCATGTCTTCCGTCTTGCTCTGCAGCCGAGTTAGGAACGCGTCCCTGATGGCTGCAGCGTCGCTACCCAGGCAGGCGTAGACCGACATGGGGGCCACCTACAAAATAAAAGTCATTGAGGTTACCTGACCAAAAAAATAATGATGAACAAACGATCAAACCACAAAGATTCACAGGTAATAGAGCTTTTGGTTTGGTAACAGCCAATCAGCAATTCCAATCATTTGTTAGCAAAGGCATGATAAAAAAGGCTCCACAAATGTTATTTACAGATGCCCTTAAAAGTCAAGCCTGGAACATAAAAAGAGATCTGTTGCAGCTCTGGGGAAATAAAAGCCACCATGTGTTAAGAAGCACTTCCTTACAGTTGCAAGTCTCTTAAGGAGCTGGATTGCCAGACGAGGTAGAGCCGGGTCGTGCTTATGGTATATATACTTGGCCAAGACGGCAATGAGATTGTTGCCGTGGCCACCGTGTTGCGTCAGGGCCTGCTCCAGGGGGGACACCACGTCGGACGGCGGTTTCAGGCGGATGACATTGTTGGTGACAGAGAAAGCCAGTTTGACCGTCTGGATTAAGATCTGACCAGGACCTTCGGAAAAAGAGCTAAAGAGAGAGCGGGGGAACCGTGGAGAAAACAGGGTGATTGAGTACATTCATCTAAGATGAAACGATACTTGATCTTTGGAAAGGGGGACCAAGAGCTGAGCGTGTTCACCTGCTGGGCTGTGCAGCCAGGACCATGTCGATGGTGTCCACTCCCACACCCATGATGTTAACCACCGCCTGGCCGGCCTCAGTGTTTGCCAGGCTGTAGATGCACAGCGACTGCAGGGTGGGGGTGCTGCATCGACAGACAGGTTCAGAAGCATCAGTCCATTTATCAGACGGGAAACACTGATTATTACTATTCTAGCAAAAACAACAATATCAATACAGATTGCTGTTACCTGCCCTGATCCTCCCCCTCGGAGCTCAGATTGAGGATGGCGTGGATGAGCTCCAAAATAAGACAACCTGTCAGAACACGAAACGTTACATACCAACGTCCACCTTTCTGTTATGGAAGAAACAAAAATGATGATTCTCTTTACCGATTCTCTCTCTGACTCCGTAGGTGTTGTAACGCCACTTATGGTAGGTAGGCAACATTTCCTTTAACACCAACAGCACACAGGGAATGAGTCCTCTGTTTTGGGTGCTGCCTAGCTGCCCCTGAAATGTATCAAGATGGAATAAAGTTATGGTGGACATGGTGATGGCATGCAGGTCATGTCTGAGGGTGAAAACCCACCTTCACTAGAGTTTTAATGAGGGAAAGGAAGGCGATGGTGACAGCATACTCCCCTCTGGGCTGTTCGATCTGGACCAGAAGGTTACCATAGTTGCCTGCCTTCATTCCCTCAGCACTATCATAAGTGTATACATTACATTTAACACACATTCTGAACACAGAGAGGTGTATACACACTTAAAGCTTTTTCTTTTTTTTACCTTGCACACTGGGACAAGTTGCTCAAAGGAATAGAGGAGAAAGGAAGGAAACCCGTGTGGTGCAGACTGGACCAGACCTGAAGGCGGCAACAAAGTCACAAATTATACACGCATGCGCCTCGAAACCGTAACTGCTTCTACCGCACGGAGCAGAGCAGCTACCTTCGCTGGCATCCTGGCAGCCAGCCCAGAGAGACAGTTGACGCAGGAGGCGATCACGTCCACGGGAGGGTTGATGACTGATGTCAACCTGTGGAGTAACACACACGAACCACAAAAACAATTCTTGGTTGGTTTCCAGGCAAAAACGGAAAAAACAGCAGAGATGAAGAGGGCTGGTGGAAACGGTAAAGGGCGGTTACCTCTGCAGCAGCATGTAGATGCGCGACGTTAGAGGCAGCAGACAATCTGAGATGGTCCAGTCGGTACTTATTATTTTATTGACCAGATCCAGGATGGGTTTCACACGTGCACAGTGCACTATGACATCTTGAATAAAAGCAGTAACACAGTTTTACGTAGACACTAAATGGAATTGCTTTTTAGAATAATATATCATATACTAAAAGATGATAAAAAAATAAAAGACTTTGGAGTCCAGAGTCAATAAACCTGATTTCTACACTCTCAGTCTGTCCCATGTGAAAATTAAATTACTGAAAGAGTATCACTGAGTTTCAATCTTAAAGAAATTGATTTACAGTGAGTGTAGAATCAAATTCAAGTGATTGTTTGGTTAATTCTTTTGTACTGAAAATAAAAGGAGAAAACGGTTGCGTACCTGCGGTTGAGACTACATGAAGCAGCATCTCCACCTCACAGGTGAAGAGAGTCCAGGAGCTGTAAGAGAACTCCCAGCGAACCACATAACCCTGCTCGCCTCCGATTATCACCTGGCCCTGCACACCCTGAGGCATCCATAGATTAGTCTGCCCCGCACCTGGTGGTTCATATGAAATCATTATTGATTACACCGGTATTTATTAACTATTAACGTTTTAAATTTCCATATGTTGAACAGCAAAAAAGAAGCTTACCAAGAGGGTAAAGGAGTTTTGGCGTCTGTGTCCTCCAAAGAGTCTCATCATCCCTGGAGATAATATCAGCCGACTTATGCTTGTAAACTTGAGTGTAGAAAGACATCTTATCCAAAAAATTGTACACCTGCAAAATAAAAAATGCCATTAATCTACTGAAACAAAGCACAGCCGAGTCTGTATCAGTATCAATATGTGCGTAAAATATACCTTTTTTACAGTCGATTTGTTTGACACAAGAGCAGTAAGAAGCTGCAGGAGAGGTCCGATCTTATGAGGGAACATTCCCACTGCACTGTCCAGAATCATTCCCAAGCCCATGTTTGGTTTCTGTAAATCAGGATGCAAGTAAATAAAGTAGATAGTTGGCAAGTGTTAATCTCGATCCCTCAATCTCAACTTTCCCCCGCTCACCATTTCCCAAAAGATTTCAGCCAAATTGGGTGCAGACAGAACTTCGCAAGCGGCATCGATCAGATGGGAACTCTGTGTTGCTGCGCCGTCAGTCTGCCACGTCAAATGAGAAAGGATAAGTTCACAATGCACCTCCATGTGTGTACCAGTCATGTGTCTCATTACATACCTGTAGGCTCTCCTCTTCAAAAGAACTGATCACAAATGAAAGAAGACCATAGATACACATCTTTGCAGTGCTTGCTGTACACTGAAGAGAAAGTGGACAAAAGCTTTAAAATGTAGAACATACAGAACTTTCAATGCAACTAAAACCAATTGTTTCAATGTAAAGGTCTTCTCTTTGTCCTCTTACGTTATTCCCAGAGACTCCGAGGCTCTTCAGCATGGTTGAAATGTACTTGAACACGCCCAGCTGCAGCGCGGTGTTGCCTATCCTCCTGATCACAGGGCTGGACTCTTCCAGCTGCAGAGTGTGCCTCAGTAGGACCCAGGCAAGCAGCACCGGGCCGTGGTGAGGAATGTCGCCAAATGTCAGGAGCAGCCGATCCATCTCCTAACACAAAGCAACCCAACCATCATTTCAAGCACTGCAAGTTTTGATGCTGATTGGACATAAAGAATCTGGTCAAACCTTGATAATGTCTGGAGCGGTAGAGAACTGATGCTGTTCAGTACAATCTTCCAGCGCACACTTGTGCAAAAAATCGATATCAATGCCTTCAACCAGGATGAGGGAACTCATATATCTGTGAAAAACATGTATCAATGAGTACAGGTCAATTTCTGGCATGTAAAGTAAATAAGAAACAAATATAACAAAAAAGAGAGGCCCTTAATAAGAAAACATGTCATTTAAACTAAAACATTGGTTTAGATTTGTCTTTCTGCACTCTCAAATCTAACTGTAAAATAAACTGATTTTAATGTATGGAATGATATAGATTCAAAGACTTCTTACCCAATGCGATCAACCAGCATGTCCATGCTTTTGTCCACAAGGTGCCTATTGGTTTGGCGCAGACCGAAGCCTTGTTCTTTAAACATTTTGGTGAATCCCAGCAGGTCTGTCGGGCTCATTTCAAAGTAAGCGAAATACAGAAAGATGATCTCCAGGAGCAGAGACTGTTCTCTCAGGCACTGGCGGTACCACAGGGACACCTGCCTCTCGGTCTTGGAATGATACCAACAAACGCGGTCGTTCAGATTCTGATGTCCTTCAGGGTTAGGAAAGTAATTACTCTAACAAACTTGTGAACCAAACGAGCTCACCATGAGGCTGCCGTGAGTTTCCCATGTTGGTGCTTCTGCATTAAAGAGCTTTTTAAACTGCAACTGGTAGTTGCTCACCAGGTCCTTCTCCAGTTTGTTAACACAGTTACAGTACTCCGCCTGGAAAATAAACCCCCCCAAATTTAAAACAAGGTATTCCTCTTGCAAAAAAAAAAAAAAAAAACTGCCACAGCTCACCCTGTAGGCATGTCGCTCATCCTGGAAATACGTCAGCAATAGCAGGACACATCGCAGAAGACAGATGCGCTCATCATAGTAGTAGTCCGCTATCTGCAAATAAAATCATAGAGAATGATGCTGATTGGAATGATCGTGATAGCTCAAGAAAGCATAAACTGTCACACAGAGGTGAGTGCAACAGAGAGTAAATGAATATAAATGAATAATAGGAACTGGAGATCTGGGCACGGACCTTCAGAAGCAACACCTGGCTTTGTCGCTCATCCTTGAGAACAACCTATATGGAAATCTGGATTAGCCACTGTAATAATCTCTTCAAAAAACATTCTATAAAAAAAAGATAAAATTCAACAATATGAATAATTTCAGAAATGAAAATATAAAGGAGCAAACACCTTTAAGGAATCACGTGTTCCCCGGTAGTCTTCCTGCAGGTAGCACTGTAAAAGCTGCACACTCTGTAGCTCATCAAGACCCTGTAATGTCAATACAGTGTAAAATTATTACCTTCAGCAGCACAAAAGGAAGATAATATTGATGGTTTGGGCCACTTACCAATAGTTTACTAATCCTCAGACCAAAATCTTTTAGCGGTTGTGCAATACTTTTGTTTTCTTTCACCTTTGCAGCAGATGATGAGCTTCAACAAACAACGTCATGGTTACCATTTTTGAAAAGATATATAGAGGACATATAACATTACAACCAAGCTGTGACATACCAGGGTGGCTTGTAGTAATTCAGCCCTTGATGCAGTCGGTCCCAGTGTCTATCAAGCTCTGCCTCAATCTGTGCCTGTTAGTCAACCACGAATAATGAATGAAAAGGAAAAAAAGAAAGGTTCCGACATTTAAAAAAGTTTTACCACAACATCAGCATGGCGTGTTTTTCATCATAAAGAATTCTGATTAATAATTAAATCAATGATAACCCCACTTCTGTAAGTCTTGTAAATCCACACTTACTGTGGATTTACTGAAGATAACATGACTCAACGTGCTTAAAATAAACCCTAACCCTGGCTGAATTCTACCTCCAGGCTGTTGTTCAGGTTCATTGATCAACACTTCACAACAGATGAGACGTCATACCGGTTCTCTGAGTGCAGATCTTCCTGCCAGTATGGTCCACAGTTCTCTACAGCTCCTAAAAAGAATAAACATTTTAATAATACCCGACACTACTGTACAACAAGCAGTAGAGCCGTAGAAGTCAGTACACGTGTAGTCATGGAGTTCTCGCTGCACACGACCAGTATTATCATTTTGCTGCACAATCTGATTATTTGTGCTGATAATAGAAAGAGTCGTTTCATATTTGTCTGGCTATACCGGTCAACATCAGGAGGGTGACTCTTTTCTAGCCGAGTCAGTTAAAAAGTTTAACCCGATAAACCCATCTGGAAGCTTTAAACAAACAAACGTGCTGGTGTTTGGTGGTTTGTGTTCGTTTCCTCCCGTTTGTCACACTTTGATCTGCAAAAGGCGGCGAAGCAAGTTGAGTGATCAGAAGTAGAGGAGAGCGACCTCGGGGCTGCGGAAGGCCCTCCTGTGTGTCTGGATCGTTGACAGTCGTTCGCTGTCGTTTGTTTTGCTGCTTCTCCTCCGAACAGGTTCAAAAGTTAACCGCTCCGGCGGTGTGCTAAGTTAGCCTAGCGGCGGGGGCCGCCGCCGCCGACGCGCCGCCGAGCGCTTGATTGGCGACAAAAGTTTAGAAACGTGCGGGGCCACCACGGGCACTTCACACTTTCTCGCTCGGAGACACATTCGGGTGATAAAACAGCCTGAATTGAGCACGTCGCTGCCTACCTGATGCTCAACTCCGATTCCGCCATCTTCGCTCCCGCCACGTGATTCGCTGCTCCGCCGTGACGTCATCGCCGCCGTCCCAAATTTCTTCTTCGTTGGTGGTCGACATTCTTTTTCTTCAACGCCACCTGCCGGCGCCGGTGGTGACGCGTTTTCACAATAATAAACGACATGATCGGGAAAATGAATCAAATTCTATGTTACAATTGCGTCCATCTTCTAAAGAGATTATTTCTTTTTTTAAAAATAACAAAAAAATCTATATTTAAATCGGCGGGATTTCCCAACAAAATAATTGTCAGCAACCCCCCAAAAAACAATAAAAACATATCTAAAATATCAATATATCAAATCTGAACATATTAAATCTGAATATATTAAATCTGAATATATTAAATCTGAACAAACACTAACCTCGCCATTGAGGGCGACGTTGCATCCGCACCACGTGACCTCGCTGTCAAACATGGCCCCCTCCTTTTAGGCGTGAGACAAGAGACACCCGACAAAGAGGATTCTCCCCCTGAGGAAGGTTTTCGCACCCCCGGCCGGAGCTGACATGCCGCGGTGCGTACGGTCGCCGCTTGTCGCCGCGGATCTTGTTCAAATCCTGCGCGTCCCGGGCTCAAAGCGCCAGCTGGGTCGGTTCGGCTGTGCTGTGCATTCGCTCGATCCCGCCCGGGTTTGCAGCATCCTTGACTTAAATAGGGATCGTTTATGCCTTAGAATAGTGTTCTGTACCTGCTAGCCTTTGACGGGGTTGCGTCTGCGTTGCCATTAAGGGACTTAGAAAGCGTCTTTTGTCAACAGCCCAATAACAAATGAGGGAAACGTGGCCAATTTACGACCTCGGGGACAAAAGGTCGCCGCTGATGTAGATCTATTTCTCCTTTAACTTTCATCTATGTGCATCTGTGTTGCACTCACTCTCTCTCAGCGTTCAGTGCGGGCTCAAAATATGCATATTTTATGACAATAAGTAGATGGAGCGAGCCTCAATAATGGACAGCCTTGTTTTTATTCTGGGAAGCTGACTGACTTGTTCTCCCCTTTTCTTTGAATCCGCAGAGAGTGATAAATGCCTGCCAAACGATGAAGCATTCCAGAGAAAAGAACTAACAGAAAAGGGCCGCCATTGTTCCAGACCATCTGTTCCTTCTACCCTGCGAGCCTCCAGCCAGTAGCAATGGAGATGAACCCGGTCTTTGTCGAGTCCGCCGTCGTCTTCGCCATCGTGGGGTGCGTCCACATGGTGCTGTGGAACCAGCACTCCTGGTGCAGCATCGCGCTCTTCATCCAGGCTTTCTACGTCCAGCACAAGTGGGACCGCCTGCTCAAGTCGGGGGGCGCCGTGTTCCAGTTCCGGCCCTCGGCGAACAGCGGCATCGTCCCGGCCTCCATGGTGATGCCCCTGCTGGGCCTGGTGCTGAGGCAGAGGTGCTCGGTCTCCGGGAACGTGTACTTCGAGCGCTTCTCCATGGTCGTCACCATCACCGGCATGATGCTGGCGCTCTTCCTCTCCCTGATCGCCCTGGGCATCACCCGCCCCGTGCCCACCAACACCTGCGTGATCGCCGGCATGGCCGCCAGCGCCATCCTGTACACGACCAAGCAGACGCTGACCGTCTCCGAGGTCATCGAGGTCCTGGAGGTGCTGCTGATCTTCGTCTACCTCAGCCTGATCGTGCTCTACCTGCTGCCCCGCTGCTTCACGCCCGGCGAGGCGCTCCTCGTCATCGGCGGCGTCAGCTTCATCGTCAACCAGCTCATCAAGCGCTCGCTCAACCTGACCGAGGTCAAGGGCGACCCCGTCAACTACTTCCTGCCGGTGGCGGTGGTGGGCTCGCTCCTGCTCGGCGTCTTCTTCGCGCTGCTCTTCTGCTTCATGGAGTCGGAGACCTGGGTGTCGTCGGTCTTCTTCCACATCATGACGGCGGTGCTCGGCCTGGGCGTCCTGCTGCCGTGGCTCTCCCTCTTCATCGGGAGGCACCCCCTCATGTGGCTGCTGGACTTCGTCACGCTCACGGACAGGAGGCTCTCCCTGCTGGCCTACTGGCTCTTCCTGGCCGCGCTGGCCACCTGCGTCGTCTTGCACCAGAACCATCAGCGCCAGTCCGGGTCCAAAAAGCACCAGGCCTCCACCGTCGTCAGGAAGTACTTCCACCTGATCGTCGTGGCGACGTACGTCCCGGGCCTGATGTACGACCGGCACCTGCTCCACGTGGCCTCCGTGGGCTGCCTGGCGGTCTTCCTGTTCCTGGAGTACGTGCGGTACTTTCGGATCCGGCCGCTGGGTCAGGTGCTCCGGCAGGTTCTGACGCTGTTCCTGGACGAGCGGGACTCGGGGCCTCTGATCCTGACTCACGTTTACCTGCTGTTGGGAATGTCTCTCCCCATATGGCTGTTCCCCGGACCGTGCGCCCCCAAGGGAGTCCTCCCCGGCGCCGGCGGGCTGGTGCCGTACGCAGGCGTCCTGGCCGTCGGGGTCGGCGACACGGTGGCGTCCGTGTTCGGCAGCACCATGGGGGAGATCCGTTGGCCCGGCACGAAGAAGACCATCGAAGGGACCGCGACGTCCGTGTTCGCCCAGATCATGGCCGTGGCCATCTTCCTGATCTTCGACAGCGGCATCAACCTGAACTCGACCTACTCGTGGATCGTTGGCTCCATCACCCTGGTGGCGATGCTGGAGGCTTACACCTTCCAAATAGACAACCTGCTCCTCCCGCTTTACCTCTTCATCCTGCTGCTGCTCTGACCGGGCGGTCGGGCGCGGGCGACAACGGATCGATTCTTCTGCCTTCGGCTCTTTCTGGAGATAAGCATGCCCTAGAGTTCACTGCAGCCCTGCTCACTACACTCAAGTTCGCAGCAAACGTGACGTTCAGATAACTTTTTCCACATCTCCATCCTTTTTTTTTTTTTTTTTCCTTTTGTAATGAAAACAACCACTTTCACTTTCTGTGGCAGGCTTTGATTTCTTCACCTCAGACACTAATAAAATCCTCAATTACCTAATAAAGGTACTACTCCAAGGTAGAAAAAAAAAAATCAAAATTGTGAACAGTTTTATTGCTAATAAATGCCATTTGGACGATGAGTGTCTTCTTATCCAACATGTGTATATATTTTTTTTTAATCTATTACAGTTGTCGGTGCTGTGGATGGAAATACATCACCAGTGTTTGTACTTGCAGAAAGGCAAGAGGATGTCATTGACTTTGCATGTGATTATGTACACATTATACACTTTATTTCATATTTGATCGTGGTTTCTTGAAAGTAAACTATAGATTTGTTTGTGAACCTGCGATCCTCGCATTTCTGAGTTTGTAATGTGGGTATGTAAAAAGTTATGACTGTTTTATGTTATTTATTACCATAATCCAACATTGAAATGTTCTTTTTGTAATCATTTTTGCATCTAATGCAATAATGCATGTTGTGGGCTTCAGACCGGAACGGCTGAATGAATTCTAGCGGAGGCGTGCAAAGCCTTAACATTAAGATAAATGTAAACATATTAAATATTCCTGCACAGGGATAAAGTTAAGGTTAACTTGTCTCTAGAAAATGCTGATTCTGTACAGGTCAATGCAGTAAATCAAGAGGAAGCAGAGGAACCTTTAACTGCATGTAAAGACGTTGCACTTCCCATTGTTTCTCAATGGCTTCACATATTCAAGAGGAAATTCTCTATACCCATTGACATGATACATGAGTAATTCTGGTCTGATTACCTGGAGGTGAAAAGTCCTCAAACACCTGATGACCCCCGGATACGTTACTGGTGTTGGGTTCAAGTGCATTCACGAGATGAATTCCATAGAGCTAGTTGGTTAGGTTGACCTTACGGTAGCCCCTTTTCTGTAAAATGTTCTTAGGAGTGGGAAAATAAATGCTGATTTCCTGACGTCTACTGTGTGTAATGCTCCTTAGCATTACACAGCATATAATACAATAACCTCTGATTTGTTCTACCCGTTTTTTCTATTTTACATGCTGTGTTACTCTAAAACTTTCCGCATTTTCAATTTCAAAACATTTTTAGCTTTTTCTTCCTCTTTCTGTCCTGTAACTAATCTAAACTTTGCTGAAAATGTCAATCAAGCCTTCGAGCCTGTTCAGGGGCGTGTTCATACAAACACATCGCATTCACATTAACAGGTATTAACACATCACGACTGTCAAGGCAATAGGACCAATGCGTACATATTTGAATTTAAAAAATACTTTGATTAAAAAACGCTAACTACAAAATCTTTTTTTGTAACTGCGGTGTATATAATGTCACAGTTAACTATGCTTCCCTCATGTCGTTTCCATAGCATGCTGGTATGTCGATCGTATAAGATCCCTTCTGACAAATAACAACGGCTTCTGGTGTTCTGTCCTCACAGAAGTGTTCAGAATGATTGCTGGAATTAACTTTACATGGCGCTGTGATTTTTCAGCTCCGAAAAACACCCCGTTGTGTCTAGCTCCCCCTCCGACCTCCTGGTGTCGGTCTCCAGATGTTGGAGCCGCAGCTGACACGAACAAAAATAAACCACGAAGGTTGTTCTGCGCGGGGCGTCTAGTAACAATCTGCACGGACCAAAAACACTTATACAGTGTAGAGGAATGGGAAAGGGAGCTCCTCGGTGGGCTGCAACCTGAGGAAGTGCAAAGAGATAATGAGAAGAGATGGGCTAAGTGTTTAGTCTGAGAGGCAGAAGATGTCTTTGTAATGTTTTCCTTCACAGAACTGAGGAGAAAACAACTTCGGATAAAAGCTCCAATCTCTAATCAAGCTTGTAATCCCTCCTATTACACATACATCCACATAACATCACACTTATCTTCGGTGTTGGCAGCTGGACTGAGCCAAACATTTGCTCTCGCCGTTATTAACATTTCAAAATCAGTCTCACCAGTTGTCGGGGCTCCACTGAGTGTCCTGGGACTCCATGATGTGGAAAGTGTAGACATGGCGCGAGTCCTCCGAGGTGTTTGGTGCACTGCGATGCACCACCTCCCCATGGATCAGTATGACCCCACCTGAGGGCACAGCATGAGCTCACTGGGTGGCATCGTAAAGAAGGTACTGGGCAGCAACATTCTATTTTATTAAGTTACAAAAACAATCTTGTGAGTAAGACACGATGCTTCATTTTTGCCAGAAAAGATCAAGGGAGGTGAGAGAATGTCACCATTTCGATATGAATCATTGCAGAATTCCCATCCTCACTTTAACCAGATGCAGCACGAGGCACAGATCCAGAGCAGAGATGTTAATCATTCATTTGAACCGGACAAAGAGCAGAAGAGGGCGGAGTGATCGCTCCAGTGGTGTGAAGGCCGCTGGTTCCACCCCAGACCCCCGTGTCCTACAGGTCCAAGTGTCTTTGAGCAAGACGCTGACCCTGAACCCCAAAACAGCTCGCAAAGCCGCGTCCCCCGTGTATAAATGTGCAGAATGTGGCCATTCCTCAATGGTTTTCAGGGTCTCGGGGGGGATAAATATGGTCACTTTAGTCTTTACTTTTCTCCTAATGCCAATCAATGTTTTAGATTTATGCAGTATTGTCACTGGAGTCTCTTTTCCAGAATCTTTTTTTTTTTTTTTTTAAATAATGTATATTAACTGTTAAGTGCAGTACCTTTTTTAACTGGTGCAGCCACAAATTTCCCATCCTCATACTCAGGTTCTCGACCGATGAAATCTGTCAAGGGAAATACGCCAGGCGGGTTTCGCACCATGCGTCGGGAAATACCACCTGGAGAAGAAAAAAAAAAGGTTGAATACGTGCAAAAAGGAGAGAACGGTGAAGGGATGTAAATACATACTCTCAGCAAAAACAGTTGTTTTTTTTTTTTTTTCCTAATTGCCCTTTTTAACAGTGTGCTCCATTAAACTTTGCAGGCAATCGTTGCTCATAAAAGTGATTTACTAGATCTAGATCTGGTAGTCAGATCCGGGAGCTTTTTGCAGCCCCACACGTCGGGCGAGCTCACTCTTGTGCGACCCCGGGATGAACCACAGGCAGCCGTTGTCGATGGTGGCGTCCTCCAGGGCGATCCACATCCCCATCACCCTGCCCAGGGGCTCCGTGTTCAGAAACGAGGCATCTTGATGCGGCGTCACTAGGGCGCACGGACACCGCGGAAGACACCTTTGTCAGCGAGCGCGTCACGATTTGAATTCTGTATTTTCAAACAAGCCCTTTTTTTTTTTCTTTGTACCTTCGCCGCCAATCCCTGCTTGCTGGAAGAGGAGGACAGGGAAGTTGCACGTTGAATTCTGCTGCTTGCTTTGCGACACTGTGAGGCGTTTCAGAGGCAATTCGGGGACTTTACCTTAAAAATGTACATGCTTTGCAGCACGACGGGGCGTGCAAATCCCAGCGTCTTTGCAATGCTCTTAAAAAAACAAACAAAAAAAGCCCCCCCAGCGCTTGTGAGTGGGTGCAGGCCGTCCTGTGACTTCGCTCACATCCCTCGACAGCTCACCTGAACTCTGGGCGAATGCGTAACCCTTTTGTACAAGGGTTCGTACGCATGCAGGGCTAAAAGGACAACAACCGGGATTAGCTAAGATGTCCAAAGGCTCCCACTTTGTAAATGAACTCCAAACAAAAGTTACCGTGTCCAACTTTGTTCACCGAGCGACATTTTGGAACTGTGAATTCCCCTGGAAAACATAGACACAGGAGATATTTCATTCCACAAACAGGCGATTGAGTCGACACTTTTTTGTTACACAAAAGCTCACCCTTGTTGTCAAAAACCCCTTTTTCAAAGAAAAAGCGGATCTTATCTCCACTGGTGATAAAATAGTCAGCACTTCCCTGCAGGGCAAATGGTCACATGAGTCAGCAGGAAGTGAATAAATCAGATGTGCACATAGAGAAAGCGGCCAAACTACTTTTCCTGTTGATTTCAGGGTTTTCTATCAGCCTGAGATCAAAGCACAAGGCCAAGGTAAACACAGCGAACCGCAGGACGGGTTGTACATTTACAGACTACATAAGCGCAGGTTAATGGGACCAGGGAGCTTACCTGCATCTTTAAGTGCAACACCATGGAAAGCATGCACGAGACGAATATCGAGTGTTGAAACTGAGGCGACGACCGCTTTAACGGTCACCTTCTGGGGCTCCTGGGTTACCTGTTTCTGGAGCTGCTCGTCGTGATCGGTGGAGAAGGTGATGCGGCAGTGTTCAGGGACGTCCGCCTCGTCCACGATGGCTGACATCCTTTGCCTTAACTCGTCACACTCTCGGGAGGTCAGCAGGCCTTCCAAAACCACATATCCCTCCTCCAGGTACTGTCAAGAGGGAGGAAAAGGGAGGCAAGAACAGGGCACTTTTATCATTACATTTCCATGCTTTACACAAAAAAAGAAGTCACAAGTGATCATCAGAACTGTAGCATTTCAACAGCTGGTTAAAATCATTCTGGTGCAGATTCATTATTTAGACTTTAATCACTTCTTGAAGCTCCATACAACAAATTACTTGAATGAAAAAAGCAAAAACAAATAAAGCTTGAGAAAATTATGATCTCAACTTTTTTCATAACAAGGCTGGTTATCAGAATAAATCCAAATGCATGGATGCATTTGCTATCAATGCACGAATGATATGTAAAGAGGTAAACAGGTAGGACAAAAACCTCTACAAACACATACAAGACACTGAAAACAAATAATAACGATTAGTTACGTAATATGTCCTGTGCACACCATCGTGCTAGCACTTTCTAGACAAGATTGCAGGAATGTGACCCAGACGAAACCTCTGCAGCAGAGTTTGCATGTCCCCCATGAATCAACATTCCGTCTCTGTTTTTAAAGTTATGCGCTTCTCACCTTTTGCGCGTCGCGGTTTGTCATGAAGTCTTCCATACTGGGAGCTGCTCGGCTCGAACGCTGGTCTGGCGAGATTGGACGTGGCTGTATCAATTCAAGAGGCTCGTCAGAGTAATGAGTGTTGGAGTAATCTGTAGGGATTTTCTTTTTAACTCTTTCGCTGCAGGCGCTTGTGCTCCGTGTAGTACCAGAGCGCGCCTGTAGGTGCCGCTAGCAACTGCTGGAACCATAAATGACTAACCTTCCAATAAATTTCGGTTTGTGACGGTAATATATAATCCAACAATTAAATTTACTCTACGTGCCTCTGCGGTCGGACTCACAAGCAGAACTTGCATCTCATGATGCCACCGCAATGATTTATGGTGTCGATGGTGCGTTTGTGGTCCAGAGGACTCACAGGAGGTGCATTCATGGACCTCCCTTGCGTTCTAACGTCATTGGACTTTTTTTTATTAAAGGTAATCTCCGTTGAGAGTAAAACTGTTAGGTTGATCAACGTTTTAACGAAATCATAAACCTATTTAACGCGATATACTTTTAATCAACATTATTTTTGTACATGTTTACTATCAGATTGGAATTTTAAATCCTACTCATCCGACTCCTGAACTTTCCCATAAGTGCTGTTAATTTGACCTGGACTAAGTGGAACATTAAATAAACTCCAGTGATTTTAAATATTCACAACATGCAGGAAAACAAAGGATTTGGTGATTTGTTTTATTATCACGTGTCAGAATGATACAAAAGTCGGTTCTGATTTTTAGAATATCAAATATAAGTCGTCCTGGTTAGGAAGCCAAAATTGAATCCATCTGGAAAGGATTTATTGATCGCTATCTCTTCACGTAGACATGTTTACTGGATGATTGCTTTCCCTATGTTTTAAACAGTAATGCTCAGCATCAACAGAGTCATGCTGTAAAACGAACAAAAACCAATGTGAACCTGCGGGAAAGCAACAGTTTTCATATTTCCCTGACATACAGGCTTTACAGTACAGAGAATAAAACAGACAATCATGGACTTTAAAAGTGATATATACAGGTAGAGATTCAATGTCAACATATTCAAGGCAGGTTTCTCCTCTGGTTGTCTGTACAGGTCTCAGAAATGTCTCGACAATAACTAAACAGTAATGCAGATGTGATGGGCGATTACTTCCGATATCATCCATCTGTTTCAGTTAAAAATCGTGAGGCGTTGTATGCCGCCCGTTATACAAATCAAACATGCATGAATTTAGACGCATGTACACGACACATCAAAGCACACTGTGATATTTTGGAGCCAACAAAAGTGGTCAGGAGTCTACATTTCACCAAATTTACAGTAAAAAAAACTAACCATTACAAAATTATTTATATTAATAATGGACAAGTACTTTTTTTTTTTATAAGATCCAGACCAAAATGTGTTTACTAAACAGGACTTGTTCCTCCTTCTGGAAGAACTGCTGACCTCGCCACAGACATCAACCTGCTTTAATGTGGGAAATGGGTGACTGCCGGATGACTCAGGCGGTGACGGGAAGCACTCGAGAAGGGCTTGCGCACAAAAACCTCACGATCAAACCTCGCCGCTCCGTGTTTTACATTCAGCGTTTGGCAAAAACAACTCTTTAAAACGACGACGCATTTAATCCAACCAGACGCCTCACCCGGAAAAAAAAAAAAAAAAAAGAGCAACAAAAAACGTCGTCAGATCCATTCAGGTAGCCGCCGCATAGAAAAAAAAACACCAAAAAAACAAAAACAAAAAAATCGACGTATGAGAACAATCCCGCGGATTCATCGCTTCCTTTCTTCCTGTGACCTTTCCCTTCAACACGAAGACTGGTTGCTAGTCAACACATTCAAGACTGGGTCTCCTCTAACACAACACATGTGACCCAGACAAGAATGTTTCAAGGCCCCGTGAACAAATGGGCACAATTACAGAGAAATCAAACTAAACTTTCTTAAAAGTTGGCAGCGTGTGAAGGGACGGATACTGTATGGATAAACCAGAGGTGGTCAGCATTTCACTATGGATTTTACAAGATATTCAAGCAATAAATGCGATGTTTGTGATTTTTAATGGGGAGGCGGGCTTGTAAAAGATATTAGCAATGAGAGGTCTGGCTGGAGTATGGCATAGCAGGGTTACTCCAAATTATGCTATTAAACCCAGCCTTCAAAGAGGGAAAGTGTTTCAAGCACACAAAGCACATTGTATTCATTTGGACCCTGGATGTTGAAAATCCCATATTTTGCATACTCTGCAAGTAAAACGCACGTTCCACTTTTGTGTAGTTTGGTCGAAAACCTGCCTCGTTCGCTTTTTTTCCCCCCCTCTGTCTCCCACTTGTCCTCAGAATTCACTTGGCAAAATTTTGCTAGAAGACCATTTCCACTTCCATCCATGCTGTGCTAATCTGCATCCACCGCCCCCCCCCTCCCTTCTCCAAAAAAACCCCCAAACAAACAAACAACTACAGTGCTAATCCCACATCAACAACTTCATGGATAATGCGCGGCTGCATTCTGAATAAATAAAAAGAGATTAAGTGTTCAAACAACCCTGTATATTCACTACAGGCAACACATTTGACCCTCTGACTGACATTTTGTGTGGAGTCATAAGAACTCTAAGAATTCACAAATCAATAAATATGCGTGGATGCCAAAAATGATTTTAACAGAAGTATGGCAGCATTTAAAAAAAAAACAAATAAAACAAATGAACCTTGCAGAGCTTAGTGAGAAATATCAGTGGTTGAGTTTAAGGCATGCAAATATGATGAAACAATTATGGTGTGGGAAAAAAAAATCCAGGAAGAGTAAGTTGTTTTCTGTCTCTTAAGGGCCTGAGCTGTGAGATGAGCTTCTGGTCTTAAGTGTCTCTTTTTCCAACTGTTCTCAGTTGAAACATGTATCGATGTTGTGTGTGTATATGTGTGTGTGTGTGTGTGTGTAAGTGTGTGTGTGCATGTGTGTGAATGCGGGTCCTTGAGAAGACACCCTCACGAGATAAAAACCCTCACGGGGTCAAGGAGAGGTCTCGAAAAGACATTCCACCTGGATTAATGCGAGACAATGCGTTGCAAAGTAGAAACACCGAGGTTTAACCGTGGAGTAGATCCAAGGAGGAGCACTGGGCCGACGTTCGTACGCTTTCACAGAGTTAACAGTCACTTTGCTCAAAACCTTCCGTAGCAAATTAGGGACTCGACCACAACCTCAAAAAGGAGCGTCATCGGTTTTGACATCTGCCGGTATTGCGAGCTGCAGCTAGAGACCAATACTGCATTCGTTGCATTGACTGCATTGTTTTCCGCGCGTATCACATGTTCAGCAAAGAAACGATAAAGGCATGGCTGAATCATGCTGACAGTTTTTTTTTGTTTTTTTTGGCTTTCATCGATAAACGTGTTTGTCGCTGTTCCGGTGGCATGCATAGTAGACGGCGCCTGCTTGCATCCCTGCGGCTTTTACATTCAAAGAAATACAAGAGCAAAGTCGCGATATGGTTCTCCGCCCAGTTGGGTTGTTACGCTGTTTGTTTTCACAACTGACCACGGTGTTGGCTGTTCCCCGGCTCCCTGGACCAAAATCCCGGGTTCCCCGCTCTTCAGGCCTGCTCCTTGTCGGCCCGCCAAAGCTGCTCTTTGACCTCCGACGGCAGAGTGTTGAAGAGGTCTTCCTCCACCACCAGGCTGCTCTTCTTCAGCAGGCGGCACTCGCCCAGTTCCACGGGCAGGCACTCCAGGCGGTTGCCCCTCAGCTCCAGCTGGGTCAGCCCGGTGAGTTCTCCAAAGCGTGACGGCAGCGTCTGCAGGCAGTTGTTTCCAAGGTTCAGAGTACGGAGCTTCTTGCACTTAAACAGCTCCGGGGGCAAAGTCTCAATCTGAAATGATAAAATGGAGCGTTATGTTAATCTTATGAGATGAGGGGGGGGGGGGGTACTTTGTTCTTTGTTCCTCACCCTGTTTGCTGTGACGGCGAAGTATTGCAGGTTCTGGAGGGAGCCCACGTCGGGGTGGATGCTGGTCAGATTGTTGTGACTCAGGTCCAAGAAGCGTAGCTTGCGGCAGAAGAAGAGCTGGCTGGGGATTTTCTCGATCTTGTTCCGGTTCAGGTAGAGCCTCTCCAGGTTGGTCAGCGTTCCGATCTGAATGGGGATGTAGGCGATCTGGTTGTACCACAGCTTGAGGCACACGAGCCTGTGGAGATGCTGGAAGCTGATGATCTCCTCGATCGTCTTCAGGTTGTTGTCCTTCAGGTCGATCTCCTGCAGGTTGTGCAAGCTGAAGATGGAGTGCGGAATGCGTTCCAGGTCGCAGCGGAGGAGCTCGAGCTCGGTGAGGTTGACCATTTTCTTCAGGCTGTTGAGCACTATGAGCTTGGTGCCCTCGTTGTTGATGGAGAGCTTCTGCAGGTGCACACCCACGTCTGTCACCACCTGGGGCAGCTTGGTCAGGTTGCTTTTCAAACGGAGAACTTTGAGGCTCTTGAGCTCCCGAAGCCCATCGATGACAATGTACCGATTGTTTTCAGCACTCAGGTTGCCAGTTAGGTGCAGCTCGCTGAGGTTCTTCAGGCTGTAGATCCACAGTGGGATCTCCTTGATGTCAGTGAATTTGATGTGAAGAGACTTGAGGTTCTCCCTCAGGAAAGCAAGGGCCGGGGCCTCGATCTTGGCTGGCGTGTGATAGAGCCACATCTCTCTCAGGTTGGAGAGCTGAGCGATGGTCGGAGGGATGGTTACGTCAGGGATGAGCTCCAGCTTGAGCACTTCCAGCTCCACCAGATCGAACACGGTGTCTGGAATCCCGCTGAGCATGAACAGATGCAGCTCCAGCTTCTCCTGGGAGTTCTTGGTGATGCGATGCCTCAGCTTCTCCAACGTCCATTCGTTGTTGAGGTTCAACTGCCGCAGTTTGTTCTCGCTCACTTCCGAGAGGAACACCGCAAAGCGCTTGGAGTAGAGCGGGTCGTACTGGTCTATCATGTGAAGCATGAAGGCAAAGTCGTTCTTCAAGTCGGGGATGTCGCTGTAGCTGCTTTCCTCGCGGATCGACTCGAACGAGTACCGTTTAAGCGAGCGGCTGAGCATCCAGCAAAGGGTGTACATGCAGATCAGACCGTAGACCACCACCAAGCTGATGTAAAAACAGGCCAGGATCTTGAAAAGCGTCGCTAAGGGGTGAGCACAATGAAAGGTCTTGTACCCTGTCAGATTCTGAATGTTGACCGAGCAAACCACACTAAACCTGATGTAGCGGACATAATAAGCCGTGTAGCAGATGATCAATATGAACTTGATCACTTTGATGATGGTCTGACGTATGTACAGGCGGTAGACAATGTCGCCCTCCTCCACGTGGATCCTGAACTTCTTCACCTTCTCAAACAGCGCCTTAGCCTGCTCCCCTTCCTTCTTATCCAGCACCCCGGTTTCAGAGTGATCCACAATTCCTTGTTCGATCCTGGACTTGGTGCGTTGAAGCATGGGCATGCTGGCCTCAACGTCCTCGCTCACAGACGAGGCCTTCTTGTCCATTGAGCCGTTCATTTTCCCCAGCGGCTTGGGGTCGCTCTCCTCTACAACGGTCTCAGACAAAGCCCTCGTTGTCCACGGCGAGTCGAAGCATTTGAGGAGGATGGAGACAAAGTGCTCCAGTTTTGAGCTCGTACGTGGGAACTTGAACCAGAAGTTGCTGCAGGCCAGGAAGATGAGGGTGTGGAGTAGCACCAGATAGGGAAAATATTTGGCAAACCAGTGCAGCTTGTTCTCATAGCAGACAGCATCCACATAGTTGTACTGATGGCGGTCGAGGTCATACTGAATGCCCTTGGGTTCCGGTCTATAGGCAGCACTCACATTTGGGGCGGGCATCGTCTCGCACGAGTCGTTGATCACCCATTTGCAGGGCAGGCAGATCATCTTGTCCTGCGTGACCTGTAAGGTGCCGCCAAACACCGCGATCATCAGCATGACGATCGAGATGTAGTCTGTGAAAACGTCCCACCATGGCTTCAGAATACGGTACGCTGGCTGAGTGTCAGCAAAGTACCGGAGCTCTGTGATGGGAATCATGATGGCTTATCTGAAAATCAGAAAAAAAAAAAACAGCCCAGTTACTTATAGATTTGCTGTGTAACATAGTCACTTCTGAATGATTAACACTTTAAATGTATTGTCAACCAGAGGAAATAAAACAGTCAGAACAAGCCAAAATTGAGAGCATTAAAAAAAAGGAAAAATGAAAGATGATAGCTGCAGTAAGGGTCACAAAACAAAGACTTGTTTTATCCAGTTGAAACTAGAATGGAAGTACAGTCTCTGCAGGCCTCCTTTGGTAAGCTGCTGTTTTCTTTCAGCTCAGAAATTACAGCAAACAATGCATTTTGTTTAAGGAAAAAAAAACACATTATGTATATTTTACATAATTAATAAATACTGAAGTTAATTCTACTTAAGAAAATAGGACATCAAATCCTGCTTTCAGGTAACAGGTAATACACAAAACAATTCAAACTATCAACTAGTAACTAATGCACATGTACAAGTTCCTTCCAGATGCAGTGGGTTTTTCCTGCACCATCATAATCTCTGTATGAATGAGATGTCACTGATATCCAAATTTGATATCATGTTCAAAGCTTTGATTCACATTATCTCTGTACAGGAAGGTGATCTGTTTACTTTCCTTGAGAAAAGCAGATGAATTTGATATCCCGATTAGCATCACATTAACTAAAATAGTTTGCTCTTCACTTCCTGTTTACAACAGTCTGAACATTGAACACACAATTTCCTCATCCACTGAGTAGTTTTGGTTACTTGGATAGTTTCCAGCATACTGTAGGGCCTGTAATTATAAAATCAGAGGATGGATGACTGATGGATTCAACATTCCTATTTATAGGTGAGGACTCAGGAAGGAGAGTCAGCAAATAAAACCAGATTAACTTCTTTATAGACTGCAGCTCTACTTCATATTTTAATTTGAATGTCTAAGATAATCAATAGCTCTATCACGATGACTACATTCAACTGCATTTAGTCCATCAGTCAATAATTAAAAGTTTTATGACTATATTTTGCATAAAAGTCTATTTACTACCAGCGCTGTGTGAAAGTCAGCAATCAAAAAAATCACCACCAAAGGCCGATAGCTGGTGGAAGTGAGAGTCCAGACTGGTGACGAGTCAGGTACCTGGAACCACAGCTCCATGCCAGACTGCACTGGTCATCCAGCGATGACACAGTGTGCAGGAAGGCGCAGAGCGGACTCTACTTCCTGAGGTGGTTGGGGTCCTTCACCATCTGTCGTGAGCTGCTGCTCATGTGTTGGTATCTACCTGTGTAAATGCTAAGGCTCAATATCCCTCAAGATAAATAAATTGATCCAGACACCATTCTGAAGGAAACCCTTGTGAATCCCTTTTATCCTTTATCTAAATTTACACCAGGGAGTTTATATACTGTTTACAACGACACTGTTCCTGACGCAGTGGATGAAATTGCCCTAATCAATAAAGACTATGTTTATGAGAAACACAACATATTTGCTTTACCACATATCCACAAACACAGAGACAAATGTGCATTTACTATTATAAAAAGCCACTCTTTCTCTCTGACTGCTCATTTAATCCTCTCAAAGGTGACATGAACTCAAGTGCATTAAGATTGGGCAATATTTTGTTAGGTGTGGAGGGTAAAAGTCTGTGACGATTAGAATCGCATTCCGCAAAGCTGGAAAACAGATCATGAGTGATCACGGATCCCCCTAAAACACTCTCCCCTCTTCCTAAAAACAAAATTCTTTTGTCAGCAACAGAAAACAGTCAGGTTCCTGTGGTTAAAAAAAAGCTTAGGGTGGTGGATTGGAGTCTTGACCAGATCTGACTTGTTCTTACCTACTTATGTTTTCATAGCTGGGGCTGGATCTGAGAGTCTGTCACTTTTGCTGTTTTATACATAGACTGGATTAAGTTTACCACAAAGACCTGTGGGGATGGAACATATGGTGACATCATTTTACAATTGTCCCTAGCTATATAGATAAAAAAAGGCCACGGAAATGTAATTGCAATGGCATTACACCAACCAAAACGACAGAATCAGGGAAATTTGGTCCACCCAATTAGGAATTGAAACATTAATGAAAACGCAGAGGGCTGGGGTGTTAAATGAAAAGATAAAATGTGGATTAAAAAGGAGTGAAAACCATACGTGTTGATTCAAGAATAACTCCACAAGCATAACCAATGAACCTGGACGGCTTAAAGGAAAAATGCATTGTTTTGACCGTGTTTACGCTGGCTTTTCTTCATGGGATAGGAGTAGTATACTGTGAGTTTAAAAAAAAGGCTAATAATTTAACAGTGACTAATATTCAAGGGTGGACTTTTTTTTTTTTTTTTTACAATAAACAAGCAGTGACGGGAAGCGACTCCTCGTACCCGGGAATGACGAGTCCACCGCGGCAGAGGAACTCCGCTCAGTCGGACACCGAAAACAGCGCTGCAAGTGTCGGCCTACCGGGTTTGTAGGGGTCGGGGCGTCTCTCCGTCTCCGTCCCGGGGGGACGCATGTCTCTGGCGGCGCTGGGGCGGCGGTGCGGAGCCTCTCAAGGCCGGAGCCCCCGACGTACGGCGACGGACTCCCGGCGGCTGCGAGGCCTTTATATACATCGCGGGCGGGGCCCCGCCAGGTGACACGGGGCTTCCTCCGGAAGCGCTCAGCACACACCGCCAAAGTAAGAGCTCCGAGCTACGTCCACATGAGCTCACATTCCCTGCGATGAAATCAGCAATCAAGATATGAGCTTTGATAATTTGCATTGGTTGGGTTGTCGGCGTAACATTGGGTTTTTCTTAGTTTTATGTAGCAAACAAAATACAAAAAAGTTACAAAACTAGCTGGATAGTTTAATAAAGTATGTTTTTGTTACATTCATGAAAGTGTGTAATTATTCGCATAACCGTCTTCCAAACTAAGGGAGGTACCTCCAATATTGTAACAATGTAATTATAACACTGGATTCTGATAGGGCCATCTTTTGTGCTACAATTTTGAAAAACACGGCTGTGACGTCATCAGGCCGAGACCGTCCGGACGGTGTTGACATCTCGTGTAAAGACACCGCCAAATCCGACCCGAACCCGGATCAGAACCCCTCCAGTGAAGCCATGTCGGCTCTGCGGGGGTGTTCGGTAGCTCTGCGATCGTGGGAGGCGGCGCGGGCCGCCTGTCGGAGCCGCTCGGCGGCGTTGCTCCTCGGTCCCGTCCGAACCGGGCCGGGGCTCCCCTCCTCACTGGGACCCAGCGTCGACCGGAGCCAGAACCGCCTCGGCTGCTGCAGACAGCTGTGCTCTTCGCCGAGGTCGAGCGGCCACGAGGTCGGGAGGATCCAGTCGACGCATTATCACCTCGTTTACACGTGCAAGGTCCGGTTCCGTGGTCCGGTTCCGTGGTCCGGTTCCGTGGTCCGGTTCCGCGTTCGGACGTGGTTTCCCAAAAGGCTCCTTTCGTCTCACTCGCGGCGCTTGTGCCGTGCAGGTTTGCTCCACCAGGTCCAGACGGAAGATCTCCAAGCAGGCTTATCACCAGGGGGTTGTCATAGCAACGTGCCCGGGCTGTCGGAACCACCACATCATCGCCGACAACCTCAACTGGTTCTCCGACCTGGAGGGGAAGAGGTGAGAGGAACACGCGAAAACCCCCACGAAAGAAAACAAGTTAAACTCTAGAGCAGCACCGGGCAGACGACAAACAGCGATAAACTGAAAAAAAACAAACAAAGTAAACAAACTAAACTAAACAAAAAAAAAACACAGTAAACTAACCGACCATGACGAGATGGCCCTTGGTGACCTCCGACCTCGTCGAGGGTCGCTGGGGCTGCTCTGAACTCCCTCCTGCGCTTGTGCCCCCCCCTCTCCCCTCTCGCCGCGCAGGAACGTGGAGGAGATCCTCGCAGCCCGAGGAGAGGCGGTGGGGAGGGGGGACGGAGGCGCCGCGGCGGAGGTCCTGGAGGTCCTGGAGGACTCACGGGGGACCAGGCGGCAGGACGGGGGCGAGGAGGGGTCGGGAGGCCCTCCAGAAAGACCATAGCTTTTTGTAAGGATGTGCATCCTGCGGTTGTTGAAAATCATATTCATGTTTTTTTTTTTTTTTTTTTTTTTTAAATAAACGGTGAAGTTTTTGTTGTTATTTGTTGCACAGGTGAGTTTGGCTTTGCGGATCCAGATCTCGCGAGAGCTCCTCAGGGTTTACTGACCCAGATCTCGCGAGGGCTTCGCCGCGTATACTGACCCGGGTCTCGCGAGATCTCGTTAGACGGCGCCGCTAGCGCAAAGTTACCCGGAGCTCCGCCGCCGCTTTTATAATCACCTGCCGCCCGAACATGGATGCTTCTGGGAGCCAGGACGAGGCGGAGAAGCCGCACCACCGGCCTTTCTTGATAGGAGTCAGCGGGGGGACTGCGAGCGGCAAGGTGAGCTTGGTTTTCTCCCCGATCCAAACATTAGCACCCGGCGTAGCTTAGCCTGGTGAAACTCGCGGATCCCTGGTCTAAATTAAGGTTTTCCTCGTATCACACATCGACCCCACTTCGCACACACCCCTCCCCCCCCTGCTTGGTCATTATTTACCGGCGGTGCTTTTCTGGGCGCCTTTTCGCGTCTCATGCAAATGAATCAGGAAACGAGGCGCTGCAGTTTGACAGTTGCACCAAAAACACCGAAACAGTCACCTGATCAACGTCACGATGTCCCCCATCCACACGCCGGCCTCGTTTGTTTTTAAGGCCTCGGGCCGGTTTGAACTGTTGTGAAAGTGCAAATGAATCGGGGCGGTGAATGTTTGTGCCGCAGTCAACAGTTTGCGCCAAGATCATGGAGCTCCTGGGGCAGAACAAGGTGGACCATCGTCAGAGGAAGGTGGCCATCGTCAGCCAGGACTGCTTCTACAAAGTCCTGACTCCAGAGCAGAAGGCAAAGGCCCTCAAGGGCCAGTACAACTTTGACCATCCAGGTAACACCGACTTGCACATCCGGCCATTTAAAGTACAGGCTCCTTTCATTTACAACTGAGGGCCAAGTAAAGTCAGATCAGGCACAGCGACACTCCCGAGGCTCGTTGTCTCTTCTGCAGTCCACAATACTGAAGTTAAGTGAGGGCAAAAAGAAGGAAAGCAAAAGTGAAACTTACATTACAAACCAGTGGAAGAGGCGCCACCTTGTGGCGTAAACTGGTAACGTCCCATGTAATACCCAGGCTGTAACAGCCACCACAGCAGGTCATCACATCGCTTAATGATGGGGCTTTATTATTGCTATGTCTGATCATTAACAAGTCAGTGAATGACCACTCAATCACAATAGTGATTGCAAATCTCTTGACATTCTTTAAGTGTTAAGATTGTTTTTGAAGGTTGCCAAGATGAGTCACAAAACATGACACAAGTTTCTATTGTTCTCACTTGATGTATTTCAGAGGCTTTTGACAACGAGTTAATGTACAAAACTTTAAAGGACATCGTCGAGGGAAGGGTAGTTGAAGTACCAACGTATGACTTCGTCACTCATTCCAGGTAAGATGGATTTCAAACCTTTTTTGCGGAACCTTTTTTTTTTTTTTTTTTCTCTTTTGCATCTAAATCTGCATAAAATCTGTTTATATTTGCAGGATGGAAGAGAGGATCACGGTTTACCCAGCAGACGTTGTCCTCTTTGAAGGAATTCTGGTCTTTTACCCTCAGATAGTACGGGAAATGTTCCACATGAAGCTGTTTGTGGACACAGATTCTGACGTCAGACTCTCTCGCAGAGGTGCGTAACTCCCTCCTCTCCTAGCGCCTAATTCCGGAACGCTGCCGCGGCCTAATGATCGTTCTTCCGGTCGCTCCCGTAGTCCTGCGAGACATGAGCCGAGGGAGAGACCTGGAGCAGATTCTCACACAGTACACGACATTTGTCAAACCTGCCTTTGAGGAGTTTTGCCTGCCTGTAAGTGCAACTGTTACAATAAGTGTGCTTATCTTTTGAGCGCTTCACGTAACACACCTTTTGAATTGCTCCTCCCAGACTAAGAAGTACGTAGACGTAATCATTCCAAGAGGAGTTGACAACATGGGTGAGTGCTTCGGTGAGCGCGGGTGAGCGCGGGGGTGCTTCTCCAGTATGGCTGAGTGATGTGTGTCTCACCAGTGGCCATCAACCTCATCGTGCAGCACATCCAAGACATACTAAACGGAGACATCTGCAAGTGGCAGCGAGGCCCCCTCAACGGGCGGACTTTGAAGCGGGCCATCAACGAGCAGAGCGAGCTGCATAACGGAACGGGCAACCCGTCGGCGAAGCGCATCCTGCTGGAGCCCAGCTGTCGACCTCACTGAGACGGTTAAGCGAGCGGGCGATTCCGATGAAGAATTGATATCGTTACTACTGATGGGGGGGGGGGGGTTGTCGGTGTAATTCACATCATCTCCTACGACTAAAACAAGATCGTCTGCAGGCATTAATGGTGCACTATCATGGTTTTTCTGTGTAACCATCTCCCTTGGCGTGGAACACATTTTTAATGTTAAACTGTGGCAGAAGGTTGGAGGTTAAAAAAATTTTCAAGAAGAGTTATTAATGTAATGCACTATGACTTTATATTTATAACCTGCCTATAATTTGAATTTTTATGTGACTTAAAACATCACCTGATGTCCTCATTTTCCTTGTGAGTTTTAACTTATTAATATCCAGTGTGGTCAGGCATCCGTGATCCGAGTGCTTCCGGTTGGATTATACACAGCACATGCCTTAATTTCTTTTGACGTCTCACCGTGTATCTTTTCTGTACGATGTCTGATGAACATTTTAGAATGTGGTGTTGGAAAATAAAGCTTTTGGCCACACAGTGCGTATAGAAACAGAGCTGTTTGTTTTTATTGGTGTCGGATAGCACAGTGTGATGTGTTTTTGACCATTATCCCAAAAAAAAAAAAAAAAAAAGATGAATCAAGATGTTCTTTTTTTTTTTTTACAGCACATTTTGGAATGACAAACACACGAGTCTTCAGTCGCACACAAACACTCGCACACACTGACGTGACTGGGATGCGATGGTGACGGCCAGATGGTTCTCTACACCTGAACACAGCACACGATGATTCAGTATGACGTACAGAAATCACAGCATCTTTAGTAATTCATCTTCTGTTTTTGCTTTTTTTTTTTTTTTTGCTTTTAATTTTTTTTAGTGCACATATGTTATGGCACTTTGGGAGAAGCTTAGCTCTTCTCATAAGCATAAACATCCTTTTTAAGAACAAAAGGAGAACTGTATATAATACATTTCATAACCATACATGATTCTTACACAAAATGTTTCAAAACAAACTCAGTCTCTTAAAGGCCATCCTCTCTCCGGGTTCAGATCCCCTCGTGGCCGCAGCAGCTCCGTGGCCCGGCCGCCTGCGCGTGTGTGTGTGTGTCTCGGTATGTGTGTGTGTCTGTCTGTATGTGTGTGTGTGTGGAGGCCACGGTTCGTGACAGGCAGCCGTCCAGGTTCCGCTGTTTTTCGAGGAGAAATCTGCGAGTCTCTGAGCGGGTTGGAGATTACAACCGACAAAATGGCACATAAAGAAAGGAGCGTCTGAAGAAATAATGGACCGGTCAGAGCAAAACGCACGCACACGCAGCAGCTCCACTCTAAAACAGAGAGCCCAGGGAGCGGGGCTCCCGCTGTCGTTGCACCTCCCTGTTCTCTCTACGTGACCCCCCCTCCCCCCACCCACCCCCCAACACACACACCCCTCGCTCTCCTCGGTGCCGGGCCTCCTCCCTGCTGGATCTCTTCCCCCAATGCGATGGCCCGAGCCAAAGTAATCCCAGTTCTAATCTTCCACATCAGGACAGCGCTTTGTAAACCTCGTCCGCGTTCAACCGTCCGCGGTTTTGCTCGCCGCTCCCAGATCGAAATCTCCCATTGTCTCCGACGGATTGCTTTTCATCTGTGTCTGCCCGAGTCTGTGTTAAAGTGGAGTTAGTGTCATGAAGCACAGTTGGAGGTCGGTCTCGCGAGGACCCACGTACCCCTAGGTCTTCTCCTCGCGGTCAGTCTTGCGTCGGGTAATGTTCCTGGGCTTGATCTTCAGCGACAGCTCCCACAGCGCCTCTTCCGCCAGGTGGTCGCTGAAGTCGTTGAAGAAGGACACGATGTCTTCGTTCCGCTTCAGCTCATAATGCCTGCGACGAGACGGGGTCGAAGCTTTGATTAACGCAGGAACTCTTTATGTGGAGGCAGCAGCCATCTCGTTCATTACAGTCATTAAAGGACTGAAGGAGATGGTGCTCAGGTATGCATACATACACCTGGAATTAGTAAAACTCAGACAAGTACAGTACAATCCCCAAATTTCTCTTGTTTAGCAAAAAAAAAAAAAAGGAGTTATTAAAACGACGCGCGTCCTTTCTTATACTCTGAATTCACTCTTACACTTGCTGGAAGCGCCGCATGCTGTCCAGAATGTTGAACTGCTGCCAGCGTTTGGAGAAGTTGACCTTCCCGTCAATGTAGTCCGGGTTCCCGAGGTGGACGAAGGTCAAATCCTGCAGAATGAGACCCCTGCGCGGCGAAAAGGGTTGGGGGGTGGGGGGTGGGGGGTGGTGGTCAGGTTGTGGCGGTCGCGAGCAGACCCGCGATTAGGTTAAGTGCGACTTGTCGTGGACTCACAGGTACGGGATGCACGGAGGCTCCACTTCAGCCAGAGCGGCTCGGTACGCTCTGAAGGAGGAGGAACTGTCGATCAACGTGCAATACTCTTCCAGCCCCTGAGAGGAGAAGCACGTGGCAGATTAAGACATGTAGTCACGCTTAATCCACATCTGACTGTGCATTTCTGAACAAATAAAAATAATAATAATGTCATACTACAACACTAAACTCAAAATGTTCAGTTCCCTGCCTTCACAAAATGGGCGTTAAATAGTTTGCGAGTTACCTCTGAGGTCTGTTTTTGCCACTCCAGTCTCCTGATGGGGGCCGAGTCCAGAGCAGACAGTATTGCCAGGTAGGAGTTGAAGTTATTCAACTTTCTTAAGTGCTGCGTTAAAACCATATGAAGTTAATTACATCATTTTTATCTTGTTTTTTTTTTTTTCCGTTTAATGCCCCCAAAGCTGAGGGTGCAGTTCTGACCAACCTTCATGATCTTGATAAACTTGAGAAGCAGTTTCTCTCTGTCTTGGGCTTTCTCCTGCTGGATTATCAAAGAGCGGACCCTGTGGGGTTAGGAGAGGAAACAATCAATTCTGTCGACGCTTAAAATCATCCAGCGGGAGAGAATCTGGCCACATGGCGCGTGTGTGTGCGCGTGTGTGTGCGTGCGTGCGTGCGTGCGTGCATGCGTGCATTTAAGCCTCACCAATAGCTCATGTTGTTAAAGTGCTCTGTGAACTGAGTCAGGTTTGGACTCTTCTCCTCGTTCTGCTCCTTGGCCCAAAGCAGGACCTCTGGGATCTGAAAGGACATCAGCGGGGCTTGACTGATGAAGCGGCTCAGCGGAGGAGCACAAACAATCCCGGCCCGGAGATTTCTTTACCTCGATCTTGTAGAAGAGCTCGGCGTCCAGGAGAGTGAGCTGGTCTGCAATCTCATGACTGCGGAAGTCGTGCAGCGTTCCCGGCCTGTTGGGACACGACGAGGTGAGTGCTAAACTTTGCACGACAACCGGCTACTAACGGCTCCTCAAGCGTGCGCGAGTGGCGGCGCGGCGCCCCCCGTCGGCGCCCCCTCGTACCTGGCAGAGACGCCCCGCGCGGCCAGCGGCTTCAGAGAATTAGTGTAGCGCAGCAACTTCTTCTGCTCCACCTTGTCCAGGATGTTCTTCCGGAGCACGCGGGCGAGGCTGAGCTCGCCGTTGCACACCAGCGTGAACACCAGGTCCATCAGCTGCTTCAGGATGTCCTCCGTCAGTTCCACCAAACTGGGAGGCGGAGGTGGGGGGGGGGGTCAGCTCTTTGCGCTGTTGTGAAACGTAGAAGACGGAGCTCTGGGTAAACACTCACCACAGCTCATCCACGACCCGAACCAGCACGAAGAACGTGTTCTTGCTGACTCGCTTCTTGAAGGTGTCTGGACTGTGGCAGAATCGGGTGTATGTGCACTGTGGTCAAGGACAACCCTACGCTTCATATGAGTCCACGAACAGGTTTACACTTTAACGATCCGTTGTTATTCTGCTTTTTCCGCACAGGAGGGGAATGTGATATTTGCGACAGAGACCATAAACAGTACTTATACAATAGTGATTAAAAAAAAAAAAAAAAAACTGAAGAGGATCAAACAAGATAAAAGATACGTTTCCTTAGGAAACAGGGATTTTAAAAATAAAAAACACCAAACAGAAACAGTGGAGCTAAAGTGTGTCACGATGAACGATCCTGAAAAAGGATATCTGTAGTGTAGCTTCTTAATGAGGTCCTCGGGGGTTATAAAAGTCCTATATGTTGTCAGAAAAGCTTCACAGTACAAAACAAGATCTGCCAAAACAAAAAAAGAAGAAAAAGAAACTGATTAAGGTTCAAGTTTTAAGTTGATTAGACACGACAAATCTGTTTTGGAAGAAGAGATTAGTGCCGTTATAATGGGGCTGTTCCAGTGACCTCAAAGCCCATTAACACACTGTCCCATTATCGAAACACGGCGTGAGCGGAGGTGTCGTCACACTGTACCTTTGCGCTCGGTCTCTGTAGCGTGGACTAATAAAATATCTCCTGATCCAGCACGGACGTCAGGGCCATCATCGTTCTGGAGGAATGAAGAGGAGACATCAGAAGATGAATGTGACGGCTCGGACTCAAAAGTGGAAACGGCTCGCGTGATGTGACGCAGTTTGGCTTGAGAAGCCGCCTTCTCCCACCTCTCCCTGTCCCGCACCGGCTCCTTTGATGACGAAGAAAAAGTCTTGTGTGTGATAAAAGCAGCGCCACTGCAATCCATCTTTTAGGTACAACTCTAAACAGACTGCGAACCATTCCTCCGTCCACTGATCTCCTTTCTCTGAGAACCACTTCTGTTGCGCTGTCCCTAACCTTGCAGAGTGACGAGCGGCATTTTCACATATCTGTCTATCACACTGCACCATGCAGGACAAAGGAGGAGGAGGAGGAGGAGGAGGAGGAGGAGGCAGCACAGGAGAGCAGGGCGGTTTCTCGATTCCCAGCTACGCAATTCACCCAAACTCGCCACAAGGGGGCAGCAGCTGCACTCAAAGGTGCCTATCGGACGATCTGATTTTACAGCCGACTGAGTCACGGTGAACTTTCGCCTGTGTGGGACTAACAGGATAAAACACAGTCTGTAGACTGGTGATGCACAGCCCTGTCACAGCACATTCTTAAAAAAAACAAAACAAACGAACGCGCGTCCGCTTACCTCCTGTTTTAGTGTTATTCGACTCATGATCTCCTTGTGATCTACGAGGGTGAGCTCGTCGACGTCTTCCTCGTCGCTGCCTGCCGACTCTGTTGACTTTTGCCTCCTAAGACAAACACACACGGTAGACGGTTCATAACAGCATAGAAGAAGTAACAGTAAGATGATGAAGAATGTACCTGTGCTATGGCACAAATAATAATGGTGGCGCCCGTACCTTTCCTTGTCCACAGTCTCTTTGCTATTGGTCGATGGCTTCTGAGAGGTGGGGTCGTCCGCGGTGATTGTTTCCTAATAGCGGGAAAAGCAGTGATCATTTACTGTAGCTTCCACGGAGCATCGGTGATGAACCATGAAAGTCTGACCGCCGTCACGTGGACCTGAGCGGTGCATGCAGTGCGGCTTTGGGTGGGAGGACAGATGGTTTGTTACCCTACTGGAGTCACTTCCATGAGGTTGGAAGCTGATGAAAACACACAGAACCCGGAACCCAACACAGCACCCAAAAAGATTCCAACACCGGAAACTTCAATCAAACACCCATAAGCCAGTGTTGCTCTCACACTCAAAGCTTCACACAGCACAACCCAAACCAGTGGACAAAGCTGTTATTGTTACTGGAAAACTGAAAACCAGTGGCCCGCTGAGAATCCCTTTTAGAGTAGCTACATATCCATGACGTTAGATCTGAGGTTTAGACTTTTTAAAGGTGAAGCACGGCCACAGAGAGGGAGGTCACCTGAGTTAGAACACACGGGGAACAATCTTTCTCCACAACACAAAAGTCCCTCACAAGCAAACGGCAAAACTTGAAGTCATGCTCGGTCAAGTTTGGCTAAATTTGCATTCCATTTAATCTCCATCAGTTCACGAGATGAATCAATTCGAAGCACTTGAGCAGGGTGAGTGATATCTGCCAGTCAAACCGGGGAACCCTCCCCCTGCTCCATTTCAAATCAATTCATGTCCTGATGGGTCGTGTAAATGGAACTGACCTTTCACCCGTGGCGGTCAGCTACTTACTGTGAGGGAGAGAGGCAGCTCCCCATTGGCTTGGCTGGATGAGTACAAGTTGACATACTCTCCCTCCCCGCCCTCGTCATTTGCGCTTTCGCTCTACGGGAAGAGAGGAGGGACAAACCTAGGCGTAAGGCGGCCGAGAGGGGCACGGAGCGCTTGGCAACAGAAAGGTCTGACGATAAAGCTAAGAGGAAGAGAGCTGCTCGTGGAGGTTTTTGGTGAGGTACGACCGTCGGTGAACTGAGGAGCTCGCTCTCGGTGCTGCCAGCAGGTGACACTGGAGTGCATCATTTACAAAAACGATAGCCTTTACTGGAAACAAGAACATGCAAGAGCATCATACTGAACTGAAAGTCTTTAAAACCAGTAATCAGAGAGCAGGCAGTTAGTGGGCAGTGAAGTTGACAACAGGATGTCTACCAAGTGTCATTATCATCTGTGCAACACTGAACAACCCTGAACAACAATCGGCCCAAACCCCAGTGTCACGTTGTATTATCTGTTTCAGAGAACTACCCCATGCTTCCTTTAACGTGCTTCCACCGTTCCTTGGTAAGCTCACCGCTGAGGTGTGGAGAGAATCAGTGAGCGAGGGCTCAGAAGGAAGACAGACGGCCACGGAGCCCATTGAGCCGGCCAGGGAACCATTGGGCCCGCCCCCGCTGCCATCCAGAATGGTGGCATTGGTCAAGGTAACCTGGTCCAAGCTCTGTGATTGGTGGAAAGAATCAAAGCAGGAAACGGAAAAGAAGTAAAAGTGTAAAATAAAAAAAGACAGCACTGCGGGATCAGAGAGGTGAAGGCAGAAGAGACAGAAGGAGGCTGAATAATAGGAAGGAGAAGGAAGGAGGAGGCTTCACTTCATTCTCCATTCACCTCAGTTACGCTTGGATTATTAACAGTGATCTGCCTGAACATGAAACACACTGCGCACAAGCGCGCGCACACTCACACACCATCGATAGAACAATGGCACAAGTAACAACCTACACATCTCCAGTTGACATCATTGCGGAAGACAAGATAGAAATATTTAACAAGGAAACGAGCCTCCTTCACAACACGATTGTGCAAGTGAGTGAGGACTTGTGTGTCTGCCGGAAGAAATTCCTCTCTGAAGGGGAGGCAGCGGTGCTTGTTTTAACATGTTGCACATTTTAGCTCTGTTACAGCATACCAGCATGAGGGGCATATACAGAGCGCTGATAAATACTGCACACAAAGGCATGCGGGTCTTCATGCGCAGACATGCAAACTCAGCTGGAGCGACACAATTAAAAGAAAAATCTCAGTTCAAGAAAATCATCCGGAAATTTAGAGCATTTCCTTCCTTTTTTTAAAAAAAAACTCAATATATGCAAAGCAGCTCTGTTAGCATGCCTCCCCACAAAAACACATTGCCTGAATGAGCGGAGGAATGCAAACATTCCACAGAAACAGACAAACGGAAAGTTTGGAGGTGTGTGTGCATAAGGCAGGGTGAAGGGGAGGGCAGGAGAAATGGATGGGACTGAATCGAATGTGTGAACAAGAGCTCTGTGCTGGAGGACGGAAAAAAGACGAGGCGAAGACACGGAAAAAGGAGGAATGTGTTTTCCATCAGGTCCATCTGGTGCTGCATTCCACTGGAGATATCCTTAGGGAGATCCACACCTTATGTTTTAGGGTGCCCGCACCAAAGGGTCAACACGGGTCAGCCCTTCCCAAAAACACAAGCATACGGCCAAGTCCAGTATTAGCCAAGGAATGCAGCATTTTAGTCATTAAAAGTGGTCGAAATGTTCCAGTCAAAACAGTCAAATGAATGTTTTTATATTTTTTATGATATATTCCTACTGCTAAAAGCTCGGCAGTGATTTTGATATTCAGATGTGCTGCTCCAGACACAAACACCTCATTCGATGCAAGGCGGGAAAAGGTCAAATAATAACCCGTCATGGAGAGGAATGCTTCGGCGTCACACACTGCACGGCACAGCATCAACGACACACACACACACACACACACACACACACACACACACGCGCGCACGCGCAAAAGCACGGTAATGACAACGCAACTGATGCCTGCCAAGCCAAAACACACAGCAAAAACGCACACAAGGCACACACGGAGGGTGAATGGATAAAATGTTGGACCACACAGCAACCACATCAGCGACCCTGGAGGCGACCGCACGTGAAAGCGTAGAAGGGCAGGGGGAGATGAACAGACTGTATCACATATGGAGCGCACACACAGGTCAAGCCCCTGGACCAGTCCAGGACCACACAGCACCCACATTAGAGGAAGGGCGGTGGTCGGATGGATGGATGGATGGATGGATGGGGGGGGTGGGGGTGTTGGAAACTCACCGTGGGTGTGGTCAAGGACGCTTGTCCAATCAGGTAGGAGTTAGAAACGGACATGCTGAGGCCCAGCCCAGAGCCCGCCTCCTCCATGGCCGCCACAGACGGCTGGAGGTGGCAGGACAGAGAAGAAGAGGAGGAGGACGAGGGAGAGGAAGAGTGGGAGGCCTGAGATGGAAATAAAGAGGAGAGAGGATAAAGGAAGAAAGTAGAGGGTAATCGGGGTTTAGAAAGGGCACAGAAAGGGTAGGTGTTAAGGGAGTAAAAAAAAAGAAGAGGGTACAGTTGATAAATAGAAAGAAAGCGGGAGTTAGATTTAATAGAGATTAGCAGATTTAATCAAAGTTGAGCAGTAGGAAAGTCAAAGTGGGGAAAGGCTAAGGATGAGTTTAGCTGTTCATCTTGCAAACTACCGCCGTTTGACCTTCGGTGTTGCAGTGTTTGAGTTCCAGTTAAATCCCAATTGGCAGGTTCAACGAGAAGCATATAGGTTACGCACATTTATCATTTAGTGCATCCAATAAACTCCTTTTAGGTCCTGAGCTTTAATGGCTTTACGGAAACCAGGCCAACGACAACACATTCTAAACCGGGTCAGTATTATCCGCTCTGCTTTTTGCCTCCCTTCTCCTTATCCACACAGCAGCTGAAATTACTTTTTTTTTTTTTTTTTTTGGAAAAGCTGTGTAAAGTCGCCAAAGCATGTAAGCCTGGAACACGGGCTTATGGAGGAGGCAAACAGGCTTATTCCACTGGGCCACGAGCTCATCAAGTCCAAAACATGAAGCCAGATTAGGCCTTGCAGCAGGAGCAGAGATGAGTGCAGTTTTACTCGACGCCCCAAATGCACATATGTGGTGGCACGGAGAGGCCGAAAAAGGAAAGAAAGACTCTGAGGTGGCATGAGTGGAGAGCTGCCACAGTCACGCTCCATTTTCAACTACACCTCATAGCGTTTAGACCTGCTAAACCAGAGATTTTGCCCATCCACAGAGCAACATACTAGTTCTATAGGTCTATACTGGTGACCAGCTGAGACATTTTCTAATATTTTAACCTTTGTTATGTTAAATGATCCATGGAACAATGATAATAGGAAAGGAAGGGCAGTTAGTGCCACTCTTGACCTTTCAAAGATTTCCAAAATACGAATAAAAACAGAGAATACTTGAGATTTCAATAGTTTCAGAACGGGTTTTCTTTTGAAACAACAAATGCAGACATCATTGAGCAGAGGGAGTGCAACAGGCAAGTAATGACATCATCTAGATAGAGAAAATCCAAATAAAAATAATTAGTATCTTTGGAGGAAAAAAAAAAAAAACTTGGCTCCTGTTGGACCTCATCACTCTAACAAGAGGAAGGATTTTTTAGCGCTGTGTAAGTGCCTTACACGGTTCACCGAAGTCTGAGCTCTCTATGAGCTGTCCTCTTCCCACATCCCAGTGACTCTGTGACACAGTGGTCTCAATTAACCCAAACATCGACCCAGAATCGGATAAATGGACGGGTTCCGATCTGGGGGCAGATAAAGGCTGGCCTTATCGCTCGCTAACCAACCAGACGACTCCATCTGCGCGCAAACCTTTTGCTTTGGCTCCAGGAAAGGCCTGGTGGGGGGGAAGGGGGAGGGATTGAGGAGGTGAAAGAGATAACAAGATAGGAAAGGGAAATTTGACGAGGATTACCGCTGGAACGCTTCCCAGCAATTGGTTCGAGTTCCAAACTCTACTGCAGAGGGCTTTTTAATGTTCTTTTGATATGCCAATAACAATCAAAAGACACAACTGTAATAAGATCCTTGGCACCACCACTGGAATTTAAAGAATGATCAAAGAAGACTCCGTGGGATCAAAGGTTTAGAGTGAATGAGGCCTCTGCGTCGTGGCTGCTCATCCACAAGACACAATTCGGAAGCTTCCTTACCAGTTGCCTCTGTTTCGGGGGCAACGCCGGAGGCTGTACAGGCTCGTGGACCGAGTCCGTGCTGCTGAAAGAGTCGTTGAAGCCGTAGACCTCCTGAAAGCGCTTGTTCCGCTGCTCGTAGATGCTCTCGCTCTGCGGCATCTGGTAGAAGACAGACGGCTGTGGCTCGGAGTAGTCCTCCATAAACTGCATGTACTGGAGAACTGGGAGACGGAGAGAGATTTGCTCAAAAAAAACCAAAAAAACAAAAACCACTCCATTTGTAGAAAATACTGCTTTCTTTTGTTGTGAGTTATGCCTTCAACTGAACCAAACAGTCTGGTTGTCTTTTATAAAAGGACCCATATATCACTTGCTATATTTTTAAAACAAAGCCTGATTTATTGTGATTTTCTTTCTCATTTAAAAATAGACACAGACCCAACAATTCCTGTAATGTGACTTTAAAACACACACTGCCTGCCTCTTTTTTCATTTCTTGCCCTCGCTGGAAAACATATTTGATGAAAAGCTAAGCCAGGAAGAGATCGGCCGGGTGTGACTCTGAAGATAACATATATTTCCTTCTTACAATACCACAGTGCTGTAGTCATAGATTATGATATATAATTTATCTGAGAACAATGAGATCGGAATGGCAGTATGGAATGACATAATACAGTAGCTTTTGTGGAAGTGATGTAGCTGTGGGTCAGGAAATGACCAAATATTGCCCTCTGTGCCCTGTGTCTGTATCACTGGAGCACATCCTGGAATTCATATCCGGCATCTTCTCAATATTTCCTTGACATAAGCAATTTTTCAATGAAGCGATGATGAATTGCTCTCAAAGTTCAGCCCGCTGTCCCTTCCTCAATCCCTTCCTAAAATAGCCCCTGCCTCAGAATGTTTGTTTCAGCGCTCTCACTTATTTGTATGATTGTTTTCATGGCTTCATCACTTCCACAGCTTCCCCGCTGTCTGCCTTTACCCTCACTTACTGTGTTTGCTTTTCTTTTCTGGCAGTGGTGGGGGACTGGCAGGGACATCAGTACTGTCACTGGCAATGTACTGGGCGACAAACATACCCCCATTTGTCTGGGGCATGGGTGAAATGGGCGTGAAAAGGGGAAATGGCGGCGTGGGGTGTCGCTCTTCTTCTGACAAGTTGTCGTACTGGGAGGGGTAGCGTTCGTACAGCACCCTGGAGCCAGCGTCGGGGAAGGGCGACGTCTGGGTGCTGCGCCGCTTCTTTTGGGGCAGGGCGGGGGGGGGCACTGATGCGCGCCGACTGCAAAGGGTTGGTTTGATTGGGCTGCGGCGTCCAGTATTCCGGAGCTGATGCGGGGGCGATGAAGCGAGGGTGAGAGGGATGCTGTCCAGGGACCGGGGAAGACGACTCGCTGTGTGACTCGGGTAAGGGGCTCAGGCACCCTCCTACGGGTATGGGAGGGAGGTTTTCCCCAACTGACAGGTCCTGATGGAGGAAGTCATAATCCGGGTCGTAACACTCTGTGTTGTCTGAAAAGAAGGGAAAAAAAAAAAGAAAGTGACTCATCAAGACTTTAAAAATGGAAACACTTACTGACAGTGAGCTTTATTTTTAACACCTCCAACACATGGGATAAATATTAATGGTGGCCATTTGCAAAGGTTAATCACAGGCCAAGTCATATTTTCGGTTTTATTTGGACGTGACTCACGGTCAAAATCCCCAGATTTAATTTAAACTAGAATACTAATAACATCCCTCATCATTCCTCTCTGGTTCCAGGAACAAAGTGCAGCAGAGAAAACCTATAGATAACACAAGCAACCAATAATGGTGGATGAGCTGGAAAGAATATACTTTGATAAATACGACCCGTGTTTATGTGTGTGTCTTTAATCTCCACAAACTGGATTGAAAATGTAATTTATGGTACAACATTTTAAATCACATACAATATACAAAGGAAATATTAATAAGAAACCACATTTCTTAAGAAATCTGAAATGGAATTAATAATAATAAGTATCAAACCAAAGTCAACGACCTTACCAACAGAGGTCCAGCTAATAAATGCTGGTCGTCTCACAATGAATAAGTAAATTAAACCCTTAAAACAAATCGCCTGAATAGTCTGGAAACATCATGTGTGAATCTATGGATGCGAGAAGAAATAGTGTGCTTAAAAATAAAGACTCAAAGTCTGACTTCTTTTTCTTGGGTGACATAAAAATAAATGCCTTATTTTACTGAACAGAGAGAGACTGGCACTAAAATAGCAGATTTAAAAAGGTCTTCACGGCTCAAGCAGGGGATCAACATCTGTAATGGAACACAACTCGAGAGCGGTTCTCTGTGATGTCACCACACGTCTCCCCTCTGCAGTTGCCTATAGATGGCAATCTCTTCATCCAGCTCACACACCTCATCTGTGCATGTGTCATTTTCACTTTCGGGCACAAATATATTCCGCAGGTTTGACTTTAGAGGATTCATTTCAAGAAACCTGATTTAATTAATAGCAAGTTTATGAAAAATAATATTGTAAAAAGTCATCATTAATCAGTCTCCGAATAAACGTTGCACTATTACTGGCTCGCCTGGAAACAATAAAGTATTTTCAGATAAACCCTTAAGACTGAGAGAATTGCATAATCAAATTTTGATCAAATTGGATTATGCTGAAGAATTCCAGATTTGATCTCCGATGTTAACTCTTCCTCGTCTTACCTAGAGTCTCGCAGCTGGTGTTACGAGAGCACTGACCGCTGTCCTGGTCGATGGAGGAGAGCTGCTCGTCCGACTTGCTAAGTTTGCCCATGCTGCTGCATGGAGACAGGCGGGGCGAGTCACCCCCGTAGGACTGACTCCCCCCGGAGAAGCGCCTCTGCAGGAACTCCTGCTCGTAGTCCTGCTGCTGAGGGAGGGAGGGAGAGAGGGAGGGGGAGAGAGAGAGAGGGAGAGAGAGAGAGAGAGAGAGAGAGAGAGAGAGAGAGAGAGAGAGAGAGAGAGAGGGGGGGGGGGAGAGAGAGAGAGAGAGAGAGAGAGAGAGAGAGAGAGAGAGAGAGAGAGAGAGAGAGAGAGAGATTGCACATTTTCTTGATGAATATTTGGGTCTCTGTAGACTGGGATGTTCTCAACCAAATCTCAGAAGGCTTTGTTATCTCACCCAGTTCCTCACCTGTCTGTGAACACTGCAGGGCAAACTGGAGCCACGGCTCATTGGTGCGACCACTGCAACCCTCGTGGGGGACGGGGCCGACTGTCGCTTCTTGGGAGGAAGAGCTGGCGGCGGGCTGTTTTGCAGATGGACATAAATAGCGAAATAAGTCAAAGGATGTGACGATGGTCCTGTTCAGGAGGCCAAATTAAGAAGGATTAAAAAGCAAACACACAAGATATGGGTTCCACAGGCATGTATACACACACAAATCAATGTATGAATACATGAACAGATATTATCTTCACACCTGTGGGAAAACAAGATGAAGGGTATTTCATATTAGCCACTCTCGAGTATGGTAATCTGCCCTTCTCATCTAGCCTAAGTTTGCTCTGTGAGTTAATTACAGGTCAAAATTGGGATGGAGGAGGCGACATAGTGCATCTCAAGGCATACAGAGGCTGAAAGTCAGTCACACTCTTTCATGCACTGAGCAGCCTGTTGATTGGATGATCAAATTATCTTGAAATACCCTGAAAGGCATTAACTCCGGGATAATGCATCCATGCAAGTCAAAACGTTCATCCAATCCCAGGCATTATGGGTTTAGGGTGGGATGTTACAAATGGAGACGAATGGTCCTATGGGCTAACATACTTCTCCTTCTGAGAGGGTCTCCTTTGGCCAGCGTCAGCACTCAATTGTGCTCTGGACCCAGTATCCAAAAGAAAACCAAAATGGAAAAAAAAAAATGAGAGAGACAGCAGAAAGAGTGAGGCAAGACGGGAAACAGGGCAGCAAACAAACCAAAGGACTGAAAGATGAAAAATTGTGAGGAGTATGTTTTCTGAGCGTCTGCAGCTCAATTGCAAAATGAAAGTAAGATATACCAAAATCTAAAATGTAATGTAATCCTGGAAATCATTTCTAATGGTTGATAAGATGTGAGATTGTGTGATTCAATGAGGAGCTGCTCATCAGCAGACTGTACTTTTATGTAAAGGAAGTTTCTCATGTAAGAGACCCAGACTGTAATAATAGCAAACAGGATGTAAGGGTAACACATCGCTAAGTCGTCGTAAATAGATCAAAAACAGACGAGTATCGCAAGAAACTACATGTGTCATTTGACTAAACACAGAGCAGACAGCCCACTGGGGAAAAATCATGCAAACTTCACTTTGTGAGAGTGTTCTATTGTTTAGAAGCATGAACTCGCTCACACTGCGCACTGCACAAACCATCTTTACCTGAGCTCTGCCATTTTGGCTTCAGGAAGCGGGGGCTTTGGAGGGGCTACATCTTCATCAGGTATGTCAGACGCAGTCTCAGGAGGGGTGCTGGTCTTCTTTAAGACCTCCTGTTCCCGCTCTATTGAGGGTATCTCCACTGTCAGGGTGCTGCGCAGATGGTGTGGATGAGTAAAGAAAGTACTCGTCTTTCAGTGAGGATGTTCGCATGCTGCGCTCACCTCTCTGCTGGGGCTGACGCAGGTGGGGCTGGTTTATTCGGCGTGGTGGGTGATGGCTGCTCTTGCTTCTCTATGGTTAACTTCACCAGTTCCTGGTGTGCGGGAAAACAGCACGTGCAGCTTGAGAACTTTGAAAGAACATTAAAACAAACAAACAAACAAACAAACCCTGTCTACCCTTTCACCATGGCCTACCTTCACTCCATCCAGAACTGCCTTGATGACACTGGTGACAGACGCCACATTTTCCTTGTCCTCCAAGTCGATGCCATCCAGCATCACCTGGTCTGCCCAACGGATAAGGTTTGCCAGACTTTGATAAACGCGGTTATGGCAGGAAGACAGTGCCGAACTGTGAAATGGGAGACACATATGGGTTGGGAAAGGTGAGCACAGGGAGGGGAAAAAAAGGAAGTTATATTACATGTTAAGTATTACCCAAAAGAAATCTCTGTCCTGCTTATTTAAACTACACATTTGGGGCTTTTTATGCCTGCCTTCAACCTAAAAGGTACAAATGATCTGGCACAAACCAAAGAACGTGTAACCACGTGTAGTGAATGTGCACTGGGACCAATAAATAGGGTGTGGCCCGGGCCTGTACCAACACGCTGAAGCTAATTCACAATGCCGGAATATCCATCGAGTGTGGGTGCACAGCTCAGCGCTACGGTGGCATTAGGCAACTGAAAGGCTCTGGAGGGGGCGATTTGACGCATGGCAGGGGGAACTGCGATGTTTGACGCAAAAAGAGCCTCTAGGTTATGTTGAAACAAAACCCACTTTTTAAAAAAAAAAAAAAAAAAAACCAAAATTTTTTTCAATACAGACAACACAATGTGGCACTCTGTGCATGTAGCAGACAAAAAAAACAAACAATGGGCTCTGTTTGGGTGTGACTCCATTAGACTAAAGTCAGATCCACAAAGAGAAATGCTTGCTCCTCCATGCTGCAGCAGTAATCCATCAACTGCTTTCAAACGCTGAGCAGCAATGCAAAAAAAAAAGTGCTTCGACTCTGACCTGTACAGCTTCTTCTGCACAAAGTGACTGAGAAAAAAAAACAAAACAAACAAAGACAGAAGAAGGGAAGTTCAAAAATGTCTCCACAACCCACACACGACGCTAGCTGAGAATATTGTCTCAGAGACGGGTTGTTGTTTTTGGTTTTTTGTTTTAGCGTTTCACCAGAGGCAAAGCGTAAGTTAATATACGCGGAGAGTGAAATGTACTTTTCTTTGCCTGAAGTAAAGCAATACAACAATGGACGGCATCACATAAGAGAAAAAAAAATGAAAAACATTCTTGTCTTTAGGCATCATACGCCAGAGCCCTTAAGGGGAGGGCCTCTCACAACACTACAATCTCTCCAATCTGTTCAGTGATGCTAGTTCCAACATGCCCTGCCCTTACTGCATCTGTGGAGGGAAAAGACACGTCATACGCAGCAGCCAGAGAGCACGAGCCGATATCCATTTTGGCAAGTCGGAGCTACCGGCCTGACCAAAAGATTTTGTTTGTAGTTGGCGTAATGAGATTAATTAAAGAATATGCATCAGCAGGGTTGTTTTTTGTTTTTTTTTATGTGCTGCGGTTTTGTAGCGTTGCGCGTCCGTTACCTGTGCTGTATTCGGGCTTCGACTTGGACCAGAGGAAGGATGGCTTCGAGCACCTTGCTGGCCGAGCCTGGAAGCATCTCTAGCACCTTCTTCTCCACAACCATTTTGTCGACGATTGTCTTGAAGTAGCGCAGGGCGCTGACCACCTCCTTCTCCTGCTCCTCCAGTCGGCTCACCTTCTAGAAAAAAAAACAACAAAAAAGAGCTCCTTTCATTCCCGACGCAAAAAGGACTTTTTTTTTTCGCAAACTGAACATTTTATTCACAGAAACCAAGTGGACGGGGTTTTTAAATGGCTCTCATCGCTCACAGCACCAGCGCTTAGGGTCTGTGGCTTGCTGCCATCTTGGCACAGCAGCAAGTGGGTCTTTCAATTCCTGGGGAATATATTCATTACACCAAAATCCTTAAGAGGGTGTGGTGGAAGTCATTCAGGAAGCTGCTCAGTTCAGTTCATGTCTATATAGGTTTAAACACCTGCTGTAGAAAAGCCAGCTGGAGTGGTGACTGGGAAGCTGTGGGAACCAGCAGAGAAACCCGTGTACACACAGACACAATAGAGTACAGCGAGCACAGCACATGAAACAGGAAAACAATCGTCTCCCAAACAGTCAAACACGCAGAATTAGGTGGGGGGGGGAGGTGTTCTTCCCACAATACACACAAATATGTTCTGGTACACGCAGAAACACACACCTTGTTAGCAGGTTTCTCGGTACTCTTGGCTGTTGGCTCGGGCTGAAGCTGCTTGCCCTTCTTAGATGGAGTCCTCTTGATCTTGGGAGAGTGAAACTTGTCCTTTAGCTTCATTGTGAAGGAGGACAGATGGGACCGTTGTGAATCTAAAAGTAGGGAGACAAAAAAGAAAAACAAAAAAACATTTTACATATAATTATTTCACCTAAACGTAACCGTTAATGAAAGGCACAGCCATGGCTGCGCTGGTGTGTGACTGCAGAGGTGCATCCACTGTAAACACAGAGGAGACGGCAAGCAGTTGAGTGTGGTTGATAGTGCGTTGGTGCTGAGATAAAGAGAATCAAACCGAGACAATCTCATAGTTAGAATAATCTATTCCCTTTCACTGATGGGACAACCCCAACCCACTTCTTCATCAGCGAGTTGCCACTTCCACATGAAAACATGTGACTGGAAATATTTTTTTCCCCATTCAGTTTCCATAGATAAAGTAAAATATATATTGTGACATATTTTGTGTGCTTTTTTTTTTTTTGCTTCTGTTGCTCTGTTGACATGCATCGTTTCTATTTCTGATTTTTAAGGAGAAAAATGCAATCACCTGCAGAATGTTAAAAAGAAGACAGCAAGCTGCGTACTATTTTCATGTGTTCCATAGATCTAGTCCTTACTGACAAATCAACCCTACTATTATTTCACACCCCTAACGCTCATTATCCGTTTCTCAGATTGAGGAAACAGCATTTCCCGAGTGTCAAGGACAGTTATGTGTCTTGTTAAAATAGGTGACAAATTATCTGATGAACTTTCCGAGCAATACAAAAACTGTCAACAAGACATCTCTGTGTCCTAAAGCTCTTTTTATTTGATGCTAGTCTTCTAATGTTATCTTGGAGTGTCAGAAAAGATAAAACATCTCTATATTTTTTGCAAATTACTGACAGAACACGGCATGATTCAATAATCTCAGTAACTGGAAATGAATCTCAAGGCAGTTTAGTCACATTTAATCTGCATTTGACCTAGTTCTTAATATCCAAACAGGTCAAATTATCCACATCTGTAATGAGCAAATTTATTTTCCTAAATAAGATCAACATTGCTGGAATACATCTTTAACAATTAAATCACATGGCCAAGAAAAAATATAGAATTGTTTATTTTTATATCCCTGTTAAGTCACTAAAGGGTTAAAAAAAAAAAAAATCACGTGGACCTTTCTCGTGCAAGGTTAAAAAAAAAATAATTGCCAGATAGATTAGAAAAAAAAAGACGGGGAATGTTAATTTATCGGACAGTAAAAGTAAAGACCCTGCAACAAACTGCTCTCTGGATCAATACCGTGTTTAACCACATTAGATCCTAGGGTACTCTGGTGCACATCGACAGCCTGGATCGACAGTGTGAGAAGATTTTCATACTCCCAGACTGTACTTTAACTGTTAGGGGAGCTCTGCTTTCCTGGCATGGCTTCATTTAAAGTGTCAAGTACAACATATGATTTTCATACCGCAGCGGGCTACATATGACTCCCATAATCCTATGTTTGACCTATTTTCCTCTGTGCTCCTGGCCCGAGTACAGCGGCTGCGTCTCACGTCACATACGCTGGATGTTCTGGCTCTATCTAATTTTGAACTGGCTCAGAGGAAATATGTGTGACTTTACAGATGGACCAGAATGGAGAAGCGGTGACAGTGACTCACAGCTGGTCCCTCAGACACGACTGCAGCCCCGCGGCTCAAACGTTTATCGTGCAGACGTGGCTGCCTCTCCATCTACTCTGTTACTTATTGCGCTCGCTCTACAACCTCCCCGCCGCACTCCTCGGCTCTGCAAGGCGAAAAACCGCCCCCACCCCCTTTCCTCTAGAGTTCACTGGAAGTCTGCCTCGGCATGGAAATGATGTCATCCAGAGAAAGAAATGAAGTGTTAAGAGAGAAAGTCTGCGAGGGAGAAGAAGAATACAGTGGTGTTATACAGCATCCACCCTCCGCCCCACCACCCTTCAGAGACGAGGCAGCGAGCCACCCCGGCCTCTCTCCCCAGCTGCCTGCCTGATGCTGTTCAGAGTTATGAGATGGTGATGTCATTGGCTGTAATGTCTCTTTCACTTAATCTGACTCAGTAAAAACTGACAGAAACACCACAGTGAAAACATTCTTAGACCCTCTTGTTTGTGCAGAGGTCTGTGTCTCCGTGCACCTTAAAACCTGCCATTGATGCTGTACTCCGTCTGCAAAAGGCAGCCTTCTGCCGTCTGAATTTGAGGAACTGCAGCCGTACAATGAACACTTTGTAGAATCTTTCGCGTGAGGCGCCCAGGTTTCTACGTCACTGTTAAAATACATTGAAACAGAGCAGCGGAGGCAGCCTAATAAACAGTAAAGTGAGGTTACAACTCCATAAAGGGTGAAGTCTGTATCTGCTGCTGTCCCACAGAGGTCTACACGGGGACTCTGCTGAGCCAAGCCTCTGCACGCTCACACTTAGTTGAAATTTGCACAGTGGAAATCGCACAGGCGTGTAAAATTACACAATAAACTCCATTTTGCATCATGAGTGCTTTTTAATTGAACAGATCACTGCGTGATGAATAAAGTAATCATTAGAATATGATAAGAAGCATACAAAAGGATTTAGTCAGTAAAAAATAAAACTATTAGTTTAAATTTAACAGCGTTTAGAAAAAAAAATCCTTGGGGGCATTTAAAGCACACACTCTGGTCTGAACGACTGGTTAGGGTTCTCAAATACCTCCCTGGGAGTCTACAAGTTTCTCCCACAGCTTAATTACACAATAAATAAACACACACACACACACACACACACACACAGAGTAAATTCAAGCATGCTTTTGGCAACAACATACTATTAAATGTATGCAATACACCTCAAAATGACTATGCTTCCCTGGGCTCACATATTTACTCATTTACCTCATAAAACAAGAGGCCAGACTCGGCTAGACTATATTCAATAGCTGACTTATATATAACGGCCATTCAGGCATTTGAAAAGTTTCCAATTCCGCGACCGTGAACTATGTGGCTTCTAAACATCTCGTTCAATTTGTCTTGCGTAACGAAGCCATGAGGAAACAGTTGGCTTAATTAATAAACGCTGCTGCAGATCGTTCAGTGGAGAACCGATAGGCTGACTGATTGATCTGCTTCTTGTCTAAAATAGGCGGCACCCCCGCCCCGCGCTGCTGCCATGGCTCTAGAAATAGGGTGAAAACCGGGTGCACAGATAGATGCGGAGCTTAAGGTTACACCCAGCTGTCACCTCCTGCTGGACTCCCATCAATGTCAGCGAAACTATGAAAGCGTACAGGCGTGATCTGGCTTCTACTGAAGAAGGCAAAAAGTCAGAAAAGAACTTATATAAATATATATATATATACACACACATTTATACAGTAAATCATGAACTCGCTTGTCAGGTTGGTTCAGTCCTAAAATAATACGCAAAAAAATATTTAAATGATGGCTGTTTATATACAGCCGTGACTGCATGACTTTGACTGCAAGTTCTTGATATTTGATTCCCTCCAAAAAAGAATCATGCATCCTCAGTAACCTCGGTGTAGGATGAAAGCCTGCGGCAAATGTGATCGTCAGCAGGAACCAAAACCGAGAGGGAAGGCAGGACATTCGACAGGAAATAATTAAGCCCTTCAATAATTATCTATTCTCTTCATTGTAGTGGTTGGCTTCCTGCTGGCTGTGTTCAAAGTTTAATAAGAATCCCCTGCATGTCTTCAGACCCCTGCCTGTTCTCAACAGGCAGCATCGCAGGCGCTGCATGCACGGGTGCGTGAGAAGCACTGCGAGCTAAACTCCTGTTTCGTGATGCAGGGACAGGAAGAAAAAGGAGGAAGTGTTGAGTTAGTGGCTCATTTGAGAAGTAGTAGAGGAAGAGGGGCAGTGGTGGTTTTCACAGGGTATGCTGCTCAACCATGAGCAATGAGAAGCTCGAAACCATCATGAGAAACTAAACTAGATACATTGAACACCAGCGAGGGCCGTGGTTTTGTTTTTTTTTTTAAAACTCGTGACATGGATGCATTGTTTTTCTTTTGGTCCGTACACAATGACACATAAGAATACAGTAGACTGTAGATCTACAGCACATCGCATCCTAAAATAAACAGCTTTGTTGTTGATTCATACCATCAATTCTTGAGAATTACAATAACCAATAGGAAGAATAGCATTTATCCTATTTCTGGCTTTAACAAAAATTGACCTCAGCCACAAGCCTTCGAAAGCTTACAAAACCACGTCCGTCCTCATGTTTGTGACTAGAAAAGCAGAGCTCCACCATCCATGGGTCAATGGCCAGGAGCAAATATCAATGTGGTGATGGAAGAGCTCTACGTAATGGTTGCATGGGAACAGACGGCACAGGCGACTGTGGTTAACAGAGTGGGGCCATGCAACACAAAGTGGATCTATAACGTAGATCCATATTGCGAAAGGCTGAAGCAAATCTGTTTTATGACAGCCCAGTTGTGTTCTGCCTTTCTGTGACAGAAAAGAGAACTAAAAAAAAATATACACAGGAAAAATGAAAACTCAGGGTTTGTGTCACTGGCCGATGACAGAAAATGCATGCAGATAGGGAAACCCCTGTCCTGTCAACGAGATGTCATTACTCCTCCGCGATTCAGGTTATTGCATTCTGAGAAACAAAACCAGAACAAAACCATTAAAGCCACCGACAAGCTTGTGCTTCTTTTATATCCTGATCAGCATTAGGTGGAAAATCTTAGAAACAGGAAAGAATGACCACCGAAATGCAAATGCAGGCTGCCTCAGAAATGTCCCTTCTCACACCGCAGACTGCGACGCATTCGCTGCGACCGACTACAACCACCAGAGGAGAAAATTCAAACAAGCACGACGGAAAGATGCACGGCAACATCTTCCCATAAGAGGCGCAGCTTGTGTCCCTTGATCTATATTTCATATGTATAGTTTCATGTTTGTTTGTTTTCCCCTCAAATGCAGACTGGAGTTGGGAGAAATCTATAACTCATTAAAATGCTGCTGCAATGTTCGTGGGTTTGCACCAATTTGTTAATAATCCACTTTTTCCTCACAGGCTGCGATGGTCGTTTGCCTGCTAATACCCTGGTTATTAACCTGGTTATTAACCTGTTATTAACCTTAACCTGGTAAGGAAGAAGTAGAAGTTTCTGATTTCGAAAAGCAGCATAAGTCTTAAAATATATTTAACCATATTACATTTGAACACACCATTGGGACACTAAATTTACCTTTGCATAACACTTGGTGCATTGAGCCAACCTTAAACACATCACGCAACGGTGTGTCTCTTATTAGCTAAGTAGCTCCTGTCTGTCTTTAGTCCAGATGTCAACACTCGGTTTCACTATTTGACGGAACTTGCTGCCAAATTTGGACAGTCAAAGCGAGCTGGGCTGCCCCATCTTATTCGATTGGCTGATGGTGCCTAATCCAAACAACGCCACCACAGTTCCCAGTACCGTTTCCTGGACGTTCCCCGTTTCTTGGTGTGTTCGCGCTGCAGAAATCAGGAATGTTTGCAGTTGGAAGCGTGCCGTTTCGGGAGGACTGTTTCAGCGTAGGCTCTGAACCACTGTAATAAAAACGAGCAGTGATTAAAGTAGAAGCTGGCTGGCTAAACAGGACGCGCAAAATAACATGAATCAATCCTCAGAAAAGTCGATTCATTGCAACTTGTGAGATAAAAATGGAGCGTAATTGCAAAGCAAATGGACACCAGGTCCCAAACAATGGCCCCCGGCCTCCGATGGTTCCCGAGGGCCTCCCAGTTTGCCACGCACAACCACTGATGAAGGTCTGTGCTTCTTCTCTTGTGTAAACCTGACCCGTGCCCTTATTGTATTGTTTTGTTTGGCAAGATATTTCACAAAAGGACAGTGAAGCGCTGACATTGTGGCAGCAACTTGACAGAAAAAACAAAGATTGAGAGAGAGAAGAATGTCTGGAAGCAGCCGAGAGGAATAAATATCAGGTTGTACAGTCATAACACAGGTCGAAATAATCTAACAACATTATGCACCCATGACTCCTGAGGTTAGAAGAAACTATTCAGAGCTCCATAATTGCACAGCTTCAGGGTGGATGCTGGGCTATACTGGGGGTACTGGCTCAGTATCACTTCTACATTCTGCCGACTCTGACAGTTTCACAACGTTAAGATCCAAAACAACTATAATATGTGAGGCATTATGATAACAGGGCTTTTTAAAAAGCGTGCACGGCCCTTATACGTCTCCGTAAATGCACGTTTGATGGAATGTTTGTGTACATTTTAGTTTAGTCTTGAGGTTTCATTGTTGCCGTCAAGTGAAATTACACTTTAAATGCACTGCAAATGTTTTTCTGCTCTGTTTGCTGCGACTTTGTGCTCTTCACAGTGTTGTTTCTTCCAAATGATGACACTATCCAGATGAATCATAGAGGCCATTCCTAAATTTAACAAACTGCGCGCATTTGTTCACATTTCAATGCAAGATCAAAGATTTGCGCTTTATATAAAACTTCAGCTTTTTACCATTTAATTGGGAGCCCAATTATAGTTTAGTCCGCTAATGATGTTTTTTTTTTTGAGTGTGTTGTTCTTACAAATACCCAGTAACTGTCAAACAAACAAAATCATCAGCACATTTTGAATAATGGCCCCTGCACTTGGCCATGTAGAGGCATGAAATTCTGCGAACGTTTAACGTGCAATAATACACCCAAACAGAGACTTTTAACTATTAGAACTCAGTACTCTGCTGCTATTGATAGCCTCATTTACACTTAATCAGCGATTTAATCTGCACGAGGTGGCTTTTGCGTTCATGGCAGATTTTCTTTTTGTAAGGTTTTCAATATAAGCTGCAGGCTCATATGGGGCAATGGACACGTTAATGGAACAGTAAATGGGAGCAGTTGGCACGGCAGGTCAGCGGGGTTATTATGAAAGCTGTGGAGAGAGCCCCGAGGCCTGGGTCACTCGATTGTCCCCCGTCCGGCAGGCACACACGTGCACGCAAACAATGCAAACGCATATCCACCGACACAGACACAAATAAGCGCACAAAGAGCCCCTCAAAACTATTCAACAGCAAGCAAAAGGCTGCAGAGGGGATGCCACGGGGGCTGGTTTTCCACAGCATCAGCAACACTGGTCAAAAAACACATCAGCAGGAGATTTTGATGCTCCAATTGTGTTGATGAAAAAAGAGAAAGAGGTGGACGATCTTGGCCTGCCCATTGATGAACTCCCTATAATCTTCAATATAGGTTTTAATGAGCTGTTGTCCAAGTTGTGCTATTGATTAAACATCCTGTTGTAATACACAAGGAGTGGCGACAGCTCACGATCCCACTGATATGACGTGAGCGATAGCTGAGGAAACAGACTGTGACACACAGTCGCGATGTTTTATTGGAGGGCAGAGAAAGCGCATGTGAGGTCGAGCGGGAAATCACACAGCAGGCAAACACACACACACACACACACACACACACACACACACACACACACACATCATCCTGGGTACCCCTCCCGTTCCTTCCCCCCTGACGCCGAGGCCATTGGCACCATTTCCTGTCCCTTGTCTCCCTCGCGGAGAACCGCTCCCTCTTTTCTGGACGCGATTCGCAGTCTGGAGCAGCCCGAAAGCCTCCTCAGTGTAACCGATTACCTCACCTAAACAGGCGAGGTATAACAGCAGCTTCCAACCAGACAAAGCAGCACAGTGTGACCCACCAGCAGCTGACAGATCACGCCGATCCTTCAGGTGACCTTCTGGTTAGACCACATTTACTAGCATTTCACTAAAAGCTTTTGGAATATCTGAGCAGAGCGGCGGGCGGGCACTGGTTCACCTTGGGTGAAAGCAATAGACTAAAGAACCGCAAAATCCTATAAATACCCAGCTTGTCAGTATCTGTGACATCAAGCAGTACAAGAACAGAGACAACGCGACAGCTCAAAAAACACCGATCTCCAAACGGCGAGCTCTCAGTGAACAGCAGCTGCACCGTAAGAGCCCGACAGGCGCTAGAAAAACTTCAGATAGGAGACTGATCCTACGCAGAAACAAACACTCCCGAGACAGCAGATCGCGTCGCTGTCTGACTACATGACAGAGACGGATGCGGGGAGATGGAGAAGCATAAGCAGCGGCTTTCTCTGAGTAAATGGCCCCGAGCAGCGAGGGGTGATGCTGCCGTCCTGCATCAGACGGATGCACAAAGCCGATCTTGTCTGTACTGTGGGCTACTTGTCATCCTCTTGACACTGCGCGACATGAACTTCGTGCCATCACACTGCTGCAGAAGCGCAAAATGCCCCAATGACTTCACGATTTCGCTTCGCGTTAGGCGAACATGTCGCAGCCATGCTCGCTCAACGGATTAGCAACAAAACAACCACGTTAATAAGCAGGTAATTGATGTCCAAACTGTCAAAGGAGAACAACACAGAATAGCATTCCCCGAAACAACTGCTTCCTTGTTGATTCTCGGAGACCCATTGTGATTATGGGTCTCTTGGTTATAGATAATATATGTCATCTGCATGACATCGGAGTAATCTATTTCCTCACATGTGCTTTACTGCCATTATAAATACATTCTCTCTTATTTAGGTTACAGCGTAGGAGCGTCTAAGAGGAAGTGGGCCACTAAAGGCAGGCAACCAATAAAAGCTGCATGCTATGCAGCGTTTTAGTCTGATAAAAGATATATATATATATATATATATATATATAAAAATAAAAAAGAAAGCATGATAAACGTGCCCAGACAAAACAAATGTTCTTCCAGGACAACGTCTCTGGGTCTTTATTAACCAGCAATGCCAACTTTTCTCCATTCCTGATTTAGACTGGCAACGGAAACTGGCAGCGACTTTGGGACATCCCCTTTATTGTGTGCCAGCTCGCTGACCCAGCCATGCCACCCTGGAGTCTGACTGATTTGACACACTCAATACAAACACGTACGACTTGATAAAACCCATTTTCCAGGGTGTTCATTCGCCCCGGGGCCACAATCCTGACTCTCGCGCGCTGCTGCTCGCTTCGCTTCGGCTGCTTTGAATGAAGACGACTCGCCCGCTCGTGTCCCTCCACTGTACAGACGCATCAAACTCGTCGGCTTTGTTCGCGCGATGCCAACAGATTGTCACACGCGTGGCAGCAATTTTTCTTTTTTTGAAAAAAAAAAAAAAAAAAAAAAACCACAACAAAAAGATGCACCTGACCGAACCATAACTGCAGAAAAAGAACTGAAAAATGACACAGGTTTCAGTCAGGGGTCTCACTTCTGCTCCCACTAGCTCAGACACACACGTACATTTGCATCTTGCTGCAATGAAATAAACAGATATATTAAGGCAACAACGGCACAGATTGCCTGTTTCCAAAACAAGGCAGTGAGGCACGCATTGTGCAATTGCGCGGCTGGACTCAGCAGCCTTAATTATGGAGCCTCTGTCCTACTGGGAAGATCTTAATGGGAAAAGCACAAATTCATGGCAAATGACAAAAACCTCAATACTGATGTCAACAAACAGCCTAAGACTGCAATGCGATGGGAGGAAGACTGGACTAAACACACCAAGATTACGCCCCTACAGAATAACAGATGCCGGTTTTATGGCATTGTGCAAGTGGATTAGGACCAGGCACGCTGACAAACCCTCACCTGATGAGCCTAGATTATATAGCTCCCGTCTACACAGAGCGGGGGTGATAAGGCCGAGAGGCGGCCTGCAGCCGAGAGATGCGGCTCCGCGGAGCCGTCTCCTCGGGCCGGGTCCACCCAAAACTGCAGCGGCGCAAATGAGCACCTTCTATAAAGCCACACGACACAAAAAGCACAGAAAGGAATGTCCCCTGCGTTTCGCTCCGCCAGCGAGCCAATTTAGATTGGCTAAATTAAAAAAAAAAAAAGGGACCAAAACTGGTGACAACAGGCTCAGACAAGAATTATCTGCCTCTCAGAAAAGAAAATGGGAAGCATTTTTAAAAGGCTCTTCAAAATAAAAGCGCTATAATGAACCTCGAATGGTCCGAAGCAACCTGGCACAGTGTCCCATTTCATGTTCTCCCATCAACGTAAGGGCGGTCTGTACCTGTGTCCTCATCTAGATCCCCCTGTAACGAGTCTGCGTCCTCTGAGGAGCCCTGGCTCCTCCAGCTTATATTACCCATCCGAGCCTTCGCGTGGCGGCTGGTGCGATTCTGACGGCGACCGTTACGCTCTGTGTCAGCACGGATGACTTGTGGGTCAGGCCGGCGTTTTCGCGGCCATCGTTCATTTGCGCAGCTGAGAATTAGTCACAGGCTAACTTGTCCGCATGACCGGTCTTCTCTTGCGTCAGCGGTCCGGTGCGACGCGTGCGGGAGGAGAGATCTAGTCGGAGCGGCGAGAGGAGGCAGGAGGAATCGAAACATGGCGTGCTTGTGCTGAGTTCATTGTTTATTTTTGGACGGCTGGCATCGGGTCATCCTGTGAGAAAAAAAAAAAAATGTCTGAAGCAGTGTCATCTGCGTTCGTGCCTCCTGGAGAGGGTCCCGGAATGAACGGACGAGTCTTTGGGAGGCCAAAACTCGGAAGAGAAACCGTCATCGCCTTTGGAGTAGAAGCCCCAAGAGCAGCATCACGTGCATGAGGACTGAGACCTGGAAACCAAAAGGGAGAGGAAAAAAAAAAAAAATCCCCAAAAGCGGCTCCTCCAAAGACGTCGATTACGGAACGATCCCGATCACGGCCCCGCTCCGTCACATTCTCTCCTCCATCTCCTCTCCGCGTACAGCCTCGACTCCCGTCAAGTTTGACCCATTCTCTCCACCCTCTTTTCTTTTCCTTCCCTTAACTCCATCCCCTCCCTTTTTTTTTTTTTTCCCCGTCCCATTCACAAACCAAAACGTATTTACGACGCATCGAGCCCTACGCGGGCACGGCGGGCCTCCCGTGACGTGTCGCGGAGGGCGAAACGCCGCCTGCCCTCAGAATTGCATCAGTGATCGGCGACGTGCGTAAGGCCGATGGCCTGGGAAACCCTTTTGCAATAATGACTTCTTTTCGCTGGAGCTCGGAGCTGCGGTGACTCAGGCATGTGGACTCGGCTATTTCTGTGCGCCAGACAAGGAGATATTTCGGTCTGAAGTGATGCGGCGACCACTTAACAAACACGCGGCCATTAAAAAGACTGACACTTGAGCGTTAAACACTAGGAATGCCTGAGAATCAACTCCTGGCATGACAGCTCAAGTCTCTCAAAAGGTAAATACACAGATGCGCACCCGGACGCTGGGTGTAGCGGGGGGGTGGGGAGCCTAAAATAAGACACGGCTGGATCATTTTGGGTGGCTACCGACGCCGACTGTCCAGTGAGAGGGGGCCGACGGGCTAATTATACAACACTGCTGCACCCAGAAGTTTTCACCAGGAGCAATGAGGAAACATGCGATGACTTCCTCAGCTGTCAAGAACGGCCCGCTAGAAAATAGCTCGAGACGAGGCAGAGCGCAAGCATATCAGAAATCAACGATAACAGCCACGTCCGCGCTTATTTTTCAGTTGAACACAGCTCATTCTCTCCCGAGGCCTCGGGACCAGGTTGGCAGCCAACGCAGACGTGCTGAAGGCTCAGCCGCCTGAATGGCGAGACCTTTTGGGCACGCGGCGCGAAAACGAAAGGGGGCGCGGCGCTGAACGTGACAAGGGAGCCACCCGCGGCGACACGGCCCTCAGGAAACCGGACAAAAGGCCTAGCGCAACCTGTCCTCGTCTGCTTTGGGAGGCCTGGTTGGAAGCGGAGGATCCGGAACGCATGTCTCCAATCAAGTCGTTTTAAATCCCTCAGAAAGCGCGGCAGCAACAACCCGGCGTTTGTTGACACCCTGTGGATGCGAATGACACACGGGGGGGGTGGTGGAAGCGGGGAGGCGACAGGCTGCAGCTCAGGGTGACTCACGCACACGTTAACCTGTATTTGCCAAAGAAGTGATCATTACTGGAGAAGAGAGAGAGAAAAAAACACTCCGACTTTTGTAGGTGGCTGCAACCGTGTGTAGTCATCCGTCTGCGAGCCGGGGATGGAATCGGAAACTTTTACGCCTATGAAGAATATCTGGGGTAGTAGTGGATGACACTCCCTGTGTGTGTGTGTGTGTGTGTGTCCATGCATGTGTGTGTGTCCATTTACTGCAGGCATCACGGGCAGGGCTGCGTGTGGACAGCTGGTAGACCGGGGTACAAGTGGAGCTGGCGGGTATAAAGTTTCTCCTCCACCCGAGACCACCCTGCACCCCCACCACCCACCCACCCACCCCCTTGGCCGCGTCGCCTTCACGCTCAAGCCCGCATACGGCCGTGAAGCGCCTGCAAAACACAACAAGGAAAGGTGCCACGTGCAGCCTTCTGGAATCAAACACAAATATACAGCACAATCTTGGGCGTGAACGCACCACCAAAACCGGGGCTAGCGCTAGCTCCCCGGAGGCTAACCCTCGTCTATTTCTCTCCATAAACACCACAGATATCAGCTAAAGACCGACTACGGGGGGGGGGGGCGAGGGGGTGTCGGAGTAGACGCGGGGGTTTGTTTAAAGGTCTGGCGTTTCTCGCCGGGTCAAAGCCCCCCCGGACGGCGGCGCTTTCAGACAATCGGACCGGCGGCGCGTTGACGGGGGGGCTCCGCCGGGAGAGGACGCCGCGACGCCGGGTCAGCCGTGAAGCACGCACCGCTGGCCCCGACCCACATCTGGCCCAGAAAGACACAAAATAACAACCCCGCCGGGACAGGAGCAGCGTTAATCATTCACCCCCCCCTCCTACCCCAACACCCCAGTAAACCCATCGGCACCAGCGGGGGCTAAGCGGCTAGCCGAGGGTGAAGGTTTGGATTTAAACCGGGTGTGTGTGTGTGTGTGTGTGTGTGTGTGTGTGTGTGTGTGAGGAGGGGGATCATGGAACACATCAAGGCCCCGATTAAATCAGGATTTACAGACTATTCCCGCCGGGGAGTTGTTTAAAAGCCGCATCCACCCCCCCACCTCCACCTCCACCTCCACACACGCCGGGTCCGGAGCCCCGTCTCTGACCCATCCGAGCCCCGGTTCGGGGGCTCCGCATAACGGAGCCCCGACGGGGGGGGGGGCAGGACTTACCTTGCTTGCTCTCTATTTTCCCCGACATTTTCGTCCCCAGCAGCCTGCCAGTGCGATCCCACTCAACCAGCGTTTAACGAGCCTCGCCGTCCCCCCTCCTCCTCCTCCCCCTCCTCCTCCTCCTCTTCCTCCTCCTCCTTTCCTTTCCTTTTTGCCCCCCTTTTTTTCCCAGAATTATTCCCTCATTTTCGCTGCACGGTCGCGTCCGTGGGGCGAGTCCGCCGGGGCCGATGGAAGATCCTCGCAGCCCGCGCACATCGGCGCGGTCGGGAAAAGCCGTCTGGTCCGCCGGTGGTGCTGGTGGTGTTTGGGAGAAGGGGGGGTGTCCTGGTCGGCGTTATTTTCTCTCCGGGAGCCGCACCACGCACGATCACCGACGGCTCCGTCCGCGTTCATGTGCCTTTTTTCCTTTTTTTTTTTTTTTTTTTTCGCCCAGCGTCGGCGGAGGGAGCCGCCGGGGCGACAGCGCCCCCGAGCGGCAGGAATCAGCAGCGGCAGCTGTCAACACGTCCGATGGGCGGGTTTCATCTCGGTGGCGGGGGGGGGGGGGTTGTTTTCCACGGCCGAGACTAGGCTTTTTGTTTGTTTCTTTATTTTTTTTTACAAGTCCTGCGTCCATGGGAGACGGTGATAGGGGATGTGGACTGTGATTACTTTGCAGGGCGGTGTGTTGAAAGTCTTATTGCATGTTATGTAACTGTTATGTAAATGCGCATCCGTGCACAAGGGGGGGGGGTACCTGCAGCCGATGTGTAGAAAATCACCTGGGGGTTCAATGACAGTTCAAGCCACTGTCCGTGGCGTTGTGCAATGTCTTCTCACAGGCTCGGAGCCTTCTTTTTAATGTCTTGTGTGGATCAGCCGCAGGGACCCTCGACTGCTGTGTGTGTGTGTGTGTGTGTGTGTGTGTATATGTGTGTGTGTGTGTGTACCAGTGTATCAGTGTGTTTTTTCTGTGTGTTGTGATTTTTTTTCCCCAAATTAGCACCAAAATTGCAACAGTCGTAAGACGATGTGAAACTGCTGTGCCCCAGACGCTGATCAGACACATACTTTCCCTGTCTCTGCAGTAGTTTTGTATCACTTCTCCTGCGCTTCAGTTTCTCACGATGAAGAGAAAAAAAACCCAAAGGGAAGTGAGAGCATTCAAGACTTCTAATTTCTCTCTGATACGCGCAAACTGCTGATAATGGCTTTTGTCTATTCGGTGCACTTTCCATTAAGGGGCGTCTACACTGAGTCTCTGGCACAGGGAGACGAAGGAAGAGCTCCCTGTCATCTTTTGATATGAATAATTGATCTGAGTGAACTGATCAACATCCTTTGAGTGATCTGGGTCAGCCTGTGTGCATTGCAACGCATGCATGAAAAGCAGAGGCCTGTGTTAAAACACTGACATAGGGTGTTTTTGACACGCTGTCACATCTTTGTGGTGAGATGCTCGTGCAGACTTCCTTCATCGGCTGCACACACTCGGGCCATGGAGCGAGACCCGAAGGCTCCAGCTTTCGTATTGGCACGAGCTGACACTGTACCTTTTCGCACACGCTTGCACAATAGAAGCCACGCCCGTGCAACAAGTGCGAAGCGCTTTCTGGTCGTGTGTGCATGCACGTTTGTGAGCATGTGGGCGTGTGTGTGTGTGTGTGTAAGCGTGAAAATACCTTCCTTCAGGCTATGGCAATGTGACACAGGGAAGAAGCGCAAGTCTTGTCAGGACAGGATTGGCCTCGTCTAGTCTGAGTAGATGCGTTTAAGTGCGAGTCAACGTCGGTGCAGCAGTCAAAACATCAACACGGTCTTCATTTTTATTGGACCCATTTCGCTTAGTTATACGAACACTTTACTCTGAGTTTAGTTTGGCATCGTCGGGGGAACTGGGGACTTGAAAAAGGCCATTGCCATCTATGGCCCCTGTTATTTCTGTAAATAGGACAAATAAATGTCTCCAATTTTCATCTGGATTCCAAAGAAATTGATTTGAATAAGTTGGTTAGAGTTAACAAACACTTCACCATCAAGCAAACGAGCCTGTTACATTTTCTAGACATTATGAAACCACACAATCGCAATCTTTACAGCCTTAACATTTAAAATATATATTTAATTTTGCAGGATAACCTTGCGACGATGCAAAATGGCTATTTGCTGTCATCTGCTGGTGACATGATAGCGTGCGATTCTACTGTTGTAATTCAACCTTTGACCACACGGTGGTAGTAACCAACCGCTGATCGTGGATGATCAAATTGTGCACCGTGCTTTTATTTTTATGGTCAGACTGGACTTGCTGATGAAATTTAACTAGAGACGAATTAACCTAGTTGGACACTTTAAGAAATTAATGAACAGCCGAGATTTATGATTTTTTTTTGTTGTTGATGTAATAGGGACAATTTTAAAGACGGCTGCAAGTTCAACAAGTGGAGTGAGTCAATCAACCCAACGCTTCAGATGAAAGTTCCACTTAATTTGGAAACCAATTGTGTCATTTTGAACTGACACAGATGAGTGAATCAGTCCATTCCGCTGTGGGCTGAGGGCAAAGGCTGGACGTGAGACAGTTTTGTTCGCTCCGAGTTGTCAGTGGGAGCTGGGAGAAGAACCGTGTTTGATCTCTGCGGTGGTGGGCGTGTGATGCAAAGCTCAAACACAGTTTAAGGCTCTGTTAACCTTGGCCAGCAGTCAGGCCCCTCCGTCTGTCTCCCATCTGAGCGTTCGGGAGGAGAGGCTTAGGATCATTGAGGCTTAAATCACTGAATAGATTTAACTGAGAAGAAGGGGGAAATACCTTCACAGCGCCGGGGTCATCTTAGTCCCTCTGCGAGGATGCAGCGCAGAGGTTTTCTTTTTAAAAGCGCGCTTTCATGCCAACATCGAGATGGGCGGCTCCAGGCATCAATGAGGGGGTTGGACAGAAGTCAGTGGAGATTGAAGACGGAGAGGTGTTGGATGAAGAGGACACACTGTCTGGGTCATAACCTACTCAATACTGTATGAGAATAGAGCACTCTGTCACTGCCACAAACATGTAGGGACACATCTGACCTTGTCAGCAGAGAAAGGAGTTGGTCACCCACAGGAACCAAAGGCCTGCATGTATTTAACACAAAACAATAGGACACAGTAAATCAATACGTGTGCTTTTTTTTCTTCTTCTATTTTTACCGTGTACATTAAAATGGATGAAGATGGTCAATAATTCCTGAGACCTACTTGTCCCCGCACCTTATTTTTAAACCTCAAGCTCTTCGAGAGGCGCCCAAGGTTGGACTTTCTCCCTGAAATTGTGATTGCATAAACAGCCCCGCGCAGCCTTCAAAAACCCAGGAAACCGTAAACCACGTTACTCCTCAGCGCTCTATGGCGACGGTACGCACACAGGCGGAGGAATTATTTATGTGGTGAGATAGGCACTGTGGCGTCGCTCCCCCGGACGGCGACAGGGCGACGGCCCCCTCCGACTGAAAAGCGCAGCTTCGCGCCTTTTAAGAGCCCTCCGTCCCATCACCATGACAATGAGCGTCCGCTTTCTTCGCCTTCCCTTCTCCCCCCCCGCTCCTTGCGAGGAGTCAACCTGGCCTTTTACCGGGACCATCCGCACCACTGTGCCACCCTTTCTGGAGCACTTGATTGACATTTAACTCTGAGGGCGCGTCAAAAAAAAAAAAAAAGAAGGCGGGGGGGGGCAGGGAGCATGAAACGCGTGCGGCCGCAGGGGCGCACGCTGGTCACTCCCTATCTCGCACCTCCGTCTCCATTAGATACAGGGGTCCCCCGAGTGTGCAGGTGCATTCATCGAGAGGTCAGCTGGTACAAAGCACAAAGCCCGGGAGCGTGCGGGCCAACGCTGTGGGGCAGCGACACACATTTCTTATTATCGCTGCAGCGGCGCTCCCCGGCTTCCTCTCCACCCTTTACTTTACACTTTAAAAGGACCAAATATCAGCACTCGCTCTTTCTTTGACTCTGCACAGCAGGCGGGAGACATTTAAGGTGTGCTTCAGTTTACAATTCGGCGATACTGAACTACTTCTGCCCGGTGTTTCGGGGGTTACTGACCTTTATTCGGGTAGCTTTTCTCAGAACTATTAATGTTTAAGATGCTTTGCTTATCTAGCGCTGATTCTCCTCGTGACTCCTGCAGGTGTTTCGGGAGCGGATGCATCAGTTAAACCGCCGCGCGTCACCGTTCCGCTCGCAAAGGCCCCCGGCCTAGTTTTGTTCGGAGGCATTAGCGTCACGAGGCGCGGAGCGCAGCGATCCGATTGGTGGGTTTCACACTCACGCTCATGCGTGAGGGGTTTACAGAACCGCCGGCCTCGAGAGTCCTTCAACATGGCTCAGCTGCCCAGAGCTTTCCAATTTAATAATCCACACAAGGGCCATTTAACGGGATCACTGATTAAGCCTTAATTGAATTAGGATCGGAAGTCCTCAAGCTAAAGCTGCCTCGCAGAGACTCGGATACAACATCAGAAAGTTGGTGGGCATGGAAACGGAGGTGAACAGCCACTCACCTTATTTAACCCATAATGTGTAATTACATGTACATAATTAAACAGATGTGAGCCACAAAGTGATAAAAAGTTGTTTGATGTAGTGAGTTTATCCGTGCATATCAAGAGAACGTGCTCATTCATATATTAATGAGACGCTACAATGGAAAATGAAAGCCGGTTGCTTTTCTTTGCGTTCGCGCACGTGTAATCCGGCATGTCATATGCTAATACCGTTATTACAGTAATTCATTTCATGGGATTTGGGGGTTTGTTGGAGAACAGAACCCTCCCCACGGATCTTTATTGTGCTGTAAATGCACCTGAGTGCCACCTCGGGCGTGAGTCTAGATGTCGGTGAGACGGCTCCATTTAAATAAGTCTTAAATTGTGTGTGGGGTGCGGATTGGGGGGGGGGGCAGAAAGAAAACATTGTGCTGCCTCTTTGTTAGGTTTCCAAACTGAAACTGGCAGCAGCAGTCCAAAATCAATGCTTAATTCATGTTTGCTGGCACAAGCGTTGCATCACTGGTAGAACAAAACAGCAGAGAACACGATTTACTCGAACATTAATTGCCAAAACGGAATAATGTGAAGGCTGCTGCCGAGGAAAATTGTGTTAGTATATGATGCAGAAGTGAGATATAAATGAAATTAAACATAAACTGCATGTACGCAATCTATTATTTGGAGCAGGGAAAAAAACAACAACTAACTGGTGTATGTCCTCCCTTTTCCTCCCCGATCAGTATTGATGGGTTGGTAGAAGGGGTGGGGGGTATATAAGCAGGCCCTGCAGGAGTCGGGGAACCCTCCCCCAGCCATGCTGTGGGTCTATCACAGAGGGAAGAAGCTCCAAGAAATCCATTTGCACGCATGGAAAACAAACAGAGCGCGGCAGCCGCGGCTGCTGGTGGGGCCGGGGACCTCGGTGCTCTGAGGTGAAAGTGTCGCACTCTGCCATTGATTTCTGCGGGGCGAGCCACGTTTTCACTTGACCTCCTCCAAACACCACCCCGACGGCATCAACCGGGGGCAAGGGGGGGGGGGCGGGCCTCGAAGCCTCATTTCTATGTCGTTTAAGGCGGGACAGTGTGGGGCATGAAGTAACAAAACCGTGTCAAACACCGTTGGAAGCAGCAGGACCGTCAGAAACATCCACTTGACGTAATTGTGTCTGCGGCGCGATTGCACCTCTGCCTGCCGCGTCTAACCTGTCAGGAAACGTGTTCCTTCAACAGAGCCTTTGCACAGCGGAAAGCGTGTCGAGATCTATTTGCTTTTGGGATAAATGCCCTGAAAGGAAACTGCAAATCTGTGATTTAGTTTTTGTTTTGTTTTTTTCATGAAAACATTTCATTGGAGTTTGAGTGAGATAACAAGCTGAATGCTGCGATCTGGTTGGTTGGGAATTAAAAAAACGAATGAATGAGTGAATGAATATGGTTCCCCTGAAGTATTAATCAGCAGCTGCAGTTGAAAACACCGCCGAGTCGCCTTCGACTTCAGAAAGTGCTCGCTCCTGGGAGCGTCGCCGCGCTCTCCCGGCGCGCTCGCGGCGCCCGCGAGGAGGCACGTGCGGGTGGAACTGCTGCGTGTGCATGTGCGGGCCCGCCGCGTCATGCATAATGTATCGACGCACAAGACGCCGCGGCCTTCTGCGACGCGAGCGATGACTGACTGACGCGCCGCCGCGGCCCGCCGCTCATCCGTCACAGGCGGGGCTTCGGGAGACCTCGGCGACGCTCCCGTCCTGAGCGACGGGGACGGGAGAGAGGTTCCAAAGTTAGAAACGCTGCTGCTCTGGGGGGAGAGAGAAGGCTGCGGAGCCTATATCTCACCCGGCTCTGCAGGAGCACCCACCTGCAAAGTTGATGGCAAAGGACAGTGACAGATGCTGGTATAAGTTCTTCCTTCAAGCTCTGAGCTGTCAGATGATCGCGTTTATTTATTTATTTATTTTTAATTTTAAAACGAAAACGCGCCTCTTATTGCTTGGGAATAAGAATTCAAGCTGGAGGCCCCGCGCGCGTCGGAGGCGCTGATGTCGCCCAAAGGGCAGCACTCCAGCTGAGAGCCGTGGCGCGTTCTCGGTGCGGGCCACCCCTCCTGGTAGAGAGCCGAACCGGACCTCGCACCGCGCGTGTGCGCGGATGAATCGAGGGGAATAGCCCCGCGTGCCCGCCCGCCCTTGCTCTCTGATCTCCGGCCCTAATGAGCGCCGAGAACAGAGCCGCAGATGAGAAGACGGATTCAAAAGGGCCCTTCTGGAGGAGACCTGGGGTGAGGAGCGCCGCGCCGGCCCGGGATGATGTCTCCGCCAATATTAGTATTCCCCGACATTTCCCCCTGCGACATCAGTAAATCTGCCCACCCTTCGCTTCAGAGGAAGGTCACTTCTATCGCAATCAACCAAGTTCGAGCTCGGAGAGTTTTTATGAACAGGAAGTATTTGTTTATAATATTCTAAATGCTCTCCCCCCCACAGTAAACAGCTTAATTGTGTCAATAATTCCCTTTGTACAGATGGCAGCTCCCCGCCCACTCCTGGGTGTATCTAGTCGAATTTGTTGTGAAGGATTAAGCGCGAAGCCCCACCGGTGGGCTGAGACACTGCCAGGGGAAAAATATTTGTTAAACTGCAAAGTGCTTGTGTACAGCACATTCAGTTAAAAGCAAAATCCCACTGTGAGAATATGCAGCTGGATATGCAATCAAAAAGAATATTTAATGTCTTCCCCCTCGTTCAGATTCAGCACGCGGTTGCACTCCGGAACGCTCGGGCGCCCCCCCTTTTCACCGACGTCGGGCACGGCGAGCGTCCTCCCATTAAAGAACACGCACCGGACGGCAACGCCAACCAGGAAAACTGGGAAGCGATTGATTTTCCCGGCGGCGCGAAAGGCGCGGCTCAGTGAGGCGGGTTATTTACGGCCATGAAGCCGGGATATTGGCGACGCGGGGCGTGCGTGCGGCGGCCGGAGCCGCGGCCATCCTCGCCCGATGATGAAAACCCATCAGGTAGCCAAGTCGTCTTGGTGCGTGGGACTCGCCGAGCGTGCCTAATGATACCCCAGCCTCCTGAAAGGCTACAGAAGCAGCAGGACATCAAAGACGGGCTGACAGACAGACAGACTCTGAGATGCATGTTAAAAGCCCACTTCTCACCAAAGATGAAATCAAAACGCACGTGCCTGCATCACCCCCCCACCCCCAAACCCCCCCCATCACCATCATCATTATCATCTCACCGTTACCTCCTCCACCTCACTCTCACCACTGCACCCATTTCTCCAAATCATTTTTTTGTTGTTATTATTAATTACCCCTCCTCCTCCCTGCTAACCATCTTCAAACAGCTCACACACAGGCACAGGCAGCCCCCCCCCCCATCATCATTAGAGCTGGTGGGCGAATTTGAAGGCAGGCTAATGACGGCTCGTCTTTCAGGCTCAAACGGGAGCCGCCGCTCACTTGCCCGCCGAGGGAAAGACGGGAACGGGCCCGAGCGCCCCCCCCGTCGCACATCTCCCGAGGCGGGCCCCGAGTGACGCGACATCTGACTCCGACCCCCCCCCCCCCCCCCCCCCACCCCAAGTCCCGCCGGCGCGTTCTGTCGAGCATCTGTTGAGCATTGCTAATGCGCATTTTTCCGGAGCAGCAAATCAATGGGACGCCGGGACGGATTGGCCGGAGCGATCAAGGGGACGCGGCGGGGGGGGAGAGGGGGCGGAGTGTCGGCGGCGCCGCGGCGTGCTACATTTATTGGCATTTGTGATTCGCAAATTGACAGCCTCCGAGGTGTGCCGCGTCCTCTGAAGGCTCGGGGTCTCCCCCCACCCCCGATCCATCCTTCTCCTCATTTGTCTTTCCATACCACCCCCCCTCCCACCCGCTCTCCCTTCCGCGAGCGTGTCAGAGCCTCGCCGACGCGTCTTTAGTCTCGCTGCGGTTATTTGTCACTGCCTCGCTGTGCCCGGCAGGTCTGTGTATTGCCGGTTGGCCGGCGCGGCCCTGGCGCTGCGCACACACACTCCCGCGCGTCGGCGCTGACCTGACCCGCTAATAGAGTATTAACCAAACCCAGTGGTCCTGCTTCCTTGGGCCGGCGCCAGCTGAAATCACAACTTGTTGACGCTTCATAAGGTCTCCGACAAACCCCCGGCGTCTCCGGCAGCCCAGGGGCGATACAGATTAGACCCTAATGTGGATTGATCCCCGCTCCCGCTCCCTCCCCACCTCTCATATCCCGGGCCGGGTTGGAAGCGCGGAGCACGGTAGGCGTGCGCCGGCGAATTTGTGTACAATTTGTGAGCCGGCTTCCTTCCCCCTCTCAGACCTTTCCAGATGGGCCTTTCTTTGAGATTAATTCTACTTTTCCCGTGTTTGGGCTGTCAGCTCAGGGTATGGAGTCATTTTTTAAAGGCCGCTGTTCTCGAGGACGAGAGACTGATTGAGTTGTGGCCTTTTCCTGAGTGGGTAAAGAACAGGATTAATGCGCAACTCCCAAAATGAGCCCAGCAGAGGGGAAAAAAAAGGTGGGAAAATACGTGCCTTTGTTATATTCTGTGATCTGCAAGAAATGTTTGGAGGCCAAACATCATTCAGAATGGAGTTAAAACTTAATTTTTTTGGGGAGGAATGCCATAAAACAATCATCTTCGACATGACTTGAAGTGAAAACTTCGAATAATCCATTTCTGTTACTAAAACGATGCTTTCAATGGGATCGTTCTGGAAAAGGGATGGCAGAACCGTGTTACCCGCCTGACTACTCCCGGGAAAAGCTGCAAAAAAAAAAAAAAAAAGATTAAACATCCAGATATAATTAAACCCCCACCTTTTATGCAGCCTATTGCGGAAAGATTATCCAAAGGAGACAAGTTGATTATTCAGTGACATGCTGGCTGTGCTGCTGTCTGAGAGGGAGATCTGCATTCAGGAAGGGGTCCCTGAGATCCGACGTTCTTTACAAAGGGAGTGAATCAGAGGTTGGGCCTGCACTTTCTCATGAACTCCACCCAACAGTCTCTCCCTGCTCCCTCGGCCCCTCGCCCCTCCACCACCACCCCCCCCCCACCCCCGCCCTATCCTTGCCGAGGCCACTCAGAGCTGAATAGCTGATCAAGCACACATTGATTAGCACAGACTCATTAGCATCCCGTTTGCATTGACCCCCACAATCTTTCTATTCTAAGCAACCAGGGCCACATGTGCACGCGCGCGCACGCACGGTCGCATGCACACACAAACACACACACAGACACACACTTTGACTATGGCCCCTTGCTGCTCTGACTCAAATGGATTAACAAGCACAATATTTCTGCCAGGGACAGGAAATCACTGAACACTTGTCAGGAAGTCAGAGATCGATGGAATTCAGATCATTGACCCCCCCACCCACCACACACCTACCCACCACCCCAACACACGCGGCTCCTAACCCACCCGTTGTCCTCCACGTCCCCCGACCTTTTCGTGCAACCCACAGCAATTCCTTCCCCTAGTGTGAGGTGAGATTGCACCAGCAGCCCTCACATCACTGATCTCACACTTGCACACGCGCGCATGCACACACGCACACACACACGCATGCACGCATGCACCACACACACACACACACACACACACACACACACGTTTCTTTTCCTTTTTAATGAATGCAAACACTAAAATTCTGTTTTCACTCACAGGCAGAAATGATTTTGCTCTTTCTCCAAAGTCTTCTTCCTTCAGTGTTCTCATCTTCTCATAACCCGCAGAGCTTAAGGCAGCACAGCCAGCTGCAGCCGAGGCACCACGGGGCGTCTCCAAGGTTAACATAAAACATTACAAACAGTAAAAACTGCAGGGAGATGAGCAGACCAGCGTATGTGCCTGTGCTTTTGTGTGTGTCTTGTAATTAGGCCCAACATTTTATGCACATATTTTACACACACTCTCTCTCTCTCTCTTGCTCTTTCTCTCTCTCTCTCTCTCTCTCTCTCTCTCTCTCTCTCTCACACACACACACACAGAGACGTACAAAAAAACTTTGACAAGATTTCATCAAACTGTTTCATTTCTAACAGGATGCATTATTTCCCTGAGTGATGTAAGATCAAAATATCTCTGCTGGAACTGCTTCAACATACACTAAAATATGTGTCCTCGGGTAGCCGTCCAATTATGACACAATTTTGTTCAAATAAAGGAGAAGGAAAATAAACGTGTTGCTGATTTCTCCATCTGCCATCTGTTGCTGGAAGATTCACACAGAGAGAGAACGGGAGCTGGGACGGGTGGTGGTGGTGATGGTGGAGGGGGGCTCTGGGCTGCAGAGCTCACTGTAGAGCGCACCTCTATCGGACCGGTTTGGGTCTTTAGCTGCTTAAAGGTTAAACTTTCGCTTGATGGCAGCAGATGTTGTCAGTGTGTTCTCGGTTTTTCCTTTTCCCGTCCACATCTTCAGCGGTTGCGCATCGAAACCTTTTGCAGGCTCTCTTTTTCCCGCTGTGGTGAGCTTTTCTGGAGTGTGACAAATAACCCAGCAGGCCTGCAGCCCATAGTTCAGTAAGCATTCCAACAATGCCATATTACTGCATTAATATTTCAGATCTAATGTTTTCCTAACTGGCCGTCAGACAGCTAAAAGCTAAAAGCATGTCGAGCTCCGCTCTCACAGAAATGGTGGTTGTTACCATGTTAAAGGTTTTGTAAAAAAAAAAGCAAAATAAAATAAAATATAAGAGAGAGAACCCCCCCCCCAAAAAAAAAAAACTATAAATAAAATACTTATAACACATGCACAGTATATAGACTTGGCCATAACATAAATATGATTGTATTAAACTCTAATACAGGGATTCTTAGATGCTTTAATTGGACTGGAATCCTGAAAATATTTACATTGTAAAGCAAAGGACAGATGACAGGAGATGAGCATGTAGCATCATCTGAACAACTCCCAAACATTACAGCTTTCCATACATGTGCTGTCAATACTGTTCATATGCAGCACGTCATCGCTGTGCCAGAAATCATCATTACCAATTCTTGGTTGTTGCACGCTGATTCTGTGGGTTTAGAGCATAGGCAACAAAAAATTCAACAATTCTGTGCCATTGGAAAAAAAAAAAAAAAAGACAAGAGCCAATGATTTCGAATGCTGCAGTTGGGTGACCAGCGTGCGACAAGCAGAGCCAGTGAGGCTGGATTGCTGTTTGTGTACAAAGGGCTGTACTGTAATCTATCATCTAAGCGCTTCATCCTCAGGTCTAAGTGGATTTCGGAGCTTAAAGTAACAAAAGTCTCTCTGGGCACTCCTCAGACATCAGCCTGATAAGCCTGTGACGGCTCTGAAGGCAAAGTGACCTTGAGCTTTGGTCATCAGACTCCTGTTGACATTCCAGGAAGATCTAAAATGTTTGCTGCTGCTGAGGGAAAGAGGGAAAGTTACCAGGAGCAAAGGGAAACAGGCTTCATCATAAGCCAGTGATGATACCTTCAGTGCATTTTAAGCAAAGTATCGTAGAGTAATGTTTTCTCACACATCATTAGTGTGTCTTTAAAGACTGCTGGGATACTGACATGATGTTATGATCACTGATTGACATAAAATGTTTGAAGGAAGAGATGGGAGAAATGTTTTGTTAAAGTTAAAGGATTAGAGTTAGGCTGGGTCTGACTGATTGCATAAATAGTGAATGCGACCCATCTACCATGAAAAATCCAAATACAGCTTAGACTGCTCGGTTTTCCCTCCCCGTTTTCAAGACATGGGAATGTCCAACAGAACGTGTGTTCTTGTTGGGCCTGCCATCGCTGCCCTGCTGTCTGCACAGTCCAATGTGGTCCACGGAGACCCAGATAACAGCGAGAGAATGACATCATCATCATCGCTGAGATCCCAGACCCTCCCAAAAAAAACAAAATAAAGCCCTCTAAAGCAGGTTGCGTTTGACGATCGAGGGCAGACACTCAACAGCAAAACATCTTGTGCTCTGCCACCATCTGACCTTGAGTCACCAGCAGCATTCCATCGCTGTCTCTGATGTCGGCACCCGATCCGATCATTATCGCTCCAGGCGCTGCCATGTGCGCTAGCACATTTTTTTTAATAAGGCCGATTATGGAAACATGAATTGAGACATGCATCAGTCACAGAAACACCTCATCCTCTCATATATTACAGACCTTATGGCGCCATGAGTGGCTGTTAATTTTCCTTGCGAGAAACGTTTTCTTTCCTTTTTCTTTTTTCTTTTTTTTCTCCTTCATTCCCGTCTTCCCACAGTCTGTGGTCAAACCTGCTCAGCAAGTTCCCACAGGTAACGACGGAGCGACGGCATCGTCTGTGCTGGGATTACTTCATCGCTAGGACCGCGGCCATGAACAGGAATGTGTGGGAGCAGTCTGTCTGATTACACAAACCTAATAAAACGCAGCCAGGGTGACTCAAAGTGGAAGTTCGCGGGGTCCATTCAAACCTGGATGCTAATTTTATGGGATGGGGAGGAGGAATGACGGCATGGAGCCGCACCGCGGTTGAACCCAAAACTGTAGAATAGCATGGGGTAAGCACTGACGTATGCATGCATGTAAGCAAATGCCTGTGCATATTTTGGAGCGCGTGTGTGTGTGTGCGCCGGAGCGTTTGCCATAGCTGCGTTGGAAGGAACAGATGGGCGGGGGAAGTGGACTCCTGTGCCTGAGGACTACTGTGGCGCTCAGGATCAGAGTGCCGCCTACGTTCCACTCTGGGCCTCAGTTACCCACTACAGCACATGGAGCCCGTCCAGCACCAGCCCATCATGGACCAGCCCCCCACGCCATCTGTCTCCTAGGACAGACAACCCTCCTTCCCTTCCCTCCTCCTTCTCAGCGCTGTGTCCTCGCCAGGCTGCTCCTCCACCACCCGCCTCCCGAAACCAAGAAAACAGTTACAGGGGTGTTACATGTTGCTTTTCGGAGCTCTAAAAAGACAGAAGGATTTAGAGGGGATGATTCAATATGAAGGAGTGCCAACTAAAATAAATCTATAAGCAGAAGAAGTTAAAGTGATGACTCATTTATGGAAAAAAAAACAACAACAAAGAAAAACAAACTCAAGCAGCATCTATTTGCACAGTTGAATGCAATTAAAGGGAAATAGCATGCATAATATTTTAATAATACAACCACCTCACAGAAAGTGAGTGAATGAGGTGTGTGCTGTGTAGAGGGCTTGTGCCCCCTCCCCAGGCCCATTGACCTTTTACAGGCTCAAGCAGCCCCTCAATCATTTCCGACTTAATTACTTTAATGCGAACTTGGAGGGCAACAGAGAAAGCAAGCTCCAGCTGTAGGGAGGGGGCAGGACTTTGACTGCAGCCACAACACTAGACAGCACAGTTCTCTCGGTAGCGACTGGAACCACGACACAGTCCAGGGATGATGCAGGAACACTTTTTTGTGAAAGACACTTTGACAAAACCTCTCTTGGTGCATTTGTTTTATAGGCAGAAGAATCAGTTTAAAAAAAAAATCAGGGTTGCAGGAGGATAAAAAAGCCACGACATGAATCCAATAATAAATGAAATGAATCTCCAACATGTTGCCTAATGATAGCTGTATGGATATAAAACGATAGACCCTTTAGCCTCACATAATCACCTGCCCTCTCTCTGTCACTACCCCCCCCAGTCCACTAACCGAAGGGGAGTGTCTGATGTCTCTCATCACCCCTCCTCTCTGGTGTCTGCACCGGTAATGAGACAATGCAGAAGTGTAGCTATGTGACACCATGCTGCGTGGCATGGTTGCTTCGGGTGCAGCTAGGACCGATAATGAGGGACAAACTTTTGCAGGCTCGGGGCAGCGGCTGTGGGTGGACGGTGTTTGGAGGCAGTCGCGGCATGGGGGCTTTACATGAGTGAGGGAGAAGGCGGCGAACGAGGGAGTGGGAAGAAGGGAACAAAGACCCGCGACTAAATGTGGCGGGCACATTTAAAAAAAAAAAAAAAAAAAAAAAACCTTTACAAAACATTAATGAAGACACAGAACAGCTGGATGTCCGTTACACTGTGGATATGAGGGGATACCAGAGGACGACTGGAAATAAGAACCAAAGGAAAAGTCTCAGCCATTGAAAACTTTGAAGCTAAAAACTCAAAAGTGACTTTTGCGAGATAATTCGGAAGAGAATGTTCATTGGGCGAAAGGGAAAACATTGACTTAAACACTCTCCGGGCTCCTCAGCCTCCTCTCATGACACAGCTACTGTCTTAGTGCAGGAAGGCAGTGTTAATTTAGCACAGGACAAACAAAGCTCCTCTAACTAACTCCCCCTGTGTTATATTAATAAAGCTGCAAAGACCCTCCCCAAGGAGTCGCCGCCTGAGCTCTGCGCTTCTTCCCCAGCCTGAACCTAATCTCCCACACACCGCCTTCATTTGTACCTCACTTTTATTTCTGCCCTAAGCTAGTAAAGGAAGACCCTCTCTCACCTCAATCCTAGTTTTCCTTTCATGCCTTTATTCCTCCCCCCCAACTCTCTTTTCATCTTCGTAATCACAGAAAGATTTGCAAGATTTGTACTCTGCCTTGTCATTTCCTTTCGAATGCTCTGCCGCAGTGGCACGCGCTGCAGCAGACATACCCACGCGGGCACGCAGGGCAGTCGAGGTTCCTTATTTCCTCCATCCCTCAGGAGAAGGAGCGCATCGATTTGGGGCTTGGTGGCGGTTTGTCACAGGTGATCAGAGTGATTGGGACACTGCTCAAGCATGGTACCCCGCTCAGCCCCGGAGGAAAAGCATCGGAAGGACTTAAACATCAGTAACTGAGTGGCACTAATGGAGAGCAATGCCGTTATTACATGAGTCACTTGCGTGCGCTGTCGAGCGGGGCGACGGGCTGACGCGAAAGACAGATCCGGGTTTGGGTCCGTGCGCGGTTGTGTCGGGTGGGTTAAGGTTGTGGTGTTCAGTGCGCGACCTTGGTTTACTCCCAGAGGTTAATGCATGCACAGCAGCGTGGAGTGTTTGATTTTCCTCCATAATCAGCTGCATTGAGCCTGTCTAACGTCTACCCAGGGACCTTGGTGACAGTCCTCCTAGGCAAGGCAAGTTTATTTGTGCGGCGGCCTTCTTACACAAGGGCAGGAAACACAGTGAAAAATCATTTAAAAAAAGAAGAATCGTTTTGAAAAAAAAAAAAATGACAGAAATTAAAAAGATTTAAAATTTAAACCTGACATTTAATGCTGGCAGATTTGATGTGTCAGGAGCAGCATCAATAGAACCGTGGACTGAAAGAGAGTGAATGTTAAATATGACATTTTCTTGGCAATTCCAACTTTTTCTATTACCTTTTCGGGACAAGAGCCACAGGAGCTTCCAGCACGCTGGGCGCCGACTTTCGCTGGAGTAGTCAGGGGTGACATCTTGAGAGCTTCGACCCGGAGCACGGCAGCAGTCAGAGATTAAAACAACAACAACGACGGCAACAGTGGACGGAGCTCTAATCAATGGCGCGGAAGGGGTGGGAGCGGCGCGCGCCTTAACTTTACCGAAGGTCGAGGGTGCTGCAGGTGAATGAGGGGAGAGAATGTTGCAGCAGGGTGCCGTGCGAGCTGCGTCCCAACGATGACTAGCTTGTCCATTTGGTCAGTGAACTCCAAGGGGGGGGTGGCGAGGGTGACAACAGACAACATCCTGATGGATGGCGAACTGCAACATTGCAGACTTTTGCCTCTCTTTCTTTCCATTCCATCTCTCTTCTGGTCTTTTCTCAAAGGTTTCCCCTTGTTCGCACATCATCTCTCTTCTACAAACGCAAATGGAGGTTGCTGTGCTTGTGACAGAACATCTTCTATCCCTGAGTTTTGGATTCAGACCTTATCCACATTAAAGTGACTTTGAGACCATTTCCCCACCAATGTAGTCATTTTAAACAATAATCACAAAAGGGCGCTGAGAGAAGCGACCAGACGGAGTCAACCCCAAAACGTGCCGAACTAGAACCTTCCTCATCAAATCACATTTGAGTTTGTTTGTGCAGAGATCACAGACGTGAACAGAGGTGGGGAAGGGCCTGGTAAACTCTGACCGTCATAGAGTGTTTTGCAAAAGCCTCGTGGGAATGTTTGTCTCACAAGATCTTTAGTTTTACATATTAGAGACAGATAACGTGTGGAGAAGAAGCGGGAGTGACATGCAGCACATGAGAGGAGCCAGACGTGAACCAAGGTAAACAACTGCGGGGACAAAGAGACGGGTACACGCTCTCACAGGGAGGAAACAGACAGAAGGAACAACAGAGCAGATCAACTTGTGACAGCAGCTGAGTGAAGACCTAAAATTTATGGTGGTTTAAATGCATTGTGTTTGCAGACCCAATGGGATCGATAAATGAACCGCTAATTGAGCTGATGATAAAATTACAAAGAAAGTAAAACACCATGACATGTGTACTCCAGCTTGAAGAGAAGCGATGGCCCTAGATTGAAGACAGAAGGAACACATGCTTGTCAGTTACCAGAATAGGATGAGACTGCAGATTTTTTTTGCTCAGTGGTCACATTTAATGCTGAAGCTTCAGTATTGCCAGGTGGCCTCCAGAGATCTCGAGGAATTACCATAAGCAAATTGCTCAACAACTAAACGTATCCCGTGTCAGGTGGTTAGCTGATTATGACCGCCAGGCCTCGCTGACTGACACCGCCCTATCCAGTCAGCTGACTGACCTCGCCACTCCTGCCGGACGCGTCGCGTAGGAGTCGGAGGCAAAGCCGTCATCGGCATGACATCAAACATTCACGGCCTGACCCCGAATGAGAGCGAGGCCCGTAAAGCCTCATGACGCCTTGCGGCGGGGCGCTACCTAATGCAGGTAGAAAAGCAGAGCAGCTTTAAAATATTAACCCCTTAATAACAGTTTGATGGCTTAATCACCAATCAATACTATTGTGCAGGGGCAGCGGCTGGTTAGAAACAGGGTGGTGGTGATGAAAAATGCATGAGGCTGGGACTGAGGCGGGGGGCCAGAAAATTAAACCCTGTCCACCACTTTTGCTGAGTTGCAGAGGTGGAGCTGGGATAAGTTTGGGTAAATGTGTGCGCTTGTGTGTGTGTGTGTGTGTGTGTGTGTGTGTGTGTGTGTGTGTGTGAATCCACAGGAGTTGATTCAGTGGTTTATTTCGCACTTGAAAGAAACAATATCAAATAATGATAAAACGCTCTTGACAAGCTTTTTGCTCCTTGATTTTAACTCCTGTTTGATCTATCCACTTGAAACCCATACACACGGCTATGTGTGTGTTACCTTTCACCCTGTAATTCCGTCTATTTCTACATTTTCCCAACTAATTAGGACCAGAAGAGTAATGAAAAAATTAAACAATCCTGTTGTACAAATGTATGCGACACATCATATTTACATTTAAAATCCACTTCCAGTTTAACACATGATGTTATATTTTTAATTTGTAGCACGTAGATGAATCATAACACACGGGCTGCTTCTTTAATTCATATCATATTATTCCAACAAGAACAATTTAAACTCATTGAAAAACTCATACGTGTGATATGAGGTTATATATTGAATAAAGGTTTATCAGCAACCTGCATTAAAACTGATAAAAAGTGATAATGGGCCAATCATTTGCATCATCAATCCAGCAATGTACCCGATACGGTGTTCTCATTTGAAGGTATGTCCTGCGACGTTGAGCTGCGTGCCTCTCGCCTCTCCACTGGACGCCCCGGCACGCCACGAGGGTTGTGATCTCACCTGTCAGAGTGGATTTAGTGGCGTGTGTGCTCAGCTGGTGGCTACCTGCAGACTACAGTCCTGTTTTACGCTCCAGTTGGCTGTCTCCTGCTGAACATGATGCTGGAGATAAATGGACAATGCCCCCAACCCCCCGCACAGGTTCATCCTAGTTCCTGCTGGAGAGGCAGAGAAACATGTAGAATAACAGATGGGGTTTCCTGGTGGACAATTATAACCCGATAATGCGATAATCGTGGCGGTAGATTCTCTCGAAAATAATTCACTTTCAGTGCTTAGTGAGTAGACGACCAGTGACGGATGAGAAAGGAGTTCAGATGGGCTGCTGATGCTTTTTGTGGCCTTGAGCGCTCCATCAGCAAAGCTTTATTCTCTCGTTCTGTATGAAGTTAAATCAGCTCTGCCCCTGGCACAAAAAATAGCTTTGCCATTGATCCGAACGCATCCTGGCGAAGAGGCACAACCAAAATAGTGTTGTCATTGATCTCGAAAGGAAGTCCAATCAATCTGTATTAGTTCTGAGCAACGGGCTTGATGCAGCAACTCTGGCGCTGCATCGAAAAGGTTTCCAGAAAGCCTCCGAAGATCAAACGCTTCTGTTACACTGGCAATGTACGTATCAACAGCTCAGACGGAAAAGCCTGAGTAACCTCTTCACGCACAGACAAGCAGACAGGGAAGTGTTTCAGTCAGCAGGAAACCGACTGTGTCGAACAGCCACACCTGGCTTAAAGGATAACGCCTCCCCTGATCCGCTGCATCTGCACGGCCAGGGCGGCTGAATGCGCTATCATAACCACGATGGCGGGGGGGCTCGCAGCTGGCATCGTTTCAAAAAAATCTATATTTTCCATCGTATAAGCTGCCCTCACCGTGGGATCGGGGAGCCATCTGCATCTGATTACAAGCTGTAAATCTGGTTGACCCCTTTCCCTACTGTAGACACATATAGCTCAGCATTTTTATTGATCTTAGCGAGTGCTGAGACCTTGTACAAACAACCATAAAAAATATACCAGCAGCCCTGTTTGAGCTGCTGATATCAGACGATTCTATTGGCAACATTCTTCTCCTGTTTTTTTTTACACGTGTTTTGTGATTATCACCATGCTGTTGGTATTTTTATTTGACATTATGGGTTATAATCATAATTTTCACAGTATTGACCACGAAAAAGAGATTTCCGATGTCAATGACATCTTGATTAAATAACATGAGAAACCCATTGTAGATTGTGTTGCTTCACCACATCAAGAGATGCGATTTAATTAACAATCACTTACAGTACAGATGGGTTATTTCAATATTGAAGAATTCCGATGTGATATCACAAGGTTTTAGTTACAGACTATAACTGGCGGGCTGGAAAGGTCACACGAGCGAAGGTCAATGATGCGGAGGGCAGTTGGCACCGATCCAGCGTGGAATCTAAAGACCGGCAGTTAAATATTTCACGAGGCTATAAAAACCAGCAATTCCGAGCTAGAAAATAGCTGAAAAGCTCAAAATAGAACACAAAAAGCATGTTAGGAAGTATGACATTGGGAGGGGCCTGGAGCTGAGAAGGGACAGACATGAAATCGGAGGAGGCTGCTGCATTTAGCATAATTCCTACCTAATGGACGGAGAAAAGAGAGAGATGGAGCAACGAGGAAGAGGCTGAGAGGTTTCAAGGGGCTCAACAGGAACGTCTTTGATCCCCGCAGGCAGATGTTGTTGGAGAAGAAGCCTTTTTCTTGAGTGAAGGCCCACCTGAGCTGGCAGGTAGTCTCGCCCAGATGGCTCTTTGTTCCAAACCCAGCGCTAATGAGCAGATCGAGAGGCAGGAAATTAAGGGGAGGGTCTCCGTCGGGCACGAGGAGGAGGGGCAAGGAATTTGGTGATAGCCCGAGGACTTGTAATGAGAACATCGCTACTAACGCTCCTGGGCGAGTGCCAAGCGGAAAACGCCCTGCCAGGTTGGACCACCGGCGCCTAGCGCGGCCAGAAGGCGACGAGCACCTGCGACTCAACGATGATCTCATCGACAGCCAATCAATGGGACGCGGAGGAGTGTGCTGCAGTGTTGAATATTCATCCCGCGATCCCATGCATCTATAGATCAATGGAAATGTATGCTTCCATATGCATACAAACTGCCGTGGAGCAGGGAGCGTCAGCTACTCTGCAGAATAAGCAAATACTGCGATGGTCCCCTGGGTCAGCGAGGATGCAGCGCAGGACCATGCTGCATGTTTTATGTGCTAACATCACTTTGACACGCAGCTGGTGTTTCTTTTATTTTATTTTTTTCTTTTACAAAACTTTGGCAGCAGCCTATTTGTCCAAGCAGCTAGTCCTACAGATTTGAGCTGGTTGGTTAATAATAATAATAATAATAATAATAATAATAATAATAATAATAATAATAATAATAATAAAATATCGGTGACATCCATCTTTTTATTTTTCTTTCCTTCTGGTCCGTCCCGCTCTGCTAAAATGTCCCCGCCCTAAGCTCACCGCGCAAATGTCACCAAAACCGCGGCGCCTGGTGCCCGTTTTGCGCGCCGATCGTCTGCCGTGCCCACCCGCCCAATTTGGCGCAGCCCCGGTCTCCAAAAATAGGAAACCGGCAGAAGCGTGGAGGAAAGCCAACAAATTGGTCTGTGCTTAGGCTTGCGCTGCTCCTCCTGTTCTCCTCGTGGTCCCCGTGTGTGATCTGACGCTGCCACAAGGCTGCAACGGAGATGGAGACGGTCTTCAGAGATATGCCCAACATAATTTCGCATCTTACATCTGCTGTTACTGAGCGACTGCACCTATATATTTTTAATTACTATACCGGGGCTCTTCAAATATTCATGCAAACCCCCCCCCCCCCGACGCCATTTTATTTGGCGGCATTTTGAAACCTGCAGTAAAGGAGCGGTGTGCTCCCGCGTTTGTCGCTTTGAGTTTTAAAAATCACTCCACTTTGTCTGCAGTTCAGTCGATGGATCGGCCCACACAAGGTTCCGCTCACCGAGCTTTGCTCTTTAAACCCGCACTCACAGGTGGAGCACAGCAGTTCGACATCGGTGGGTGTGTTTAGGATAAACATAACTGTCGTTTTTCTTTTAGTCAAGCTGCAGAAAGAAAAAATCTGAAGTCGCTCAGGGTGAACACGAACTGAAACAGATAAACCAATGGCGAAAGTTTTAATTTAATGAATTCATACTCATAGTAGCTAATGGTGTAGTGAAGTCCAACGCTCATTGTTTATATACGATGTGATGATGGACCAGTCTGATTTGAAAGTACCTAATACTGATATTTTACCAAGTTCATTAGATTTAAAAAAAACTCATATTTTAGTACATTTCTATTATCTACTCAGCTAATCAATCCCACACAGGTTATGTTAAAGTTATTTGATGGCCCTGTTTTGTAATCTACCTTATGAATAAACAATTGCAAAAACCTTTTCGTGTCTTATTTCACTCAACAACATTGAGTGATGTGATTTTGATCAAGATCAAATTGATTTATTGACTGCTTGAAATTTCTGAATTGTAAGTATGTGCAGATGAGGAAGCGTCTAATCAATAGCTCCCTAATGAGCATCATTACGGCCGGACCAAGGCTGGGCTCGGAGCCGGCCTCTCTGGCTCCGGGCGTGGCAGCACTCAGCCTCTCTGAAGGACATCCGAAGAGTTTCAAAGGCGATAACAAATCAAACTGTTCCCTGAATCTAATATCAAACGGGCCCCGTGTCAGCATTTATTAGAGAAATCAGACCCCCACCCCACCACAAATCCATCCCCACACCCCACCCGCCCACCACCACCACACCCCTCACTCTCCCACTTGCAGTATTCCAACGCACAGCGGCTCTTTGAAGTCGAAAGAATGCAGGATTGCAAATTACCCAGGAGACGCGGCTGATCGTCTTTGAAGCCCTCCTTTGATAGCGTTGTTTTTCGCGCACCCCGTGCATCTCTCTCTCTCTCTCTCTCCCTCCCTCCGTATCTCCCTCGCCCCCCCCACCACTACCACCACTCTGTTCGCCCCACACATAAATGTTGCTTGCAGACATTAATCTGCACAATGGAGAGATCACACACTTACTACAACACAGCCGGGCGGAGCACTAACAATGACCTGCGTGAAATGGACACAAATCCCGAAGCTTCAGGCCTCCTTCCCCTGGATTTACCTCACGTGTGGAAACAGCCATATTGTTATCCGCTTCTGAGGCAGGGACAAATCGTTCTCAGTGTTTAGGTGGTATTTAGATGGTTTTACCATCACTTAAACCCTATTTAAGATTTCTAAATTACTCTAAACACTGAGCCGGCGCCTTGTTAGCGCCGCTCCCCAAAGAACGGCAGATGGAAAATCTTTGTTGTGATGTCTTTTTCCTCCAGCTACAATCTATTCATATCCTCCTTATGCATCCTCTGCTCAGGTACGAGTTGTCAGAGCCTGTTTACTTTGGTCTCTCTTCAGCACATCTTAAGGGAGTAAATGTAGAAACGCAGAGATTTTCCTCTGTCTTCATCAGACGACCCGACTGGTTCGTGTCATCATGTATAATAGCTGCTAAGGAGGGTGCGTTCTTTCAACCAGCATCCCCCTAATTAATAACATTACCCAGATTCGATGCTCGCTTCGGGTCACCGCCCGTTCTTCCGCAAATATTGTTGGAATTTCTACTACAGTTTTATATCCTACTTTAAATAAAGATCACTCCCTCCAGCTGCAGGGGACTGAACCTCAGCGTGTAAGACACCACCACCATATTTATTCAGTCTACACTCGCTAAAGCTACCATCTCTGAAAGAAACAACACATGGAATTAAACAAAAGAGGAGCGATTCACTGTTTTGTGTGCGAAACAGCCCAATTACTTCTCGGGTTATTGACATATTCTTTCGCGAGGTACAGTGGGATTAGATCTGCTGTCCATCAGTGAAGCACTGTGAATCCAGTCAATACCTCCAAGGACACTTTGACATCTATGTTCTAATCCATGGCTTTTTCAGTGGGCACTTCACTGACCAGACTGCAGTGAATCACGAAGGCGCTCCACTGACTCATTATGCAAATGTCCACCAGACAGAGGGCACTTTTAAAGTTGACACGAACAGGGCTTTTTTTTTTTTTTTTTTTTTTTTTTTTTCAAAAAAGTTTACTTCCTTTTCATGTCATGAGATCTAACAGTCTGCTCACGCTTCTGAGCACGTCTAAAAATGATAACACACTCCTGCTCTTTACTTTTAATCATCGGAGAATTGAACGCATCGTCTGCACACTTCAAGTACAGATTATTTCCTTAAAGGTGATGCAACCGTTCTGAATCTGAGTGTAATGACAGCCCATTGTAGTTGGCTTATAAAACCCTCTCATTAATCTTAAATGCTTCTTTAAAGGCACGTCAGCCGAGCGCGTGTCCATTGTCTGACAGTCGTCCGCCGAGCGCTGCTTGAGAAAATGACTGGCGTCCTGGTGAAGGTCAATATGTCAGATTGTGACCGTCACGGAGGCAGCAGAAGCGCGCTCGAGCTCACACCCACACGTCGTGTCTCACGCTGGTCTCAGAGCCCATCTGCACGCGCTCTCCCTTATCAGAAGCGCTACGGCGCTGTGGTGGTTTGGGGGCCTCACGTCCACTTAGATAATTAACGGTGATCAAGGGTCGTCCTGCCTGTCACGGTTGCCTCATGTTACGCCCTGTTCAAAAGGACTCAAACTAACTGGCCTGAGCTGAAAGGAAAGCTACACACAGGCTCATATTCATATCTAATAAGCCTGAGCGTAAATGTGACTGTAGGTTTTTGAGGTGAGGCCTGGAGTCCAACTTATTTAATATGAACAAGGGAAGATCAAGCACCTTCCACCCACACCGGTGGAGGGCTTTGAAAAGTGACTCAACTTATAAAACATACCATTCTATCCCAATTATTCTGGCATTACTTAAACTATATATTTTATATTCTAGCGTTTTTATTATTATTCCTATCATGCCTTGTAAAACCTATCGAGGCCATCATTGTTAGTATGATTATAGAAGACTTTTTTTTTTAATTTTATTTTATTTTTAACCACAGTGGAAGGGCAGACTTTTCAACACTGGTGGCTTTTAGCACTTTTCCATTATATCTCTTAGGAAAAGAAGACAAACCAGAGGTGGGAAAAAAAAAAAAAAGCACAGAGGGCGTAACATTGTGCATGCAGCGCTGTGACATTTCGTGTTTTTATTTTAACAGGTTGTATTTCAGGGCTTTTCCTATAACTACAAAACGTCACGACTTATTAATGCGGCTGTTACGCTGTGATTATTTTCTTGTCCCATACAGATTTAATAAACACTCTCACTTTGATTTCCGATATGTTTGTAAAATTCCAAGACGTGCCTGGGAGTCGAGGCGCTGTCTGCCCCCGACGTCAAAAGAAAACGCTAGCATAGGTCCAATAAAATAATAGATCGTTTTGACTTTAAACCGTGGGCTGTGTGTATCACAACCTTAACAAACAGGACAGATTACCTTAACACCTCTGATCGACCAGCGAAGATGGATTCCTCCTGCACTCAGCGGCTCACCTTTGGTGTCAGTCATCCGCTGCTCCCAGAGACACAAAAGTGTTGCCTCGCAAGTTAAAACAAAGCAACAAGCGCGCCGCTGAAGGCTTTGGGAGTACAGTAGACGCACATGGCGGACTCACAGAGGACAGCAGCAAGCGCACACAGGGGCGCAGCGTCTTTTCATCACCACATTATCAGTTTGAGACTACTAATGAGGGCTGCTTTATGTGATTGCAGCTACCCTCGTTTTCATCACATCAAGCGACGCCGCTGAGCTCACTGCGGTCCTTCAACTGTTATGGGACTGTAAAAGACATGAGCGCGGGGGTTTGAGTGGGGTAATTAGGGTTGAAGGAGAAGTGCAGAGGGTTAAACTGAATGACGGCATCTGGGAGCGCAGACAGGGATGGCTTCTCATTTTGCACAGTGGCGCACTGAAAGAGTTTTTAGAATAACATGTGCCTTTCTTTGGCATTACATCACCCTTTTATTGTTCTTCACTTGGGAGAGAAGCGAGGACCTCTCTGTTGGGTCAAATCGTTAGATTCGGAGCATACAGAATATAAATTGGTGATAGTTGACTGGTGGCCTTGTTCGCTTCATTTCATGCGTTCAGAAAACGTTTAAAGGCAAAAAAAAAAAAAAAAAGAATTGCACGTTTACTGCGGTCTAAAGCTCCGTATTCGCTGACAGATGCAGTTTGGTTAGTTAAATTAGTTAAATTTAGAGAAAGCAGCTGGAGGGATTTTACACCATATCCCATCTGGACCGCACGCCCCGCGATCCCTCAAGGAAGAGGTGAAAGTTTGTTGGAGGAAAGGGCATCTGGTAAACCATTAAAACACCACACCTGAACAGTAAAGGCAAGATAAAGAGGGTACAAATCTCAAAACAACGCCGGGCCGCGCCTCCTGCAAACCAGGAATTACAAACCAGGCACGCAGCCTGCTGAGGAGGATGCAGAAAGAGTCATTCATATTTCATAAGCGGTGCACCCCCCCTCCTATCCTTAACATTTGCTTATTAAACTCACAGCTGTCAAAGCATACCTCAAAGCCCTTAGCGCACACTCACAAGCAGGCATACACATGCAATTATTCATAAAATCCCAGTGTATAGAAAAATGATCACACACACACATGCACACACACTCTTTCTCTCTCTGTCTTTATCTCTATCTTTTTCTTGTCTCTCCATGCAAAGCAAAGTACTCGGCCTTCAAATTCAGCAGTTTAGACAAGATATTTAATGGCAAATGCCACAGGAGTACAGCTTAAGAGAGATAATGTCCAACCACATCCAAAGCTGATTTGAACATAGATCTGATGCTTTAAGTAACAAAAGCATTGAGCCCCAGTCAGATCTATCACCTACTAAAATCAAACTTTAGTGGAGGGGCCGGTGCGCAGCAGACATTTGCCACCAGGGAGCCATTGAGCTACACTGACGCCTGAGGTGTAATAACGACAATATTGCACCACCAAAGCGCTAAATGACAGTGAGCTCACCGACACAGTGGTGGAAGTGGCAGAGATACGCTGATCAATGAGCAATCAATACGGCCCTGCCAGGTAATCACAAACCGTGGTGATTAACAGCACCCAATCAATTGCTATTAACCCACGCCTGCACCATTTAAGCAGACCATCAGCGTCCATGTGCGTGATAAATGCCAGAAATTATTAAAGCCTGTTTAATGTCCTTTAATGTCCTGCCTGTGTAAATGTCACCTGGCTGAATGCTTAGATTTGTGCTTGACTGTGGTTAACCATAACTCTCCTATCTGGCCTGACCAATGAAAACTTCACCAAAGGACGAAAACTCTGTGTTTCTCGCATTTATTGTTATTTCTCCCTTCTCTGTTGCAATCATAAAATTATGATTGGACAGAGTTCCACAAGTATAACGAAGGCAGCGAATTTGAATTTGTGTTGAGGTGCCAGATCTTCCTTCACACCCTCACACTCCCATACAGGCATGGAAGCACACACCCACACGCGGGCACTCGCAGTTTGCTGGAACATTCTCGCACTTGCCAGAGTGACACAGCTACATGCAACATACTAAACCCATGCTTTCGCGTCCGCTTCTGCACAATCGGTGACTCTGATCCATCCCTAATTTAATTCAAGGTAAAGATCACTCTGTCACAGACGGGAGACTCTAAGCAGTTCCAACCCATTTCCCGCTGTCATGGCCACTGCAACATGTTTCCTGTTTTCTTGTGGAACGCCAAAATTCACTCTGACACTTCCTGTTGAATGGAGGAAGTGATGGATGAGGGCGTTAGGACAGAGGCAATTAGTTAAACTCCGACTTTCATTGCAGCTAATGAGGGATGAAAAGCCCTGATAGGAACAGGTCCTGGTGGTAGTTCACACTTTCGGCCAGCAGAGGGCGCTGTTAGTGGGGAGGCCGGGCCTGTGCAACAACCAAACGGTTTAAATAGGTCAGAGAAGTCTTCCTCTTCCTTCCACCCACACTTACTCCCTCTTCATCATTGCAAACTAGTAAAACAGTTGCATTTGCCTCTACTTTTCTCCTCATCCCACTAATGATAATCAAGCACTGCCCCCTCTTACATTGCATTTCCTCCTCCTCTTGCCTTCGTCTCATCTCTTCTGCCGACTTCTCCTTTCTTTATTGCATAGCTCAGCACAATTCCTAAACTTCAGTCATCACAGACCTCTGACAAATATTCCACACCACAAAGCACTCTAACTTGCTGCTTACGTTGCTGCCATACACTAACCTTGAGCTTGTGAAGGATGCATAAGGCTCATGGATTGTGTGTGTGTGCGCGCGAGTGCGTGTGTGTTTGCGTGCGTGCACGCGTGCGTGCATGCTTGTGTGTCTGTGCATCTCTCTGTATGTGCATGTTTCATCAATCAAGATCAATAACACTCCAAGGTCACTTTTACAATTCAATTAATGCACTGGTGAACACCCCAAGAACCACCCCCAACCCCTTGGGGGGTTTCGAAGCCCAGCGATGACCCTGTCATGGGGAGCACAGGTGTCAGGTGGCTAAAGCCTTGGCGCTAAATTCACATCGCTATTATTAAGCGCAAACCCTTGTCTGGAGATGGGTTTGTCTGGAATGAATGTGTCACCAACTCTATGTTTTATTAATGGTCCTGGAACAAGCCAGTAAAAGCATATTGTGTGTTGCGTCACCATCTGTGTGTATTTTTCTTCGCAAGTGTTTGTGTGCAACCAACTGCGTGCTTTTTCAACTGCCTATTTGTGTCAGGCGCGGGGGGCTCGACTAATTGGGGTCAGATAGGTGTGTGTGTGGCCTGATTGGCTCAGATGATGATATTTACGGTGGGCGAGGTTTTTGCTGATTTTGAAGTAATGTGCCACTTCTTGCATCCACACAAGAGCTGCATTAAAGTATGCATGTTGAGCCACTCAGTCTTAATATTTAAACCAGCCTGGAGGTGAGGCACAGTCTAACCGGGCCTGACAGACCATTTGTACAAAACACTGGCTGCTACACAATCAAACCCGCTTACCTTGTACATGCACGCACGCATGCACACATGCGGAAGGGCAATGCTGAAGCAGCAAAAAGCAAAAAGTAAAAAAAAAAAAAAAAAAGCAAGAAAATAAACACTGGCTGGTGCAGAGAGCCATAGATAAATCTATAAAATGCGTGTCCCGCGCGAAGGAGCGCTTTCGTTAACTAAAGCCGAGCGGCCTGTGGGCCGGACCGACGGCTCCTTTGCAGCGAGCCGTGGATGCGGAGTGACAGAGAGCGACCCACAGAGACCCAGGTGATGCGAGCGTTAATTACCGTCTGCTAATTACACGAGAGGAGGCATCATTAAGCAGAGCGAGCCACCGGAGAGGCTGGAGGACTCCCAGTCTTTCCTGGAGGCTACTTCTCTTCCCATCTCACTCTTTCTTTCTGACCCCGATCTTCTGTCCCAATTAGCACTGCCCTGCTACCCTCCCCAACACACACGCACACACACACACACACACACACACACACACCTACACACACATACGCTCTCTCTTTTTCTCTTACACACACACACACACACACGCACATACACTCTTGCTTTTTCTCGTGCACACACACACGCACACACACACGCACACACACACACACACACACACACACACACACACACACACTCTCCCCTACCTCTGCCCTCTGTGCATTTCCTTCAGCAGTGCTGCAGCTGCCGTCTACATCCAGGCAGCACTCGTGGATGGCTCCACACTCTATAGGCGCCCTTATGTACTTAAACACACACAAACACACACACACACACACACACACACACAGAGCCATTAGAAGAGACAGCACTAAAGAGGCCATGTAGACACCTCTGTCTGCTTGTACAATGACTAATGTGGCGTCACGAGCTGTCATCCTTGCCCCGCTGAGTCTCCTTTTCTTATCCTCCCTCCCTTATTTCCTTGAATTCCCTTTCATATTCCTGTCTGCAATATGATATGTCTGCTTTTTTTTATTTTATTCCCATCTATTGTTCAAGTTTTCCGCAGAGCGCTTGACTGATAGTGATGTATGTGCACGAGCTTCAAACAACTCTGAAGCGCAGGCAGCCTAAAGCTGCTCGAGGACAAGAGTCAGTCGGTGACAGCTTCCGCTGTTACACAATCCTCCCTCAGCCCTCAGTCCCTCTCCTTGTCCTCTACCTCTCATCCTGCCTGAGAAGTGGGTACCTTGCCAGAACCCCCCCCCCGGGATTTTTTGCGGTGGGATAAGATCAGCTGCCGAGGGGGGGTCAGTTCCGAGCCTTCCGCTAGCCAGATCATCTGGAACCCTGGGACCTCTGGGTCAGGCCTGCGACTGCTCCGTCGGGAAGGCGGCGAAAGGTGCCGCAGGAGCAAATGTGCAGTCGGAAGACAGGGAGGGGGATATCCGAGAGGTGGGGGGGGGGGGTAATGAAGACGAGACAGAGAGGGAAGCGAGACCTGACGATGACGATGGAGGATAAATGATGGAGGTGAAGGGAAATAAGGAGGGATGGCTGCAACGATACAGAGAGCGGTCCTTGTCGACTGCCTCCATTAGTCAACGGAGATGTGTGTGTGTGTGTGTAACTCACAACGTCACGGTGTGGAGTTACTCCTCACATCAACACACACACGCACATCAAGTCTCCAAGCGAAACCACGAAAGAGTGGCAAGAAATAGGTAAGAAAGAAAACAGTGCGTACAGACATCAGAGTGAGACCCCCCCCCCCTTTAGTTAAAAATAATGTAATTAGCAAATTAATTATACGGTCATAATTGCAAATCACAACTTTTTCAATTAAGGGCAATCCTCTGCTGGCTCGGTCTCTGGACAGCCGGATGTCTCTCAAGGCTTCAAGCAACATAAAAGCAACACGGAGCAAACTGGAGCACCAAAATTTTGTTTTTCTTCCCCAAGAAAAGTGAGGATAAATAAGACGGTCCCAGGGCGGAGGCGATAAACCAGGCTGGTAGCGAAGGTGGATGAGGACAGTTTTGGATATATAGGCCTGAAAGTCGCTCGGATTATTTTATGTCCCCAGACAGGAGCCCGTGTTCGCTTTTGGAAAAAATCCTCCAGGCATTTTTGGAGAATGCTACCAAGTAATTGTTGAGCTAAACAATTATTCCAACCTAATTTTTTTTCCCTAGTAAGCGACGCCCGAAATAAATGAGCGAGCCTCCGCGCACCTCAATGAGAACGGCTTTGAATAATCTGACAGCTTTTGGGGGGGGGAACAACGTTTGCCGCCTTTCTCGTGAAAAATCAGATGACAAGATTCTGCTCTTAAGGTTGTCACTTTAAAAAAAAAAAGAAAAAAAAGAAAAGGATGCAGCGTGCATATCAAGTGAGAGGTCTAAAGGGTTCGTCCTCGTGAGATTTGTTACTTTTTGGTGATTCTTTTTTTTTTTCTTTTCTGTGAAGCCGCTCGCGCTTTTATGCGAGGAGATTAGAAATTCTGCTGCACTCGCTGTGAAAGGGATGAAAGGAAAACGGCGACAGGAGACAATGAGCGTAAGGTCAGGGTTTTAATTCAACACCATTAACAAAAACTCATCTACCTCTGAGCGTGGGGGAGGGGGGGGGGGCTTCCTCTTTGGTCCAGGACACGGGGTCTCCTGCTGGATGTTATTCCAGACGATAATTATGTGGACAGAAAACAGTCCTCTCGGGGTCCATCTGCTCTTCAGATGTGTATTCCTGCGCTGGTATTGATTTATCCTGTGACCGGATGAACTTGACCCAGTGTTTGCACGACAAGCAACACAAATAACAATAACCACACACAACTATCATAAATTATCCGGGGAGGGCTGGGCGCACCTTAGCGCTCCTGAAAGCGCCGCGTTCCCCTTCGGCGAATGTGAGGTTCGCTTGGTTTTGGTTTTTCGTTGGGCGAGTTTGGGGCATTTTATTTTGAGAGGCCGGATTCTTCTGCTGTGCTGAGCTTTAACTGTGGTGCATATCACATGAGGCGTTTGGGAGCTAATGCAGCTCTGGTCTCCGCTGGCCCTCCAGACTGTTCCACCAGATGGGTGGCAACACGGCGAGTTGTTTTTTTCGGCGACATTGCAATGTGATATTGCTTCAGACCAAGCTCCTTATTTAGTTCAACCAAATAAAGTTTATTAAAACCATCCTGTCCTCTGTACATCCATAAGCTGTAACTGAATTTTAAAGCACAGCAGTGACCCCCCTCACACACACACACACATTCAGTATCAGTAATATTAGTGCAGGAAATTCCCCCTGGAGATGATGCAGCACAGAGCACAGTGGAGAGCAATTAGGGTCTTGGCTATATTGTCTGTGGTTTCATAGCAGTAAATGTTCAATATACACCACAGTAAATGTAAATGTGAGTTACATCAGTCAAAGCTGTGCGGGTTTAAATGAAGACAATAAGAAAATAACCGCCAATTTCAAAATGTATTTGACAATAGAACCAATTCAAGGATACAAATATTACAGAGCTCCGGGCAGTTCATATCCCTAAAACAACAGAGTCATCGTCAGGGCACGAAGTCTGACAACCTAACTATCCCTTGACCCAGTCTTTTATACAACACAGATGTAAATTTAATGTCCTTGAAGTCCAATCCAGTTCTCCTGGTTCGATGATCTCGTCCTCTTCCTCCAATCCTGGTAGATGTTGGTGTCCGTCCTTCCTCCAGCATCTCCCCCGATGGCCAGTTGAAGAGTTCATCTTCTCCCTGAAAGTAGACCTTACCACCCCCAGCAAGATGTCCTGCTTTCTAATGAATATTTTACCACCCTTTGTTCTGCTGGTTCCTGAACTCCCCACTATCTAAACCATCACACCCTGTCGTAAAACGTCCCTACTCTTTGTTACCATTAATAAATAAGTCCCCCATGCTTGACTTCTAAGAGAAGACCAGAACAAATGGTAAACCTTATGATAATCAGATAGTGACACTCTACAATTCCCCCTTTTGGCCTAGCCTACGCTAGGCCAACACTAACAACTCACTTACAGCTCCCTACGACCTCACACAGGTCACACTGAAATGTGGTATCACTCCCTTTGATGTAATCAAGGATCACCCCTGTGTAACCCAGGCAGATCTCCCCCTTTTTACCTCGAGATCCTGCCCACAACGCACACCATATCAGAATCTTAATCATTGTGCCGTCTCCTATAGATGTTCCCGGATCTGTCCAAGGGTTCTCTGTGGGTTATCTGCTGAGGTACACTGAGTCCAGTGATACCAGAAGTCACCTTTTCCTTTCAGTCGGACAGCATGTGAGGTCCGCTCTGTCACTCGAATGGACCAGTCCACCTGGGCTCTCAGAAGGACCCACTCCACTGTGTGTGGAATTCCTGAGTCCTCCGCCGATGTACTTATAGAGTTGACCTGTTGGGAGAAAACTGAGAGGGTCGCTTTTAGTTAATCAAAATATGGCTTATTCAAAATGATGATGGATTGGCCAATGGATTTTCCGCTCCTGGTCCCAGAAAGGAGACACCCTCTTGAGCTCATAGGGGGTGCATCCTGTCCGGGAGCTAACTGAGCTCCTTACTGACATCAGGGCTATTGGAAGCGCCTGTGTCCACTTCATTCCACTGTGAGCACATATCTTGCCAATTTTGCTCTTCAGTGTCTGATTCATTTTGTCTAACTTTTGGTGTGATTGTGGATGATAGATGGTGTCAAATGCCTGTTTAAGGCCTAGTGCCTTTCTACTTCTTGTAAGTCTCTGTTCCTGAAATGCGTTCCATTGTCAGACCTAATTTGTTTTGGGGAAACCACCATATTAATTAATCCAAATTTAATAACGCTTTTGCATCTTCTAATTTTATGGGAACCGCCTCTGGGCAGCCGGTGTATGCATCCACCACCACCAAGAGGTATCAGAACCCATTAACCCTATCTATCATGTGGTATTCCCTTAGTGTGTCAGGCCGTGGGCCTCTTCCAGAACAGCATCTATCAGACCTGGCGGGAAAACAGGTCTTCCGTCTGGGCCCCGCCAAATGCCTTCGACTTCACAGCCCCCTTTTCCTTCCAAACTCTTTTCATATGGAGAAGCTTCCTCTTGATCACAACCCAATCTCTCCCTGTTGTATCTTGGAAGGATCTCATGAACTGTCTTATCTCCTAACAACAAATTGTAATTTGGTTTAACCTGCCACCTTCTTTGCTCTTCGCCTCATTACCTTTTCCTTCTGAAGAATCCTCCCTGCTGTGATCTTGCATTTTACAACTGCAACCTCCTCTGGTTCCATGAGTGCCTGTACCACATGCCTCATCTCTGGTTCATGTCTTATAGGAGAGCCTGATGCTGTGTTAAACCCTGTCCGCAACCATTGACAAAGTTCTAACTGTATGGCTCCCACTACATATGCCGAATCTATGTAGATAGTGACTCTCTTTCTCCTAGATATTTCCAATGCCCTGATAACTGCCTTCAACAACTCTGCTAGTTGTACTGACTTTACCTATTATCTTTCCTGTTTCCACTTCCTCAAAACCTTCTCCCGACTTTCTAATATCCACTCTAACTTCTCCATTTCTCTTCACTTTTCCTCACATCTATGTGGTTCACCCTCTCCCATACCATCTGCCATGTTAATCTATTCATGTGTGTATGTTATGTGTGGTGCCGTTCAAATCTTATCCATCCTAATCTGTTTAAGTAAAGTCATGGTGAATACTGCTGAACTAACCAGTGCTACCACACTATGTGTTGTAAGAACTGTCAAAGCGTGACCCATCACTAAATGTGCTGTTTTCTGTAAAAGTTTTACTACCTCTGCTACCTGCTTCAGTATTATACTTGAATATCCTAATACTTTCCTTTCACCCCCTTTTTCTGAAAGAGAACACCATTTACTGTATGTTCTCCTTCAGAAACATCCAAAAGAAAGTATCCATATAATCCAGAACTGCCAAATGTACGGCTGTGGTGAGTGCCTGTTTAAGAGTATAAGGGTTAGGAACTGGCACTGTGGGTGTTGTTACAATAGAATTAATTTGCCTCAAATCATGAGCCATCCTATATTTACCTTTCTCCTGCTTCTCAACTGGCAAAATAGGAGTATGAAATTGTCAATGTTGTAAAATGACTAAGTTAGTGATTGTGTGCATTATTTTATAACTCTTTTCTGAAAGAGAATGTAACCAGCCAGGAATCTAAGTCGATGTCCAATCTGTAGCTTTCATTCATTAAGTTTTTCCCGTGCCTCATCTAACTGCATTTTTAGGAGCTGTACCTGCGCTGTCACCACCTCCTCTTTCTTTCCTTGTTGCTTAGCTTTAAATATCTTTATGTGATGAGAAAGATGCCTCTCCCAGACTTCTGCTGTACTGCCTGGAAGGTCAGGATTTCCTTCAATGGCTTCTTTAACTGATTTTGGAAGTCCTATAATTATTGCCTGACGGAACAAAGTAGTGTGTAGATTATCTGAGCCAGGATGGCATCCTGTGGCACACATCCATTCCTCTTTACACTTCGTAAGGAACCCATGTGCTGACTCTTTTCCTCCCATTTAAATCTTAGGTTCTGCATTGCCCCTGGAGATATTGGAAATATCTGTCTCATAGCTTCACCAACCCTGGTTGCACAAGGCCCAAAACGTGCAGCATTAGGTCTGTCTTTTATGCCTGCTGCTATCTCAACCTTATCTAAATCCCAGAGAGACACTTGTCTCCCTGAAATTCCTCTAAAGTCTCCCATCGCCAGCTGCATGCTCTGTGTTAAACTAAAAAGGCTAGACATCCACTTGCCGCCTCCTTCTGAGGGTGGGGGCATCTTATCCACTAAACAATTAATATCAGTGATAGCAAATGGAACATATACTGGTTCCTGTCCTCCTCTTTTCTGTATCAGAGGGGCCTGGAACTGCGGCATTCCTGAAACCGGCCCCCTACTCCGTATGTGTATTCCTATCTGCTCCCTGCGCTCAGCCCTATCAAATCCTCCTGAGGGATCAATTCTCCTAACTGGTTTTGTTTGATTCCTTGATGTTTTGAAGATATTTGATGTAGATTTTTGAATATCCTGTTTTTTTAATATGGTTTGTTGGGAGATTTTAGGGCGAACCACTCGACCTTCCTCTCTACATTCATTTCTTCCTGACTTATCTCCAACCTCTTCTTGTCCCTTCTTAATCCTACTTATCTGCTCCTAAGTTCCCCACTGTCTCACGCAATCCTGCAGTTGTTCATCCTTGTCCACATCTACTTGACCACTATTAATAGTCAAAACTGGCAATTGATATGGGGGTGGGGAAGAAGTAGTTGGTAATGATGGGTAAAGATTATTGTTAAGTGTCAATTTATGATTTGGATCTTCTAATGGAGGCTTCTCAACATTAGGCACCCGTGTAACCCCCTAGATCTGCAGTTGTGCACTGCTGACATGCCACAGCCACCAGATGTATCCTTCTACGCTTTCTTCTAACTCCTTACCCTGTTTTTTCCATGATTTTCCTGCTATAAAACCTGATTTAGGATTTTCAAGATGATCTTGTAATTTAGTATGAATTTCCGATTCCCACTTACACAATTTCTCAGCCAAATTAACCTTCACCCCTGGAGGGGGAAGTTTCTTTGCTTCTGAGCTTCCTTCCACAACTTTTATTGCATCCAATTCTCTTTCCCTGTCCTCTTTTTCATGCCACTCACAACCTGATCAAGAGTCCACTTCCACTGTTCCTCCACAGACCGAGGATAGGGAGAACTTTCTCCCTGATCCCAACACGCTTCTCCACATTCCAGTTCCATCTTTAGCTGTACTCCCAAGTGAGATTGAATGTGAATGACTCCGACGGTCAACTCAGTGCCTCAGTGAAACAAGCTTCTAGATCAACTCCGTTGATCCGGTTCCCTCTGGGGGTTAATTCCCAGGACAAAGAGCCTTTTAATTCACGTTCACTCTAGCACTTTTCCAACCCACACAAAACACAAGCTCGGGTGTCGGGAGTGTCCGTCCCGTCAACTGCGCTCCGAGCCCCAACCCAATTTTATATTTTATTTACTTATTAATTTTTTATTAATTTTTTTTTATATACTCTTTCTTATATACAATACACCATACACAATACAACACAATACTATTTTCGTTTACTCTAACAACTCCAATTTTACCGACTATAACCGTATTAACGGACTCTACTCGTTCAATTTACTTATTTATTGACGGCCTCTAACCGTAACTCGTTTATTGACGGCCTCCAACCGTTACTCGTTTATCGACGGCCTCTAACCGTTACCTTTTACGGCCTCTAACCGTAAAATTTTTTATCAACGGCGTCCAACCGTTTCCTTTTACGGCTTCTAACCGTAAGTTTTTTATCGACGGCCTCTAACCGTTACCTTTTTCTACTGCCGGACTCTAACCGTACTTTCTACTGACGGACTCTAACCGCACTTTCTTTGACGGACTCTAACCGTACTTTTTCTTCACACACCAAAACCCCCTTTTTTTTTTAACGACTTTTCACTAACTACTATATTTGTATCTGGAATTTATAACTAGGACACCTCACTTGACAGTGACGACAAATTTTTTTTGACAGTGCCAATATGCAGAGTTTGATTAAACAGGCGCCTGCTTACCTTCTTATTAGGGTACCCTTTGTCATCAGTTGTCCTCTGAAGTGACCGTCGTTCAATTCTTTGCCTCCAGATGATTTCTCAGTCTTCATCACGTCGGGGTCACCAAACTGTTGGATTGCAATAGCTGTAGCCTACTATTTGCAATCCCATGTTGTTAAATGAAGACAATAAGAAAATAACCGCCTTTCAAAATGTCTGGGATGCAAGAGAACCAATTCAAAAAAAAAAAATTAAAGAGCCCCGGGCCAATTAAAAACCAAAAAAAAAAAGAAATACGTCAGGGCACGAAGTCTGACAACCTAACTATCCCTTGACCCAGTCTTTTATACAACACAGATGTAAATTTAATGTCCTTGAAGTCCAATCCAGTTCTCCTGGTTCGATGATCTCGTCCTCTTCCTCCAATCCTGGTAGATGTTGGTGTCCGTCCTTCCTCCAGCATCTCCCCGATGGCCAGTTGAAGAGTTCATCTTCTCCCTGAAAGTAGACCTTACCACCCCAGCAAGATGTCCTGCTTTCTAATGAATATTTTACCACCCTTTGTTCTGCTGGTTCCTGAACTCCCCACTATCTAAACCATCACACCCTGTCGTAAAACGTCCCTACTCTTTGTTACCATTAATAAATAAGTCCCCCATGCTTGACTTCTAAGAGAAGACCAGAACAAATGGTAAACCTTATGATAATCAGATAGTGACACTCTACAAAGTCTATATTGCGCCACAGAGAAAAATGACAGTTCATATGCTGACGCCTGTTCCGTAAGTCACACGCGGACACATAAATTAGACTACGGCTCATGTTGATTAGTCTGGGACGCAAGAGGAGCGAGGCGTGAGGCGGATCTGTCCGTACTGCAGAGCCAGTGCAGGTCAGTCAAGGATGGCTCGATAGCAGGCTTAATATTGCAAAAGAGCACATGAATAAAACAAACCTGATACTGACTGTACAACTCCCTCCATCCATTACTTAGAGCCATGGCGGCGTTTCAGTGCAGACCTTTGGCCTAGGAAACCATACACTTTTACAGTTGAGGAACCCATTTAGTCCCTGGAAGTTCAGATGCGTGCCATGTAAACCCAGTGACTTCATGTTGATGTGACTTAAATGAATCTGTCTGTCAGTGGAGGTCGCTGACCCCCCCCCCAACCCCCCGCCCACTCCCGGATGTCTGATGAGGCCTCTCCAGAGGCCGGGCAATCGCAGTGGTCCCAGACCAGTTTGGACAGTTGGCTGTCAGAGTGTTACCCTCATCAAGAATGCAACAGCATTCAAAGCAAGAGAACAGCTGGAACATCAGGAGATTGATGGCGACACGTGGGGTGGAAAACCAAATTTCCGAGGGCGCTGCAATTAAAGGCGGATCGACTGTCAAAACATTTAAAAGGGAGTCGAGGGCGTCGACGAGCCTTAAGTTCTCGCGAAGCCCGATCAGTTCAGACGCGTCGCACGTGTGTGTGCGTGCATGTGTGCATGTGTGTGTGTGTGTGTGGGCAGATGGGTGGGAACAGATGCACAGGCTGGATGATATTTAAATGTTGACAGTATGCCTAGCACTCCTGTTCTCCATCACTTCATCTTCATCTCATCTCACTCCTCCAGGCACACTGCATGAAATCAATGTGCATCGTGGCGAACGGTTTCTCCTCCTGGAAAATTTCGGAGAGAACTCGAAACATGTAATATGTGAATAGCAGCACCCTTCTCTCCCCCCCCCACCACCACCCAACATTTATGCACTCACTGCTTTGAATATGCAGCTGCTCTTGTCACCGTTGTCCTTGTTGGTGTGTGGATGTGTGTGAGTGAGGCGTCAGCGTTTTATCAGGAATCGTTCAGCTGATGGCCCTTCGCCCCACTTTGGGGACGCGGTGAAGAGACGCCAGGCTCACCCTTGCCACCGCTGACATTTTAATTTGTTATCGCTGGCTGTTCTGTTTCCATCAATAGCGCATCAATGCATCAGAACAAATGTCATGGGACACGGGAGGATTTCTGGCTTCAATAGTATTGATAGGCACCTATGATTAAGGCTTTACTGCTGCTGATGCAGAGGAGATAAAGCAACACTGACATGGAAAAAAAAAAAATTGCCTACACCCATTCAATACCCAGATTTAAAAAAATAAAATCAGATAGAATAAGGCACTTGTGTGAATGTTTCTTTGGAATTCCTCTGGGGACGAGTTTCTCGGGTTATTTCGCAGCTACGAGCAGCTCTTATGCAATTACCTGCGCAGGAGTGGCGCGCTTTCAGCGATCAAACATTCTATTCCAAATATCTATTTTAGATAATGTCAACAAGATGGAGTGTTTTGCGGCCAAGCCAGTGGCTCTTTGTCGCGGCGCGGCGAGCTAAATGTTGAGAGCACTCCCGCGCTCATGATGAGAATGCTATTAGGCTGGAGAGCGCGGATCACGGTGACGATCGAGTGTGTTGGACGCCACGCCACTCGTGTGCGGTACCTGGCGCACAAGCGAAAGCACCGTCTCATCTCGGCTCTTTGTTAAACATCCGGAACCGACGGGGTCAAATGCCAAATCCTCATGATGTCATCCCCTGCGTCAAATAAAAGTGGCGCCCCCTTTTAGAATCAGGAGTTGGTCGAACTAAAAGCTATAGCTGTTGGGGGTACTGGATGGAATCCACTCGGTCCCATGCCCACCCAGACCTTTCCCTCCGCCCGGATGGTCATTGAGTCGTCATTGTGGCGTCCGACAGCACGTCCGAGACGCCTCTCCCAGACATCAATACAGCTTTGGCACACCTTGGCTTACGGTGCCCTCAGAGATTCTAACCGTGTCCTGCACGTGTCAGCAGAAACAAAAGCCACTGTGTCAGGCTGCCCCCCCCCCCTCCCCACCACCCCTCCCTCGCTGCCTCCCTCTGAAGCCCTCCATACATCCCTCAATCCACGCGGTCCCAGGGGCAGCAGGTCAGTCCTAATTGTATGCTAATCAGAGCGACACGCACGTCTCTCTCTGACTGCTGACAATCGCTTGGGTGACATCAAGGTGTTGCAGCCAATTCGGGGGAGTAAACAAGGACAGGGCGCAGACTCCACGATGAGATTTTTGGATTTTAACTTTCTTACAGTCGCAACAGTGCGACGCGATCTGGTTTTTTTTTTTTTTTTTTCTTTCTCCCAAACTGCTTTTATGAATTATTAGTTACTCATCTGGCGTGACGCATTAGTTTCAGGCGAGTGGCGTCGCCAACTGGAGGTGTCCGCCCCCCCCCCCCACGAACGCGGCATCCCTCCACTGTCCAGATACATTAAAATGACTGTCCCCGGAGCGCCGATAAATCTGCTCAGACTCGCTGCTAAACTAAAACTGGCAGTTCTAAAATGTCTGAGCGGCGATGACACAGAATCCGGTGAATAAATCCCTCGCTGTGGGATGTGGGTTCGTAACAAGCCATTCTGGAGGGGTGTTATGTGTTTGCGCGCGAACGCGAGCGAGGACACATGCGTCGGTGCTTACGTGAGCACATGAAATCTGTGAATCTGGGTGGGTTTTTTTTTTTTTTTTTTTTTTTGACCCTCGAGTTCGCACATGAACATGTGACCTGTTTGGGAATAAATCGCGAAAGCGCAGTTTTGTCACTGCTAATCACCACTAACATTTGCAACCGTGTTGCCATCCTACCACAGAAACATCATCAGGTCATCTGCGTGTACTCTACTTTGTCTATTGTAAATATTTAAACCCATCTCTCCCACACAAACCCTCGCGCGGCCGCATTTATGCGCAGCGCCCGAACTGTTGAGGGTGGGACTGCGCGGGCTTTTCATTTCGCTCCGTTTCCGACCGTTTCCGTCAAAGCCGAGCCCTGCTCCCTGCAACACCCCCTCGCCCGTCACCTGTTTGCCCTTATCTCATCTCTGGGCCCCTCACGGCAACGGGGTCAGTGTAATCCTGCCATACGTAATCTCTGGATTAATCCTTGCAATCCTCGTGATTAAATACAAACAAAAAAAAAAAAAAAAAGGAAAACGTGCCCGAGCCTGATCTGGAAATCTAAGGGGCCGTTCACACAAGACTGCAATAAGAACATTTTTTTTCTTTTTAACTATTTCCATCCCACAAGCAAACTCGTCCTCTGATGATGCGTGTTCTGTTCAACATCAACATTTTGTTTGCGCCGCTGCGGAGACGAGAGAAATGTTTTCGACCATTGCCCTTGAAAAACAAGAGGATGAACTTTAGCTGCAAGTGGAAATAAAGGCTCCCCAGCAAGAGGGCCTCCTTTCATCCAGCAGCTACAAACAAGGTCATAAACGTTGTGTTCATGAACCCACACACACATACACACACACACACACAATGTCACATGCAGTCACAATCAACTTCCGTGGTCATCGCTGTGCTGTTCCTGTCAGGATGGCGACGGGCCAGACCGCACGTGTTCTGGAGGAGGTAGGTGGCCCCGGACTCCAAAGGGAAGTCGGGACCGTGCGACATACCCCCCCCCTCCCATCAGGAATGCCTGGATTCCCTGCTGACGGGACTCAGCTGACAACGCCGTTCCAGATCGATCCTGCAAGGACAAAGCAGCTGCTTTGAGAGAGCGATGAAGATGACTCCTGTGATCGAGGCCGCCGATGAGTTCCCACCACAACACTGTGGGGGGGGGGGGTGACCTTTCTGGGTGTGACCTGTCTGAAATTTCTGCCGCAGAGCGATTTCCAAGAGATTGAATATAAAAAGAATGAATAAATAGCAGAGATAAGGACAATTGTGAACCAGTGTATTTCTGATTTTGACATCAAAAATCAGATATGCAGATATATTCATGTGCTTTTTCAGCTGCTGGCGAAAAGAATTTCAGACAATTTGTCCCTAAATCTAGCCTCTTTGTACCCGCCTGGCGAATTGTGACTTCTCTAAGAAAATATTTCATGTCGCCGCTAAAACAGTAAAAGAACAGAGCGAAAATCACTGTGTTGCAGTGCTGCATTATTAAACATGTTTCCCTGGGATTCCCTCGCATTAATGCAGTAAATATGGTAAAAATTGGTTGAAGAACTAGTCAGTTTTTCCACGACAGCGTCCCCGTTCTCCCAACTCGTGGGTATTACCAGTTGTCCACAACACATTTTTCACTCCACTTACATTGGTTTTCGAGGCACCTCTGTTGACTCTTTCTACGTTTTCATTGTCGGCGGGGTTCACGGCTCTTCGTGGAAACTTACCCTGACAAAGTTTCCGAGTGGATAAAAAAAAAACAAAACAAAAAGAAAACCGTGAAACACTCCGCCTTCTTCGCAAACGCTGCAAAACCCACGGTCGCGTAGCAGCCCGACGTTTGTCACAGCCCTCTTTGGAGGGGAAACCTGAGCTGTGAGAAAGATAACAAACCGTACGACATCCGCTTCTCTTCTTTCACACACTTACGAGAATCCGATACTCGCTGCACCGGCCGTCTTCCCCTCCTCTGTTTTGCATCCTTTCCATGGGAATAAAGCGAGCAGAAAAAAAAAAAAAAAAAAAAAACGTAGAAAGATGCTGAAAGAGAGGATTGTGTGTAACATCAAGAGGAGTTAGTGAGTGCAGCAAAAGGCAGGAATGTAGGAGCGTAGGGGAACACAATTGGGGGGGGAAGATTTATTTATTTATTTATTTTTTTCGTTGGGTGGGGAGACATGATCCTGGAGAGACAGAGGGGTTTGAGTTGAGGAGTTTAAAACATCGGAGGAGACGGTGAAGTTAAAATGTGAAACAGAAAACAGAAATGCGGCAAGGAAAAGGGGGGAAAGAACCCTCATGTGAAGACAAACCTGCATAATTCATGTTTGGCTCCTTTTAGAAACAGCGGCTTCATCAGGACACGGCCGCTTGACTGTAGCAACACGCAGGCGGTGGCACACAGAGGGAGTGTGTGGATCTGTGTGTGTGTGTGTGTGATGCGCTGAACTGGGCTTGTAGTGGGATCTTTGTTCGCTGTGCAGATTCTCTGTGGATGGATTTTTCACAGGGTCGGTGTGTCATGCGTCTCAGCACACACATGTTCGACAGCAAACGTCTGTGTGTGTGTGTGTGTGTGTGTGCGCCTGTGTGTGTGTTTAACTCAAAAGCATAGCTGTGTGCCTTCACCTTGCTCTGCTCTTCACCCCCACTCTCCCTCACTGCACTCTAGGCCATTAGAGCTCCCGGAGGCCCGCAGAGGCTTCTCGTCTCTGTGTCCGCTTTCATGTGTCAGTGAGTGGGCTCAAAGCGCGCATGTGTGTGTGTGTGTGTCTGTGTGTCTGTGTGTGTGCACGTGCGCTCCGGTGCATAGACGAGCTGTATGGTTTTAGAGCTAAGAATGGAAGCATGCAGCATTTCGGGCCACGTATGTCCTTACACTCTGGCTTTCACATTCAGAGTGCAGACAAAGACATTTTTTGTGCTCTGGTTTGAGAAATGTTACAGGTGTGTGTGTGTGTGTGTGTATGCTTACAGTACAAACCCCTGTGTTTGAGCAGCTACTTCTGTATGCACACACGTGTACCTGGAAACAGGATTCGGTGGGGTTGTGGGAAGACCCAGCAGGCATCGCGGGTCTGATCAAAGCTCCAGAGTTCTCCGGCACACTCAGCTCAGGCTTTGCCGCTAAATTAACACGCTGAGAACAAACATCACCGCAAAAAAACAAACACATTTTTTAAGAAGTCGGCTCTCCCACCCACTCGACTCATAATCAATATTTAAAATGTGACATTGTTGTTCTGCACAGAGACAAAAGGGGGAGAAAAAAAGAGAAGAAACCCAAGGAGCGAAAAACTAGGCGTTATCGCTGTGAGAAAGAGCAATATATTAGTCATGGTGATCTGAAACATATACAATAAATAAGATCAGAGGGAAAAGTGGGCAAACCCAGTGTTGTGGGCTTATTGCGGCAGCATAACATCCTCTAATCTGCACCCATAATACAGAAAGTCAAACATGTTCATGCTGCACAAACGCCAAAAAAAAAAAAAAAAACATCCAAAGATTTTGAGAACATGGCCTATAAAACCTATTGTATAACATCTTCTATGGTTCAAGAGAACAATTAAAACATATAGTGTGCTCCCAGTTTGGAATTGAGGTGGTGACGTCTTTTGGAGCTTGGAGCATTTATTAATCGAGATCCTTTGTGAGACACTTGTCATGTAAAACAGAGCATTCTGAATATGTCTGTTATATAGTTAAGAACCACGCCTTGTAAAATTCCAGAAAATCTGGTAAAAAGTTAAATTGTCCTCAAAGTTTACGCTCACTGTCTCTAATCTATTTGCCCAGGAAAAAAAACCCCAAAACTACAGCAGCGAAATTTTGTCTCCAAACACTGTTGGCTTACCCGTGTGCAAAAGCTCACCCTCGGGTATTAAATATGTATTTTGAAGGTTGTTTGGGTTTTAATGTTATTCAGCAGAATGGCTTGATGAGCAGAGTGTTTGTGGGATCCTTCCTATTACTCGGGATTATGTCTCGCCCAAATGCTTTCATTAGACTGGACCTTTGAGTTTTGGTCTGAAAATGGATTATAGGATATTTACCACCGCTGCCCTCTCACCTCTGGAACATGTTGTACGGCTGGTGTGTGTGCAGCCGAGGTCATGGGAGAATACATGGCGGGCCCCCCCTCGGAGTGAACGCGCAACACCCATGAAAATTAACTCCAGTCCGCCACTAAGCAAGCGCCTTTTTTGATTCTCACTAATTACGAAGTGGTTAAACATTCTGCGCGTGTTTCTCCCTTGCCTTTTTTTTTTTCCCCCCCTTCCGAAGCTGCCGTGCAGCCGCAGTGCTCCACCGGCCCTCAGATGAGGCTCGTCAATTAGAGCCGGCCGAAGCATGGCATGTTAATTCGCGGTAAAATATTCCTCCTCCAGTGCTAATTAGGTGCTAGCTGTGGTTGAGGAGCGCGGTTCGCCAGGCGGGAGCATAGTGTGCTGCATAGCGCTCCCTCGGTATCGTTTGGCTGACCAAAGCAGCCGCGATAACAGGGAATTATTTTAATTAACCGGTGCCGCCTTCTGCAGCTAATGAGCCTAGTTGAAACGAACCGAGCTCTTGCTGCAGCATGTACGCTCTCTGTTCCAGAACCACGGATCACCCACTCTAAAAAAAAAAAAAAAAAAAAAAAAATAAATGTAGAGATAAAGAAACTACAAAGTGAATAAATTAGGAGTGCAAGCAAGCAGTGGCTTGAGGATATGAGTAAAACTGAGGATATATAACGTTTATAAAAGGAATGAATTGTTCAATGGAGCATTGTTTACCTAAGCAAATATACGATGACCAAAAAAAGAAGTCAACACCCCCCCTTTTTAAGAGTTTAGTTTTCAATCTGAAGGCCATGATAATATCAGACAGTTTACTGACACCGGAGGACAACAGTCTTTCAATCACCAAGTCTTTTCATTTACATATAGAAAACGTAATGATGAATTTCCTGTGAGAATGTGGGAGGAGGACAGGTTTTTTTTTTTTTTTTCCTTTGCTCTCCTAACTGAGTCAGAGTGAGAAAAGAGGAGGCTGTGAAACTCTGCCCAGTTTTCTGTACAGAGCAGCAGAGGAGGCAGGAAAAAAAAGAAAAAAAAAAAGAAGAAAAAACAGGAATTGGCCCTCGTCACAGTTATTACACTTTGGTTGTATAACAGCAACATTTTTTTTTTTTCCCGGCACGATAAACATTCATCTCCAACATCTGAACCGCCTGCACTCTCGGAGCGGCCGGCTATAGATATCGCATGTTCAAAAAAAAAAAATGCCTCAGATTAAGGTGACAATTGTGCTCATGAAAGTGGTTTTTTATGCCTTTGTGAACCTTTCTATGTTGTGATGACAGACCAAAGTGAGCAGCCAACTACGGTCTCCGGTGTGCGAGGCTGCAGAGCTCCAACTTGCTAGTACAAGGGCCACGAGAAAGGAGGCAACGCTCCAAACAGCGTGGCGGGGGGAGGGGGGAGATGACAGATTTACAGTCATTTAAGCTGATGTCGGGACTTTTCCATCGAAACCAAACTATTTCCATCAGCACATATTTGTTATAACTTGACTTCGATGTGGAAGTGATCCGTGAAGAAAGCTCGCGTTTCAAGAAAACTGCCATATCACTGGGGCAGAAACCTGCTGCATCACACTGTCACGCTGTATTTTATCATCTGTGTGTGCAATGGAGGGGGTGACATCTTGTACAAATGTTGCTTCGCTTTGTAATTCCATATGCCTTCAGGATGTAGCCTCGGCATTCTGGGAGCCCGACAATGAAGACCAGGGGGATGTTTTCACCTTTGGCGCATGAGTGCATTATCTAACAGTTGTGAGACAATACCCATACACACGCACGCACGCACACGCACGCACACAAGCACTGCAAATGATCTCGGAAGAGTAGGGCTACTTTAAGAGTGCCGCTCCCCTTTCTAAATTTATTTGGGAGCTGAACTTTAAATTAGTCTGTGCGCCGCGTTCATTAGCCCGTTGGAATCCACCTCTTTGCGTCAGCTAATGTGCACCACTCCATCGCATCTGCACATCACACATCTTATGATAATACTTAGCCTCTCATCTTAAAATCAAGCAGAGCTGCCGGCGGCCGTCAAGGTCACTGGATGAGAGCTGGAGGTGTATGTGATGTGAATCCTCGCGCCGGATTGATTCTTTCCATGTGTTCTAATGATGAAAGCCCGACAGTTTTAGAGGATAGTCGGGTCGCTTTCGCGGGAGTGCAGAGGATACTGGTGCGCGGGGAAATAAGCGTGTAGGTACACAGCGCTCCAGTAAAGCGGGCGACGCTTCCGCGCATCAAGCAGGTTCTGTTTGCTGTGAGACAAAAACAACCGAGCTCATCAATTTTACAGCATTATGAGACAGAAGGTAGTTTTTATTCATATTACTCCGTTGTCATTAAAAAAAACGGGTCTCTTTTTACCTCTGTTTTTGTAAATATTTGATTATGAAGCAACCACACAATAAAATAACAAGTTATGTTCGATTTAGTGTAAATAAAATGCTGTTGCAGTACTGGTCATCCTCCAGGTCATTGATCAACTAAATACATGTTTTGCCGTGTCAGATGTGTAAATAAAGAAGAAGACATGTTGAGTTGTTGATTTACTTTGGATGAATCAGACCAATGACTGTATGGATTAAGTAAAAAAAATGTCAAAAGCTGTTGAAATTGCACAAAGGAAGAATAGGGATAGATATAATAGAGGGGTGGAAAAAAAAAGAGCAAAGTTTCCAACATAAAAAATGGGGGCAGTGAAATGGAGGTCTGTGGTATTTCCCTGGTCACACCCCCATAAATCAGACTCCACAGCCAGAAACTCATTTTGGATTTAAACAACTCTTTGCGCCACATGATTGAGCAAGTGGACGCGCGTGTGTGACACGACAACGCCGAACTAATGAGATCCCGAACCGGCAACGAGCGACGCCGGAATTAGCCCTCCCCCTTCCGCCCGAACCCACGACCTGTCGTCCGGCTTTATTAAAACCCAAACAGGAGGCAGCGCTGAAAAATGAGCTCAAGTCAACCTGGGCTTTAGATGGACAAGGTTCCGCACTCGGGGGGGAACGGAGGGGAAGTGACCTATGAAATGCAGCCTTGTGTTGAGATGCATACACCCTTTGTTGCACACACGTGGAGTTACAATGGGCAACACACACATAGACACACACACACACACACCTTCGCAAGAGTGAGATATAAACTGGAATTTTTTCAAGGAATATTTGCTTATTATGATGTTTATTCAGTCTTTGCCCAAGACAAAGCTTTGGCAGCGCAGGACGCTCAGATTTACCAGATTACAACTGAATAAATATTCGCCCATGCGAAATAATAATGAAAGTATGAAAATGATACTCTTCAAATGAGGTAAATCAACACAGCTTCTCAGTGTGCGGCGCCAAATCACACAGTGGGCCCACCAGATGACAGCGCTTAGAAAGCAAGGCAAACACTGCGCTGGTTCTAATCAAAGGACTCCTGCTGCCTCTGACTGGTTTTAATGAGGAATTAGAAGTAAAGGACAAACAAACAAATTCTGATTTCGCAAGTTGTCCTCGTCCTGCATTGGTTCCCACCTCAGCGCTCATCAAAGACCTCACATCTGAGCTTTCTTCACTTCCTTTAAGAACAGCGGCAGCTCCTCAGCTGGCTGCAGCTCGGGCTTGCAGCGCGTTGGCAGTGATTTGGTTATTTTTTCTTTTTTCCTTTTTTCTTTTCTGTTTTTTTTTTTTTCCCACAATGTTTTCTGTGTCTGACTGGCCAACCTATTAGCGGTGGCTCACAGAACAGCAGGGAGTTTGTGTTCCTTGTCATTAAGGTGCTTTGCTGGGTCATTAGCAGCGGAGCAGGACGGCAGCAGAAGGGGCGAGCGGTACATGAAAACACATACATGCACATGCCGAAGAGGGTCAGCGCAACCTTCTGCCCACGGACCCCTTCTACAGATGATTAAAGGCAGCAGCGGCAGGGAAACATGCATATAATAGCAAACATACCAGCGAGCGCACAAACGAGGATGGAGATGCGATCTGCACAGACACACACACACACACACACGCGGGCTGGCAAATAAACTGCTTTTGATCAGAAAGCTGCAACAGCGTTAGACACGAGGCAGCTTTGTGACAAACTGTAAAACACACGGCTTCTGACAACAGATTAGCGTTTGAAATATAATTAAAAAAAAAAAAAAAACTTTCATTAATCCACTGGCTGCCTTTTCTCCTCGCCCCCTAACCCCCCCTCCCCGACCCCCTCCCTCACACCCCCCCCTTTCTTTCTCTTCTCCCTTATAAGTCGAGCACATTAGCTTTCTGTTAGTGTCAAAGAAAAGAGCGCCTGCGGCAAAGTGACCTTCGGGGGCTGGAGGGTGGCCGGGGAATTCTCTCGCAGCACTGATCCCCACCAAGTTCATTCTTAGCTCACGAAAAAAAAAAAAGGAAAAAAAAAAGAAAAAGGTCTGATTTGATGCAGCCATCAGCGACCGTCGGGGGAGGCGAAGTGAATTTTAATCGTTGTATCTGTGTGAGAGGGATCATCCGACTTCAGACTGGCGGGCTCGGTGATGGGTGTTGGCAAAGTAACCCTTGAAGAAATGACATGAAGAGAGATCTGAGGTGAACAAAGAGCTTATGTTTGATTAAAAATCCAGGATGCATGAGTCATAAGGTTGATCAAAACCTCCACTTCCTGGTAGAATTACCCTGATAAATGAACTCCTGAAAGTCTGGTGTACAAAATGATGAGATTTAGTGACCTCGAGACTCCGGTCTTTGAGAAGCTGCCGCGCCAGCATAATTAAAGGTTGCTGTTTGTGTTTTTCTTCATTTCACCACTGCAGCTATATCAAATTATGTGGTCATAGCCCTCTGCAACACTTGAGAGACCGCCGGTGCCCTGGTATCACCACCAAGACCTGTCAGTGTCAGCAGTTCCGCGCAAGGTTCTGCTGAGGGTGTCATACAACCTGCACCTGTAATTTTGTTTGTGCAGCCTCAATCACTTATGCACCCAAAAATGAGAGATGAACAGATGGAAAGACTGAAAGACTTCTCTTATCTGAGTCTCTTCAATCCCCATCTCATCTTATATATATATATATATATACATATATATATATAGCCCTCTGCAACATCTTATATCTTTATGGAGAGAGTTGACACCCTCATACTCGTGCCTAATTGTGCAGAGTTATCTATCAAACTACCACATTCCTATAACTACTGAAGCAACGGAGCTTCAGAGTTCCATCAGTGTCATCCTTTGTTTGGCGGGCCTTCAACGGGAAAACACTGACATCCACTTCAGTGTGTGTTTGTATTTGCGTATCCGCATGTGGGGCAAGGGATGGGGATGGTGGGGCTGTCACAGGGGTGGGCTTGATGTCTTTATTCTGTCGCCTCACTCGTAGGGAATAAAGCAGGTGCTTACACGGCTCAGTACTTCCCCATGACTGAGCTGGGAGGGAGCATTCAGTGCTAATCACCGTGTTCCCTACCATTCTCACTCACACACACACACACACACACGCGGGCACACACACAAACACAAACACACACATACACAGACGCGCTTGAAACCTAGACACACCACTTGGGGCACCCCAACTGCCTGCAGGGGGAGAAGATAATCCGACAGTGATCTAGTGACTCTGGAGAGAAACCACATGCAGACAGAGGAAGAGGGGGAGTCTGTGTGGGAGTGTGCGCCCTTTGATAGGAAACAACTTTTTTTGTCGGTTTACACTTGAAATTCAGTTTGTGTCCCTGGGCAGTCCCCTTTACAAAGATTACACGCAGATTAAGAAGAATAAACAGCAAAACAGTGCATGCATCCTTGAGATTCAGGTTTCAGTTGCTAACCATTGATCAGCATCAGGAGATAATGATGTTAAAACCTCGTTGGTTTAAGTAGAGCGACCTGTTTCCAGTTGTAAGTAGCTCATTTCATACATTCAGAAGGTCAAAAGTAACAGTTTTAACTGGTGCAAACATGCACTTCTTATTAGCTGCTTATCATAAATGACCTGATTAGGGTTGAATGTGTAGTTTGTATAGTTTTTTATAGAGTTATAGTACAAGATATCAACCTGAGTTGCCAGAAAAAGCAGGACTGTAAAGCAAGACGAGCAAAAGTAACGCTTTCTTTTTAGTGTAAATGATGAGTGCATTTCAAAAGAAAGCGTAGCCCCCCTGATGCTGCAGTCTGCAGAGTGCAGTTTAAACAGGACCAATGCAGCAAAATCATATTCTGAGGAAAGGAGCCATGTGAAGTTTGGAATGAACAGTACTCTGGAAAATGGATGAGAAATCCAGGAAACAACACAATGCACACAATTGTGGGTGAGCTGCAACAGGCAGTGGGGAAGGAGTCAGGGGCAGAAAAGGTTAAGTGAAATGGAAGCAGCGAAAATAGAGGAAAAATGTGAGAAAAAGGTTGACAACAGCGGAGGAATTGTAAGACGGATAAAGTGGAGGAATGGAGACAGCTAACAAACAAACAGTTTGTAGTCTCCAGGGAAGGATATGCTCATCCCACACGCATCAAGGGATGAATGAGAACATAACTGAGATTGGACCGCACCTTGGCTCCATCAGATTTTTCTGAGCTTCTATTGTTGGAGCGCAATTCCCACAAGGCCTCACAAGAACACGGATAAGCAGCTCAACCTTTCGAAAATATGTCACGACACTTTATTTGCACAGAGGGTGGGCGGACTGGAGCATGGACATTCACAGGCATTTTACCCAGAGCCAAATGTCAATTTGTAGACAAGACAATAGAGGGTTCGACTCTGGCTTCACTGGGACGCTGCCCTAAATATTAAACTCTATGTTTGACTTTGTTAGACAGGTTTATGACAATCGTTTTTGTTGTTGTTGTTGTTGTTGTTGAGCAATCCTGCAACATCTTGCAGTTTTACCCAAGTGTGGAATGAGTCTTCAAAAGCCTGGCATGCAGGGAAATCTCTTGTCAGTACTGCAAACCCAAATGTCACATTTAAAACTTTCTTACATTCATGAACCCCATCTGTGCACGCACAGTTGCACTGAGCCTGTAAATCCTGAGACACGTGCGGCCAGACTTGAGAACTCGGGCTGAGCTTCGGCTATCAGATACTTTACAGAAGCTGCCTTTTTAAGGGAAGAGGGATTATTAAAGTGGATTGGATTCAGTCACTGGACTCTTGAATCTGAGAGGAGCTGAGTGCACGTTATGGTCTTAAAATCCATGTAAGAACATCACCTTCCAAAAAGTAGAAAACACAAGGTCAATCTGTACCAAAATAAAAGAGGCAAGGTTGCCCTTGTATAATCCGGCGGTGCTGGAGGTGTCCACCAAGCTAAGACCTAACCATCTTGGTTTTTTTAAAAAAGGGTATCAGGATCATTGCATGTTAAGCATCAGCGATGACATCATCCATCAGCCTCTGGAGGAAAATGAGTTTAACAAAGCATGTTTTATTTATATATGATAATTTTTTTTGTGGCGGCTGATCATATTAGCTTTCATGTCTTTCAGATTTTCCTTTGTCCTTTTCACAGCAGTCAGTTTCATGTCCTCTAACACAACAGGACAAGTTAACTGCGGGGTGCCTGGGCAAGTCACAGGTGAGGCGAGGCATGAAGGGCGGGGGGGGGGTATGATGAGCACACGGGGGCATCTTGTGGACAGGTGAGGAATAGCGGATCCCGAAAATGGGAAGGCAGAGTGGAGTCAGTGAACCTTCAGAAGCAACCACATCCTGTCTGACAGATCAAGCATGACAGCTTTCACTTTTTTTCCAGTCTATTATTATCAGAACGGCAACCTCATACAGGCAGCCTAGCTAATATATTCATTAGACAACAATACCTGTACTTAAAAGCTTGTGGGGGTCCAACATGAAAGATTTCGTTTTCCTCCTCTGAAAACGGAATGTGGCGAGCCAGCTGAAAAACAGCCAAACTATCCTCGCCGAGGTTTTAAAGTTCACTCGACGCAGCGTTCAAAAGGCGATTTTCTCTCTGCACAAAGAATTCCTGTGAACTTGAGTGCAGAGCGGCAGAAGTGGCACAATACTGGATGCTTATCAAATGCGAATCACAGCCTGTCTGGGCGACGCTCATCCATTAAAAATCTCAAAACTTGACAGAGTGACTGGTCATCAGAAGTCAGAAGACAGCAGGAGAGGGGTAATAACACGCAATCCTGCACAGAATTCCCAGACAAAAGACTGATGCAGGTGCTCGCTGAGCTGCAGTGATTCGGACTTTAAAGGAAATAGTGAGAGCGAGGAGAGATCTCCACCTCACGGTTCCTGTGGTTTCATTCCCCCCGCTTTAGTTGTGCAGGTCTCGTAACAAACATATTGATTGTGTTCACATTAACAAACGCGTGAGAAGCTGCAGAGAGGAGGGGAGGGCACTGCCTTTGCTGCAGTCCGGGGATCACACAGACAGAAAATGGCTAATCTGGGGCAGGCAGACCTCCGCCCACTATTTCATTCCCATCCTGAGAGCCCAGGGGTGGTATTCAAACTAATACCTGTGCCCCATCACCCTCATAAGTCTGCATGTTGTGGGAAAATAGTCTGCTACTGGTGCAACAAAAGCCTCCAAGTGATCACAGAATAAAAAGCGCCGAGTGTTCCTTGTCTAAACAATACATATAAAATAGAAGGAAAAAAATGGAAAACACAATGGAAAGCTACTTGCATCCTACCAACTGGGCTCGTATGAGAGCAGGAAGCATTCATGCAGAGTGCAACACATCACATACTGACAAGCCATGACCCCAGCAGACAGACTTAAAAGCATGAGGGAGGCTATCTGGTAGTGCCTGAGCAGGGAAATAATTGCAGCAGGATCAATGTTCTTTGTCTGGGCCTAATAAGGGAGTACACCATGAGACGCGAGAATGGCAGAAGAAATGCTTTTAACTCCCGCAAACCTTTGGTCCGCACTGGACGCCGACGATTTTCCGCAGCAGCTGCAGCGGGCTGCTGGGTCTACCGGTGATTAGCAGAGATTTGCCGGAGAGCAGCAGTGGTGGTACTGGGTCCAGATGGGTTGATCTGCGGTCATGCTTGTAAAGCAGTAAAATAGCATGTCTGTAAGCAATTCTGGTGAAATAAACAAATCCACCGCTGGAAGCAATTATTGCACCCCACTCCTTAAAAAAACTTAAAGTCCAATTAACTCTGCCTGAGACCCATTTAAAGGCTCCATTAGGTCTATTAGCTGTACCGTTAGCTGGTAAATGTTGCACTACCTGGTTCTGGGGGGGATTTTTAAACTCTGAACGGCTGCTAACAGAGTTGCAGAGGCAGAGTCAGAGCAGCAAAGCTGCAGGAGAATCAAAATAACAAGCTGAAAAACTGTGGTCCTCCCAAAGCCGAAAAAAAGAGACAAAAAGTAAAACAACACTTGAGGTTTGAGGTTTACTAAACTCCTGCCTGTTGACACGTGGCCAACGTACGTGACAGCCACGTGTGTGTTGCCACGGACACATTCGGACCAGTAAATCAGGGAATTACTATCAGTGTGTTTAACCTCACCGATTCATAAACCAAACGGATTCATAAACTTGTAATGTCTATACATTCTTCAGCTTAAGGGCAACATTTGTGCAGTTCATCGCTGAGACAAAGTGAACGAATATAATCTGAATAAATTCAAGTTCTTTCCCTCAGATGTTTAAAGTGCACTATATGTAGATAGAACATTAAGATGGAAATGAAACTGCCCAAAAAAATCAGCCGAAAGTGGAGATTTTTGAAGCCATCGGGGATGATGAAGTGGGCTCATAAGAAGAATTCAGTCAAATGAAGAGCTGTTTGCATCTCATTCTGACAGATCCAGTGTGTTTGTCCTCTCTTCTTTCCCCTTTTGTCTTTATCTTATTACAATTGCCCTCTGTCAGACACAAGGTGCTGATGTATCTCTGATATCAAAAATTGAATTTTTATTGCAAACATGTTCTGTCTTGCATGTGTCCACTCCACCAGCGGCTTTATTATTTATCTATTAACAGAAAATATATTTCAGGCTGAACAAACTAAGCTAAAAACTACAAGTAATTCCAGTCCAGAGGTCCATTATTGTAGATATGTTTGACATTAGAGCTGGAGTTTCACCAAAATGAAAGATTACATTTATACACAGAGCCTGCAACATAAAATGTAAGTAAAACTTATGATGCATTTTCATATTAAGGTCATAATTAAATCAAATACGATGACCTGCTCTGATACCAAAATAGCAGGGGGAATTGCAGGAAGGAAACAAATATGGTTCTACGATCAAACATTGAATAATTTATTTATTTTTGCTGCCAAGTTGAAGATATAGTATTTACAGTATATAAGATAGTTGTATCTTATCTCATTTCCGATGACACCGAAGAGCGGCTCGTGTTACAGGACCACACAAATGCACACACGCATACACCCATTTACATAGAAATGGCATATAAATAGATTTCTCAAACAACGCATTCATTTTCCCCCGTGTCTCTGAGGTTGACCCGTGACCTGCTGGGCGCGGAGCTTTCAAAGACACAAGCCTCATTACCCAGGCTCTTCTCCGGCAGCGCGGGGGTCTTATTTACCCCCGAGGAAGGACAGAAATAAATAAAGACCAACGTTGGCCGAGTGAAGGAAATAAAACACGGTGGCAGCGAAAGGTCAACGTCACCGTCTTCCTGTGCGGCGCCCACTGGCTTTCAATCATTAAGCGAAAGCTCGCAATGACACTCATTTGTGACATTGTCCCAGTAATGAAAGAAATGTCACCCAACACATCATCGGCACACCATTATAATGGCTTTTGAACCGCTCGGTCTGGAAGACGCGACGCTGGAATGTAGAGTTTCCAAACTTTACATTTGTTAATGAAGAACCCATCAGCAGTTCTCGGTCTTCCAATGGCAAACTGATAAACTGTATTTAAATGGTACCCAGTGAACATTTTACAACTTTACCAGTTATTGATTATTTATTTCCCGGTGCTTAAGCCAGTTCACGCCCTCCTACCTCATCTGACCTATCTCTAATAATCGGCTTCATGGTTTAACATGTCGGAATAAAACCTGTGGATGAGCAAACATCTCCACAGCCCTTCTTGCATCTTTGACCCGCCCCATTTGTAAAACATGAAGAGAGGAAGAAAGAGAGAGGGAGAGAGAGACGCTCCCTGTGCACAATGTCACTTTCTCCACTCGGTGAAATGGATAGCTGCTGTATGCTGATAGATAATTGAGCGGCGTCCACAGGTGACGGAGAGGGGTCAGCGTGAAGGAAGAACCTCTGGGTGGGACGAGGTACGCGGGTGTATGAGCAAATCAATGAGACGGAGCGCTCGTATCGATCCTGCTGGATTTATCCCACCCAAAGTCAACACCGCCCGTCCGTCTGAAGAAGAGACTGTGCCCCGTTTGCCCCGAGAGCAGCGGGATAAATCTCATTCTCTCCTCTACAGCTCATTTAATGAAGGGTGTAATGGTGTGAGCAGGCTGAACGACTGTTAGCAGACCCTTCTGGTGAATACACTGTAAATCTTTTATCCTCCTATAAACCTGACTTTAATTTGCTACAAGTGGCTGCGCCTGCACACAGAAAGTAACCCGTTCATTTCTGGCAACATCAACTCGCAATATTTCAACTTCCAGTATTTATTAAGCAGACGTCTCCTTAATTTCATGCTGATGTAATGGCTATTAAAATAAATCAGCGAAGCAAGCCATTAGGAGGAAAGAGTCAAGAAAAGTTTAAGATGTTAAACCGAGGTTTGTTAATACTTCTTCTCATGAAATTCCATTTTGATGTTTGTCTGACTTTCATATTCCATCCTCAAGAGCAGGGAATGAGGGGGTTTTGAAATAGTCATGGCATTTTATATAAGATTCCAAATACTATATTAAATAATTCCAAAATTACTATTTTTTTGGTAATGATTATTTAAGCAACTGCAAAATACTAGACAGCAACAGCCCAAAAAATAACAAGTATAACAAAGAAAAAAAAATGTTTTAAAGAAATAATTGGGTTTTTTTTTGTTGTTGTTTTTTTTTTTTATTTCCCAAAGTCCCAAAAAGTCCCAAATCAAGTTAGGCTTAACTTGTATACAGCCTTCTTTAGAAGGACAGGAGGACTCCTGGGGGATGTAGGAACCAGCAATAGACTCTGAGAAGAATTAAAATCTGAATTTTTCACCAGTCTTTATGGTAATGAACTCTTCAGACTTCTCTTTTACTTAATAATTTGAATTCTCCGTCTTTCCTAATCTTCAAATTTGAATACACTCCCAAGAACTCAATATTTCTACGTGACTAACATTTCAGTCAATTCAATATTGGCATCTTTTTGGATATTGATAAAATATTAAATAATGATTGCAGCAGTACTATTTTACGCTCTAGTAATATAAGCCACAACTTTATATCACCCAGAAATGGAACTTTGACCCAGACTGTCCCCCAAAACATGAAGGATAACATACTTCTTGGCCACGCAGCAATCATAGAACCTGAGGAAGGGGCGCGAGAGATAGTTGAACCACCGGTGAACACTGAGCTCACTCATTCACCTACTGCATGAATGAGTCGCTGGGCAACTTCTGAGTGAGCAAATCATTCATGCATCAGATTTACAGCAGTGCCAGCCGCAGAGAGCAAGATTTGTCCTTTGGTGATGTGAAAAATAATAATAAGGGCAAGTTTGATTGATCCCTTTAACAAGGGTGTGCCTGAATGTGTGTGTGTGTGTGTGTGTGTGTGTGTGAGAGAGAGAGAGAGAGAGAGTATGTGTGTGTGCATGTGTGTTTGAATGTGTGTGCATGCGTGTGTGAAAGGCACCTACATTGATCACTGGATCACACGGAGACATAGAGCAGGGTTATGCACACAGCAAGCAGGTGAGCAGAATAGAGGCCACAACACACACACACACACACATGCACGCACACACACACACACACACACACACACACACACACACACACACACACACACACACACACACACACACACACACGCACAGATGCAGGTTTGTTTCTGTTGCTGGCCCCAAATGGTTAGTGAGTGTTGACAGCTTGTTTCCTCCTTAAAGGCTGACTGATGTGTGATGTAACAAAACAAGCCCTCAGATTAGATTTCTGCTCATTACAGCTCACTTCTTTTTATTTTTATTTTTTTTTTGGGGGGGGGGCGGGACCTAAACACCAGCATCCACATCCACCTGTTATCAAAAACCCATGCAGAGAGCTTGTACTGTTAATGGGGTGCAGAATCAAAACACGAGGGATGTGTGGGATATAAGAAATATTGAACTCTGGACATAAATAATTTTGAGTTTTGCGAAAGAAAGGGTTTGTAGGAAGCATGTTTTGAAGGAATTATGTGAAATGCCTTTCAGGGTCACTTCAAGGTTATTTCTGGTTTCCCTCATGGGCAAACACCTGATGTAAGTGAAAAGAGCATCAATCCCAAGGTAGGACCACTAACTAGGAGTTGCTAGGAGACCTAGCAGCTTGTGTGTGTGTGTGTGTGTACATCTGTGTGTCTGTGTGTGTGGGTTGGGTGTGTGTGGGTGGGTGTGTCTTTAATCCTTTTCCGGAAGACCCATCTGTTTGTTTAAGGAACATCATAAGATCAAAGTGACAGGTGTTCATCCGTCATTTTGGAATCGCACTGACAAAAAGAGATTATTAAACATACATGACAAATATTTCACTTCCAGAGACTTTGACAGGTAGCCATTAGCATTTATCAGACCAAATCTAAGGAAATTGGCAAACATTCAATATATTAAAAATACTGTCAGTTCTCATCTGATTAGCATTTAACTGAAGTTAATACCTTCAGAATTAATGCAGCAGGCTAGAGATATTATCTTTTATTACACTCCGTGTCCTTGCAAGGGGACATGTGGTTAGGGTTAGGATTGGTGGATTCGGCGTATTTTCCTGTATGAAAATGATCAAGCAAAGACAACCCACATACTAAAGATCATTTTTTAACATCATAAATTGGGTTTTGCTTCACCTTTTTGGCCAACAAAGAAGGCAGGAAGAAAGGATAGGAGAGACGGGGACGAGGCCCTTTTGAACCTGGTCCAGCATGCTGCCACGATGAAAAGTTGTTTGTTTGTTTTTTTATTATTATTACTATTTTACCAAGGTCTGCCAGACAGGCAACTCTGACGATCCCAATCTCTGCCAACGCTGCAAACACAGAGAGCAATTTTAATTCTGACCCATACTGACATCTGCCTTACACAACTTTCCAGCACGGGAGCCGAGCGATTTGCCATTCGACAGAATCCCCCACCTTACGTAACGTTCACAGATTACAATCTACTCAGATTTAAGGGCCGTCTAATTTTACCCAACCTGTTTATGTCGCCAACACCGTTGCAGGAAATGAATGCCGCAGCACGAGCGCGCTCAGGTCTATTAGCCAGGGCAGGCTGTTTGTTATTGATGCTGTTATTTAGTTAGATATAATTGGATTGTAAACACACCATATCACTCATTCATCATTTTGAGGGGTGACATTTCTAACAGGTTATTGACGCACATTCGGGCGGAGAGAGTAAAGTGTAAACGTATAATGAGATGTTGAAACTGGGGTGTTTTGCGCGGATGTGTAATCCTCGTCCATTTGTGTGATAAAGGCTCGCGGCTTAATCGCGCTAAGTCATGTTTTCTCGATGGCTGACGCTCTCTGGCCATCCCTGAATCACTAATGAACCTCTGCCTCTAATCGTTCACACCATTCCACGACGATGAAGAGGCGGGAGTTTGGAGACCTTGAGCGGCCAAAACGCGCTAAAGGAGAAAATCACAGCGATGCGTTTGTTTTTTTTTTTGGTTTTTTGGTTTGGTTTTTTTTCAGCCTCCGGAAACGACACATTCTGCAGCACAACTCTCCTCTGGTCCCAAAGCATCGATTCGAGTCTGTGATTCTGTTTTAAGAGCCTTTTATGTGCGACGCTGCACCATAGAAGGGATGATTCTGTGCCGCACGGGTGTAAATGACAGAGCAGGGCACAAAAGGTTAAAGTGCACAAAAGATGCAAAAAGAGCAGAAACTGGCCCGGCAAGGACAAGTTATTGATTCCAGGTGTCCTGTCAGCGTTCCATACAGACATTTATAATTTCCTCTCTCTGTCTGTTGCATGCGGCCCAGTTGCGTCTGGTGGCCTCTTCCTGTAAGTGCATGTGTTTTCCCCTCACCTCGGTGCGGTGAACTGCACCGTCATGACTCGCTCCGGAACGATTAGGGACATCTGCTCCTGCACTTGTGCATAAAAAAAAAAAAAAGAAAAAAGATGCCTCAGCTGTTTTAGTAGTTTTCAAAATTAAATGCAGGGGCATTGAGATGTGGCAACATGCCCACAAATAACTATGGTGAGGTTAAGCATACAATTGTATAGTAACTGGTTTTGGTTAAAAGTCTACTTAACCCCCCCCAAAAAAAAAAAAAAAAAAACAAACTATTTTACAGACATAAGGAAATTATATTTATGATTTTACAGTCATTTTTAGTCTACTGATTTCCAATTTACCTCCATGGGTGCCATAAATCTTGGCGACCTGTTTAGAAGAATATCATGATTCATTATCCTGATAATCTAAATTTATGCTGCATTTGTGCCCAGCCATGCAGTAACATATGGGAAAAGTTCACTATCTTTCTCAGGACAGTTTAACACTGCACACATACATTCATCTTTAATACCCAGAATAAATGATGAGGACGACGAGGATGATGATGAGTTTCAGTGGTTACAGTACTGTCGAGGACAATTGCAGAGTTGTTCCGGTTCCGATTTCCTTGCTGGTCCTTTAAGTCGAGCAGGATGCCGATCGGACCGAAGGGAAACACTTTGGAGCGGACAGAGGAAACTGCACCTCCCCGGCTCAGGCAGCAGGGCTCCGGCTCCAGCAGATAAAGGCTCAGATAGTGATTGAAAGTGATGGTAAAAGGATTTAGACCAGGCATTAACAGAGGGAGGGTGAGAGAGAGAGAGAGAGAGAGAGAGAGAGAGGGAGGGAGGGAGGGAGGGAGAGAGGGACGCAGGGAGGGAGGGAGAGGGAGGGATGGAGGGAGGGGAGAGAGAGATAGAAGTGAAGGAGGGAGGGCTCTCTCTCTCTCTCTCTCTCTCTCTCTCTCTCTCTCTCTCTCTCTCTCTCTCTCTCTGCCCTTGAGCATCCCGGGTAAACCCGAGCTTGTAAAGTAGGAAGCGGAGGCGGAGAGGGGGGAGAAGAAGGGCGGGCACAAGCCTCTCCTCTAAGTCAATATTTTATACTTTTGATACTCCTTTTACGCTGGATTTCTGTCCTCTTTTTCCCCCGGTCCTTTCCAAATCTAGGACACCGACAGTGCGCAGCGATCCACGGTGCGATAAAAAAAAAAAGTATCCGGCAGAAGGCACAAACAAACAGCGAGCCGGGCAGGCACATAGAGGGAGTACAGTGAGGACCGCGGCGCTGGAACAGTGGATGATCGGGGGGATTTCTCTGTTTGGTTGTTGTTATTGTTGTTTTTCCCAAGTGGGGGTGCACCCGCACTTCCTTTAGCGCCGAAGTGTTGACCTATCTCCCGGATACATGTGAGCAGTAAGTGTTTGATTAATAACGATGCAGTTTTTTTTTAATGTCCTTTTTGATGCGCGGCTGTTTTCCGGAGCCAGACGCCGTCCTGGAGAAAGTAGTGAGACTTTGGCGCGGATTTGCGCAATTTCGGGATCCAAATGTTCAATTGGTTTGTGACTATAAAACAGTCTCAGCGCGTTCGAGGGGGCTGTGCGCTTTGGGAGAGTGGAAACTGACACACCCCTGCTAGATAACGTCAGTGATTTCACTTGTCAAACTGTCCACGGGGCCGTGCGGGACAGCGGCAGTCAGACCGGGCTCCTGTCAGAGGGGGCGAAATGATCGGCGGGTTCCATGCGCGGTCGAATAACTTGGTGACATTTCACAACTCAGAGTACAATTTTAGTCCCCTAAGATAATAAAATTACTTTATTTGCGCGCTTTTTGGATAAATGCCTTCTCCATCTCTTGCGTCGGTGAGTTACTGGAGCAGCAGCACAACTCTTACGCACGGACACCGGCACCAGCACGTGTTTTTACGCATGTGGTTATCCCGACGCGCCGCGCCTGTGCAACACTTCATGCGACATTATTCTGGTTTTCTTGTGCTCCGACATCTGTGAGACATATTTGACGGTACCATTCTGGTGAAAATTCCGGTGCTGTAATTAAAAGGGAGCTCGTCAATACGAAAGAATCCGCCCAATCAATTTCGCCAAAGTTTGTAGGCTGTCCATTGGGAAGAATTTCACAACAGATCCTTGCACACATGAAAAGCTTTTGCACTAAATCTGCTGCGTTATTTCTCCTTTCGCTCCAGGACAGTCACGCCCGTTCCCAATCGGCCAATGGATGCTCCTGAAGAGGCAGCAACTTCTTCCTCATCCTTCGTGACCATACGCCGTTCCCCCGCGGGGCTCCGCTTTCTGAGACATGGATCCGATTTAACCGTTCCCATCCGACTCACAGCAGCACTATGGTCAAACTGAATGCTGAGATTAATCTCCGTCACATTATCAGCCTCTCCATTTACCGTCCATCTTCGTCAAGAAGCCAGCCGTCAAAACAAGAAAGCGTCCCTTTCGCGGCTCTCAGGGGTCCATCAATATCTGTGAGGAGACACTGAGCGCAAGTTACGGGACAGTTGTTCTCGACATTTATGAGTCCGGGAGCGCGTTGTGTCATATCTCCATTTGCAGCCTCTAACAGAGAAGTATGGTTGTAGGGATTTCCATTCTTGTGATCATATGCGGTTCACCTCTTCGCTGAGCTCCGTCACCCCCTCACCCCGCGCCGACACCCGCTCCAAACACCTTCCCAGATTGCCATGCGCCTCCAGACAGTGTTTCTGCTACTGCTGCACTGCTTGGCCTTCGCCCTGGGCCAGTACGAACTGTGCAAGTCCCTGGTGAGCACGGACGATGGCTCGGTTTGGGAGCAGTACGCCTGCCAGCCGAAAGCCGCGTCCATGAAAGACTACATGCGAATTAAGGTTGATCCTCCCGGAATCACCTGTGGCAACCCCCTGGAAAAGTTTTGCACTCTGGTGAGTTCATATCAGGACTTCTTTTGTTTGTTTGTTTTTTTTTTAAGATGTCGTTGCAGATGTGATTGCATTTCCGTTGCATACATTTCAGTAATTTGGGGTCAATATGGAAAATACAGAAAGTAATATGCCTGACATTAAGAAGCAAAACACATCTAAAATGGGTGAGAATGTGTGAAATTAGCTGGCATGGATTCGATCTTGAAAAGTTGCTTCCATTAAATGCTTATGGCAGATTTCAGCTACCTCACACATCAAAAAAAAAAAAAAACCGCCCAAAAAAAAAAAAAACCAGAACTTTTTAGTTCCAAGGACAGCCAAGGTTGAAAACTCATCAAAATTTCATCCACAGCAACATTTAACACACATTGGCCTGCAGGTCTGTTCCCATCGCAGCTAATGGCAGTGTAATAATTTGAAACAAGGGTTATAAAATCATTGTAATCCCAAGAAGACCGCAATTAAGCCCCCTACCGCCTCCCCTGCATCCATATCCACCTCCCCCGCTTCTCCAAAGTCTGGTATTTAACTCGTAAAATCTGCCTCGGTGTGAGACACCAGGCTCCATCTCTCTGCGACCGCTCCGAGCTGGCCACAAGTGAAGGTGCCAGACCCGACTCTGCATCCATGAGTCAAACTCTCGCAACATTTGTTAGACAGCATGTCCTCATCGCTTTACAGACTCTGCTAAATCTGCATTTGCATCCTGCGTGACACAAAAGGCTTCATCAACTGATAATTTTACAAACTACCCCGTCTTCCTCACTTCCTCCTAATGAAACTAAGAGTGCTTAGGTAGGGGTCATTTAACAGGAGCAGGAAAGGATATTGTGCCGTTTGGATACCTAATGGTTAATGATTTGTTTAATGTAGAAGTAGCGGAAACCACTGTCGTCTTGAGAAAGCTTCTCCGATGTCATGTCTTGAGATTAACGGGGGGGGGGTGAAGACAGCGTTGCTGCCATAACGTATTGACGTCTGCCCCCTAATGGCCCCGCACTGGAAACTTCTATAACTATGTTTCTGAGTGAGCGATGATGAAATATTGATGGGTTCCTTAATGGGCTTTACAAGGGTTGGTTGCTCCATTCCAAAGAACCAGAGTGCGCTGCCAGAGACGCGAAGAAAGAGAGCGGCTCGGGGCGGGACCGGAAGGACTCGGGTCTTAGTCAGCACTTTTACATGGGGCAGGGTGTCTTTAATGGAAACTTTTGGTTCCTTTCAGGTCGTCCGTGACTGTGAGCACTGCAGGCCCCCTAGTGGGATTTAAGGAGCGAAGGACTAAGTGATTTTAGTTTTCCTCAGATGTGAGGGATGTCAAAGAGTAGATTCAGTAGCCGAGTAATTATTTAACTTATTTTTATCTGCTGGGGCCCACATGTAAAGTTGTACTTGCGGAATTGCGTTTTTGGGAGGGCGTAAACTCCGAGATGCGATTTAATCCGCCAGTACACGACACAGCAGTGAATCGAGTCAGTTAAGCCTCATCTGCCTTTTACTTGAACCCCGCTACAAGGTGTTTGTTGAGGGTTATTGTTCGGCAAATCATTTGCTCTCATATTTCACCTCCCTCACAGATCTGGCAGCTCTACAGAAAAGATAGTTTCTCAGCTAATTGGTGTGGATTTACATTGACTCGTTCAGCGGTCTCACAAGTCGAGGGAGAGTCAGGGCACGGGATGGAAAAAAAAAAAAAAAAAGACCGCATCGCCCAGTGTGCATAGCTGCTCATCCTTAATAAGTCTAGAGACACGCTGTGGAAAAATGCAAAATATCCCTGCCCCCCTTCTCCCAGTACAGTGCATTCCTCAAAACTATGCAAAAATTTGCTGTTTATGAGGGAGTTTGCTGTGGAGACATATTGGAGCTTTCCCCGCTCGCTTTGGTTTACATTAGTTTTTGGTCTCTCTGCAGGGATCCTTTTTTTTTTTCCCCAGCTCTATTTATCACTCTTGTTTTCTGGGAACGGATCATCCCTTCTCCTCAGCCAAACAGGCCAGCTCGTTGGGTTCTTCCAACGCGGCGCGCCTCCAACAACACGAGGAAGATGCTACTGTCACTGGTGGCATGTTGGGGGCTTCAGGAGTTTCTTTGTAGTTTCTCGGGATGATCGTTTTTTTTTTTTTTGTTGTTTTTTTTTTTTTTTTTCCCAACTTGCTGTCTTACTGTAGCTGGCTGCTGAGGAAAGTAGAGTGAGGAGGCTTCGGGGAGGGGGAGTGAGGCGGAGGCGGTGGGCATGTTGCAGCGGGGGATGGCTAATGATGAGAGAGCGGTGAGGAAGATCTAAGCTTAGCTAAGCAGAAAGATGAAATCGCACTACAGTTCCACAGTAGTACGCGCGGTGTGTCCGTATGAAAATGCTGCATTAAACAAGGTTTTTGCGGCGGCGCGTTGTTTCATATTCTCACTCCTAACCCAAACCCTCAATCAAAATTCTCCCGGGGCTGAGAACAGACAATAAATAAATGCAAAAGCGAGCGTGTGCGTGTGCACAGGAATGCAGGATGTGTGACATTGACAGCGGCTGCCAGGGGTGTGCGTGGTACATTTGGGCTGACAGTGACAAAATATCACATTTGAAAGACAAAACAACCAAAAAAAAAGAAAAAAAAAAAAAAAAAAAAAAAGATCACCACCTTCCCATTTCTCTACACATTTGCCTGTTTTAGAAGGTAGAAATCAGCCGGCTCTAAAAATAGACATGACGGAAGAGAGAGGCTGCGCAGCAGTGGAAGGGGAGCATGCAGAAATGAGAGGAAGATGGCAGCTGGTAGCGTGGATCAGTGCTTCCCAGACTGGGCCTATGGCCATACTCCGTTCTCCCTGCCCAGCACGGTCCTGCGAGGCTGGGTGGACCTGCCCCGCACAGCAGTGGGCTGTTGAGGCCATGCGAAAGGAGCCACGGCCAGCCGGGGTGATGCCCATCGCTGATGCTTCTCCTCGGGGTGTGAGCGTGGCCAGGTGGCCACGGTGCTAATAATACACTCTCCGAGGTGAATATGGGCACAGCGTGGGCAGGTCTAACGGGGCAGGGCATAATTAACGAAGGGACCAGTAAGAGTGAAACGGACAGTGATGGAGAGTATGAATGTAGGAGCACAGGAGGCGGGGGAGGGCTGGTGATGCAACGTATGGCTTGCTTTCCCATCAGGACACAGTTGAAAGTGATCAGAGTGTGTTTAGATGTGTTGGCAGAACAGGAGGATGGTTATAAGTGAGACTTATCCGTCATTGAGGCACTGCTAAGAGGGATTGGCTGCAGGGGCTTAGACAGCTTGAGGTGAACTTAACAACTCGCCTCCTCCCACCAGTCAGGATCTGCAGAACAGCAGCTGCATAGTGGAGAAAGTGTGAAAGTATTGTAGCGCACGTGTGAGGGACAGGCTGCAACATCTGAATTTGTTGCCTTGGTCACCAAGATCATGTGGCATCCGTAACTTTGATTTTAGCCAGGATCATCATCAAAATGTATGTAATCTTTGTTTACTAGTTACTAAATATGCTGTATAAGAGTCAAATTAGGGTCAAATAACACATGTTAAAGCCCTTTTATCAGCAGTCAGATATAACAATCATTTCAATAATACACTCCACATATGATTTAAAGGTAATACATTTTTGCTACTTTGATATTGATTGCTAGTACAAGTCATAGCAAGTGACACTTTTTCCAATAGTATTCAAAGGGAAACACAGTATCTGTGCTTTCATAGTACCAAACAGGACAACACCACACCAAACAAGACCAATGAAACAATCTAAAAATACATTTCTTTGTCTCTGATGCAGCAGTGAACACTGTGTATTTGTTGCTGCTGCAAACCCGTTCTTAAATAATAATAAAAAGAAGAAAACGCTACCACAGAGTGGCAGAAAAGACAGCTTCAAATATTCTTCATAGTTTTGAATACTTTGAATCAACTTAAACTGCAAAGATATATTGATCATGCATGAAGGGGAAAAATAGGAAATGCACAATAAGTGCATCAAAATCTGAAGTAGCTTAATGTGGAAAAAATGCAGAATAACCGCTGGGAAGAGGAGCCTGTAACAGCCTTACACCTGAAGTAAATAGCAATAATGGATCCCTTAAAAATACACACAAACAATCAAATTGACGGAAAGGTTTCTATACGGATGCTTTCCGTGCTTGGCTGCGGTTCCACAGTTTCAGCCTTGATTCTGAATTTGTCGATGTTAAATCCATTGAACAGGACGTTTTACAGGAATCAGCAGCGCACGCTTTTTAAGAAACCCTGAAATGACATCATCTCTGTTATCGGAGACATCTCAGCCATCTTTAAGCCTTAAATCCTTTTCCAGCTTGTCTGTCCCTCTTTATCCCCCTCTGTACGGTTGGTTTAGATTTAATAACAGCCATCAATAAAACATAATGGTTTTTACCTGAATTCACTGCATCAGTGCACTTCCTGAGAACAGCAGCTTTCTCTCTCTGGCCCCTTCCTTCTTTAGAGAATATGCTGTATGTATTACCTACATTTCTTTTTATAACTTTTTATGGTACGTACTCTCTCTTTCTTCTCCTCCAGTTCAGCAAACACTTTCGCTTTGGCACGCACCCCCACCCACATGAATATGCATGCGAGCAAGTAATCAATGTTTCTGGTAATTAAGGTAAAACGCACACGCGTATGCTCGCGCTTTTTTAGGTGTCGCACGCTGAAAGCACACAAAAGCCTCACCCAGCACAACTCCAGCATGATGGGAGAGCTAAAGATTAACGTTATAACTGGAAAAGCAATATCTTTTTTTTTCCCCCTGCTGTGGCCTTTTTAAGGGGGGAGGGTCATTTCATTTGATGTTTCTTCAAAACAAAATAAATTGTGTTTTCTGAGCGTGTGTCCTAACCTTTATTCCCCTTGCTAGCAGTATAACTTTGAAAGTTCTATAAGCGGAGAAAGAAATAAAAAAAAAAAGGACAGGGAGGGCGAGGTGGCGACAGGAAACCTTTGTAAGCGGAAGGATGTGCAGGAACATGCTTCAGCTCTGCACGGTGTCAGGCTTAATTTTAAAAAAAAAATAAAGCTAGAGTTGAGCTTAGAGGCAAAAATAAAAAATGATCAAACTGGAGATATCTTCCTACCCGCAGCCACATGCAAGTTTTAGCAAAGCAGGAGTTATTAAAGGAATTTGAGTCCCACACTGGTTTTCCCACATGTGAAAACAAGGAAGTCACTAATCAGCAGGGGCATCGCGCCGACTGTTGTCGTGGAGACGGGATCCCAGTGAGGATAATTGCTGGAGGGGCTTAGCAGCGTAGGCCACCTGCCGCAGCAGTTGGCCAGGATCTGCGTGTGTGTGTGTGTGTGTGTCTGGCGTGCGTGCCTGTGTGTGTGTGTGTGTTAGTGAGCCAAAATGTGTTTGTATCCCGGTGTAGACGTATCCTTGGCCGGGCAAGAGGCCGGATAGGGTAAGGAGGACAGGGGCACACAAAGGGCTTAACATAACCTCACGCCTAAACCTCTCATGGCGGATAAAAAATCTTCCAACCTATATTACGCTACATATGACCTCCTCTGGAGATAATCCTAATGGGCTCGGAGAGGCCACGGCCGACTGGAACACCGCGCCGCTCTCTGAGCTGCCATTCAGCTTCGGCAGAGGCAGCAAGAAGTTGAGACGTAACACACATTGATTGTTTCCTCTGCAGCCTAACAACGAAAAAAAAGAAAAAAAAAAAAAAAAAAGGCCGTCAAACTCGAGCGGAGCCCGTATCTAGGACAGTGTGACGGCGCGATCATTTTCAATAGGATTTGTAGGTCAGGGGTCATCCCCGGAACAACGGCGTACTAATCCAGTCCCGTGTGTGTAAACGCGCGCATTCCCAGGTCCTGAGATGCACTCGCGAGGGGCGGCTACCCAAGAAGCAGGGCGCGCGGGAAAGGAGCGAAGGACTTGCCTCGAATTACCGCGTCCCCGTTGTTATGAACAATGCAGATTAGCATCTCGAGTGTGTTTGCGCTGAGAGTGATCTCTATCTGAGTCAGTGAAAGGGAGATAATTGTCTTATCGGTTACAGGACGGCGGCGCTCCAGCGGGGGGGGCGAGATAGATTATCAGCACTTCGCTTCGACTGGAGTTTCGCTGCGGCGTCTTCACCGAGGGTCCTGCGTGGCGTCCTCTGTGCCGTCCAGCTTGTCTCAGCATGTTCTTGCGCTCGCCCTGTGTTTGCTTTCCGACTGTGCGTTGTCGCCATAAATCAGATGATTTATAATCTCAGCTTCAGAGGACTGTTACTCAGCCTTTCGTTACGCAACATTTGACTGGCCGTCCTTTGGTAATTTCGGTAATTCCGACGAAATCCTCCTTAATTTCAATTAAAAAATGACCACGTTTAAATCCCGACACCGGTATGGTTCTGGATGCTGCAAAAACATCCTCCTGAAATATTCACGTGATTATAACGTTCACATTATAATTAAGAGTGGCACAGTGACTTTGCCACGTTTAAACATTTATGCGTTTTTAAGTTTTAGTCCGATTGGATTTTAACTTGGCCTACTTTGCTTCAAACTGCCTGTCAATTAGACATTGCTAAAATATCTCCAGAAATTCCAAAAATAACAATCGAGGCTGCTTTTTTTAGCCTGTTTGTTGTAGCGCGGATTCCAGTTAGATCACTGACACATTTCAGGAAGCGCCGCCTGCACGGCAACATGAGGGAGACAGAAAAAGGAATGGTGGAGCGGGGTGAAGGGGTGGTCGAACAATATGTACCGAGACTGCCCTCGAAGAATGACTTCATGGGCGGCTCGCTGTGATTGTTAGCATATTTACATGGGAAAAAATGTGCTTGTTGTAGTTCAGGGTGATGGAAGCAGACAAGATGGATGAGTCGACTGATATAACGGGGAGAACGTGTCCAACAGTGACTCCTGGGGTTATTGTGATGTTACATCTTTGAAGATGATGCTGACTCCTGATGCCCACTGCTGTAGCATTATTAACACATTAACACATTCCTATACATATTTATGAAATACAATAATCTGATTGCGGCTTAAAACACTTGGTGAATTCCTGGACACAAAGTGAAATTGATGACCCTTTGATACAACAGATAACTGCACAACAAAATGTGAGATAGAATGTTCACATATCTGTCTAATTAGCTCATCCTGGGGGTTTATGGAGCCCTGCGAATGTGATAAAAGCCACGGTGGTATTTTGTAAATGGAGCGTCAGGACGGATGTCTGCAAGGATCTCTTTCTTTTTCGGTGCGCATATTTGACTCTTATAGCCATGTCGATGTCAGATAAGTGGCCTGCAACAGTTTCAATATGCAATTGTCTCAATGCAACAAGCCAGCTATGGCGGAATTAGATTTACAGGGACACTGATGCGATTGTATCCTCCTTGAGTGCAGGATTCTTATCCCAATATATTTTTGAACTCCGGCAGATTCTTGTTGGTACTGAGGTAACTCCTGGTATTTATATGAAAATGTAGCATTTATCAAATATGTATTCTGTTTTTGTTCTGTATAAAATCATATTTACATAGCATTCATAAAAAAAAAAGTAACATGGCATGAGAGGCAGGATTTTCTGCAAACTGAGAGGCAGCCATATCAAAAACCACAAACCAACCAGACTGGAGACCAGACTGGTTCTTTTCCTGCGCCCTCTAATGAAACTGCGTAGTGCTTCCAAGTGCTCTTCCTGTTAATAGTGAGCGTAACAGGACACATGACTGGGTCCATTAATTGTTTAATCCTCCCAGAGTCTGTCTTTAGATCTCTTTATCTGTGTTGTTGTCCAAAGGTCACCACGCTCATGATTCCCTGGCTGTGCTCTCTCTTGCAGGAGAACCCATACATGTGCAGTGACGAATGTGATGCCTCCAACCCAGACTTAGCTCACCCTCCTCAGATGATGCAGGACCGTGAACCCAACGGTCTAATCACCTACTGGCAGACGGTTACATGGAGGCGTTACCCAGAGCCGCTGTTAGCCAACATCACTCTGACCTGGAACAAGAGTCTGGAGCTCACGGATGACATTCAGATCACCTTCGAGTACGGCCGCCCCACCATCATGATTCTGGATAAGTCCATGGACCACGGGCGCTCGTGGCAGCCCTACCAGTTCTACGCCGACGACTGCACGGACGCCTTCAACATGCCCCCCAAGCGCGTGCACGACCTGACGCCCGCCAACATCACGCGGGTCATCTGCACCGAGCAGTACTCGCGCTGGGTCGGCTCTAAGAACGAAAAGAGCGTCAAGTTCGAGGTGCGCGAGCGCTTCGCCGTGTTCGCAGGGCCGCGGTTACAGAACATGGACAACCTGTACACTCGCATGGAAAGTATGAAAGGACTGAGGGACTTCTTCACCTTCACCAACCTTCGGTTGAGGCTTCTCAGGCCCGCCCTCGGGGGCACCTACGTCCAGAGCAACAATCTGCTCAAGTACTTCTACGCCATCTCCAACATCGAGGTACCAGCCAGGTGAGGCCCACGACTTGTTTTTTAATTTATTAAGAGAACATTCAAATAGCAGTATAAATGAGAAACAGTTCTAAATTATTATTGCACACAGCCAAGGAAAAAAAACTAGATTTGTTTGCTGGATGGTTGCTGTTGTTTATCTGTCATATTTTCTTAAAAGGTTCTTTCGTTTTGGCGGTCTCCCTTGATGAGACACTGTCTCTGACCTCGCAGTTTCACACATATCTGCCGAACTTATCACAAAATAATTGTGCCCGTGTGACCCGAGTTCCCTTTTGTCAGAATAAATATTAGGATAAACATAAGAGAAGGAGTCACAAAATGAGACCAAATCTCCTTTGCGGAGGGTTTTTTCTTCTTGAAGGAAAAAATGTATACACCTTCAAAGGAGTTTTTTTTTTTTTGAAGACGTAAGACCCCGCTGAGCCACAAACAAAAGTGTATTTATTCCCACTGTATCCCAGCAGCATACGAAATGGAAATTCGAAAGTCCCAGATGATGCGGGGAGTAAAGTAAACATGTGACGCGTCGGCGTGCATGGAAAACTGCTCGACAACACCAGCCAATCCGCTGAGACGGCGTCAATTCAAATGCGTTTGTAGATCCCGATAATGCGACTGGCGTATTTTTTGGGACGTCTATACCGAAAAGTGAGATCTGGAGATGAAAACCCCCCCTCTGGCCTGACATCCATCCGTGCACTTTCACACGCGCTCGCTCTGATCCGGGGCCATTTCAAATAACCTATCTCTCTCTCTCTCTCTCTCCACGCGCGCGGGTCCCGTCCGGCGGCCCGTGAGGAAGATGATTAACGACAGGAACATGTGGCCTCGGTGGTCGTAACGTAAAGCGCCATCCACATTCTGTCAGGGGATCCGGGAACCCTTACACGGCAACTTTGTGACAGTGAAGAATGCGCGACCCGCCGCGCGTCTGGTTAGCATCAACAGGCCGTCTCCCCCTCTACCTCTCAGAATTATCATTCCAATCAATAGTGCGGGCTGACATTTGAATGGTATTTAACATCCTCGCTGGGTTGGCGCGGGGCGGGAAGGGGGCGTAAAACTTGTGCGAGCGCGTGCGTGACGGGGCCGACGGTGAGGGAGGGGTGGGTGTGTGTGTGTGTGTGTGGGGGGGCAAAAAGCCCAAATGACTCACTGCTTGAAACGGGCGTGGACCCGTGTGGGCGTCCTGTGTTGTGTTGTCGGGGTTGAGGCGGGTGGGTGGGGTGTTTGATGGAGTCCTGAGCTGATGCTGACACAGCGTGCGCGCACACACACACACACGCGCGCGCACACGCACACGCAGAGGGAGAGAGGGAGAGTTCAGTGGCATTGTAGAAAAGGCCTGCAGGTATCGATCACATCCACTTTTCAGGCTCAGCACAGAAGCAGAGAGCAAAGCACCAATACCCTGGAGGTGAAACATTTCATGTCAGAGCCTCCTTTTACACCTACAAAATTTAATAATCACCCCCCCCATCCCGACGCAAAATATCTGCTTATTCCTTTATTTAAAAGTCTTCCTCGTCTGCATTGCTCATTCGCTGCGTTGCTCGACACAGCACCTCTCCGGCGGTCCGGAACTTGGGTTTGCATCGCTTGCATCATATTCTCTTTTTCTTTCCTCCTCTGGCAGAGGTGAGACGGTGGCCAGTGACAGCTGGAGATAGTGTCAGTGTGTGCTGGATCTGGTAACGGGAGACCCAAATTTAGCCCCGTGGAGATGACTGAGGCCGGTCCATCTTCCGCCCGTGCCACCTCCCGTAACATAATCACTAATCAATAAGTTATTCTGGGCGGCCAGCAGGAGTATTAGGTGATAGTGGTGGGGGGTCTTTGACAGTACAGTACAATCAGGAGTGTCTGATGCTTATGGCTGGGAAATTGATTTTGGGGAGCGAAGCGATTAGTCAATGTTCCCTGGACAAAAGGCTAAGCTATTTCATCTCATCTCATCTGGCCTTAGTAACATACTGGGATTTTCAATGCTTAAAATTTGAATAATGAATATTCCACTCCGCTGGTGCTGCATCGGGGACGCGGCGCTCCGAAATGGCTTTTATATGATCAAGACCGAGAGGCGGCGTACCACAGGTCGCCGCTGTAATGAGATACGCCGGTCTTATCGATGGAGAGGGAGCTGTAGTCACTTCCTGGCTGTACTGCATGCTTCCATGGCTCGAACCCCGGGCCCGACGGAGGGACCAGGTGGGGGAAAAAGAAAAAAAAAGAGAGAATTATTAGTCATAAATATTCAAAATGAGCCAAGTGGAGACAAAACAAAGACCCTTCCCAACAATCGGTTGCCGGATTTAATCTCTCGTCGACGCATCCCTTTTATCTGAGGGGGGCTTTGTCAGGGCGACTGGGCGGCGTGAAAAGATCTGCCGCAGGTGTGTCGGACGCCAGGTAATCAGACCCGAAGCGCGCCGCTTTGTCAGTAAATGCATAATCTGATAGGCCGCTAAGTGCAAACACAGAGCGGCTGGATTTGATGAGAGGGACGGTGTAAATTTAGATTCGGGGCGAGAGGGGGGGGGGTGCAATGACAACGCTCAGCAGAATGCGCGGCGAGGGAGGGAGCCGTGAAGGTGGAGGGCAGCCAGAGGAGGCGGAAGGCTGGCCTAGAGGGGAGAAGGTCCGACAGGGTTCGCTGAGGCAAAGTCAAAGAGGATGGGGCCGGTGGCGTATTTTTCAGCATCCGCTCGCGCCGTGTTCCCCACCCTGTCCCAAGGTCAACTGTAATGAGCCCCGGTCTAACCTTTAAGACGAGGGCTTCGGACTTCTGAGAGGCTTCGGGGCGCGCGGCGATTTTTCACCTCTCGGATGTGTCCATATCCATGACGGTGATGGCCCGCGCGTAGGCCCTTCTCAGCCATCAAAGTAGCAGAGGCTCCCCGCTCTATCATCATTTACATCAGCGAAATCAGATTCGCCGGGAAGCTCTTTGCTCGTAAGGGCTCAGCTCTCAAATTCCCCCTCGTCCGCTGAACCTCTGCCTCTCCGCCGTTGTTCCCATCTGTCCGCCGCCCCCGATGGACTGCGGCGAGGAAGGCTTGCGGTTCCGCAGCGGGACCGTAGTCTGCGATATGGAGTAGACGTAGGGTCATGGATTGGGCCTTTTTAATGAAATAAGCAGCAAGTCGTAAGTTGGGTCTTTATAATGGAATAAAGGAAAGGCTGTAAGCTCAGGAAGAGCCAACTAAGTGGATTAGGCCCCAGATGGGAAGCAGGAGATGGATCAGGACGAGGAAGAAGGTGAGGTCTGCGTCATTTTTCTTTTTTTTCCTCCGCGCTGGCAATCACTCGGGCGGCAGGCCTTCCTGTCGCCTGACCTCTCAATTGGATTTGATTGGCAGACGGAGGGAGAAGAATGACATTTGAGGAGGGCCAAGCAGGCAGGCTGTGACTCTCCTGCTCTTGTTTGTCAATCAGCTGAGCAAACGAAGGGTGCAGAATTACATCACAGATGGTTTGACTATTAATTATGCACACAGAAATCATGTCGTCTTTGAAGATCTTTTTTTTTTTCCTTTTTCTTTTTTTCCCCCTAAGTGGCTTCTGCAAACATGCATGAAGAGACGCTGCTGGCCAGACTAAAAAAAGAGCACCAATGAGATTAAAACTACAATTACAACTACAAGACATTAAGTGTGGGCTTGTTTTCCGCAGTGTGTGTGCCCTTTTGGTCGTTTGTAATTCAAACAACTGATGATAAAAAAAGACTTGCAGGAACATGTCTGAAGGTCCTCTGTCTCTATACCAACTAATTATTTTCCAATAGCGAGAATGATGACTGACTGATGGGGAAGAAAACAGGCTGTATGAATGCTAATGGGAATCAGGGTTGTCTTACATGTTGTTTCATGTCTGCTTGACTCGTTTATCCATCTTGCGTCTGTTGTTTGTCTCAGAGCCATACTGGCCTCCTGCAGACATGCTAATGTGCTGAGAGAATTAAGTCATCCACTTCCTTTCACAGACAGGAACAAACTGGCACAAACTTAACTGGTCTCTCTTGACTGAGAACAGATAGCGGCCAACAATTGCATTTATTTGCCGGCACCTGGAGCCAAGCTCACTAGTTTAACAGGAATCATGTTTGGGCGCCACAGAATTCGCCACCGTAATCATGAATATATCATCTGGATCTGGAGCTGATCTAAAGCTCTTTGCACGCGTGCTGGATATTAATGTTATTTCAATTTTATCTGCATCAGGTCTTATGGTGTGAATTATTTAGGCTGTGCTGGTTAAACGCATCTAAGACCGTGATTCTCATTTAAAATGAAAATTGCTGAAGGCCATTTTTGTTCATTTTAATTTTAGGGAGGAAAACCTTCTAGCAACCGCGGTCACTTGCAAGTTTAAAAACACGAACGTAAAATATTTTTTAAGTGAATACATTTCTAAGTATGGAGGTGCTGGATCATCAAGTTTTAACAAACAATGAGTGCTTTGAGGCCTCACCAATGAATGAAGCTTGAATATTCAGAATTTTAAAAAATATAATACAAAGAACTTTTTACACCTGGACTGGATTGATTAGAAGTTGTAATCTAAATGCTTCCAAACAAAGATGAACAACATTGTTGACCTTGTGAGCATTTCAGCATTATAATTTGTCTTTTTAAAAACTCATAGCAGGCCCTGACAAAGGATGTAAAGCTCCAGAAAACAAGTCGCCACATGGGTCTAAAATAGCTCCTCTCTGTGGTGGATTAAGTAAATGTGCAGGGTCATGGTAATGCTACAACAGATTTTTATAAATATAAACAAATCCGTTTTTTTTTTTTTTTTGGCAGATTTAATTAATATCGGCTTTAACCCTCCAATCTGACCATTTATGCAAAAACACAGAAATATGTAATCTCTTTGAATTAAATGGCCACACTGGCTGGAGCCTGCGGGCCCCCAGTAACCCTGATCTACAGTACGACTGCCTCCTGAGGGATGGACTAATTAGACTTGCACATCGGATGAATCCGACTGGTTTATTTTGTACCGGAATGAGGGGAAAAAGGGCAGATATCTGAGTGGCCTCAAAGCCTGTCCATCATTTCCTCCGTGTAGAAACAGATGCCCCTCCCGCTCCTGATTGTAGCCTATGGTCTTTTATTATCCATAGGATGACTTTGACATTGGAAACTGTCCCCACTCCCCAATTACACAAAACTTTTCTTTAATGTCCTTTGCCGAGCGAAGGTGAGAGGATGTGAGGTATAAGCCTGGATCAGGGAGCGCGGGAGAGGAAGAAAAGAGGGAGGCAGATGATGGATTAACTCCTAGTTTCATGGGACTACCTGGGGTGCGAGATTTTGTGATGAATGATGTGAGGTGTGATGCTCTGTAAATATTATTCGCCAGTTCGCACCACCGCCACCGAACACATCACGTGTCCTTCACCCTTGGCCAAAAACGATCCGGCTTCATGAAAACAAAACGCTTTGCGCTTGATCTCGTAAAATGAAACACGCGTGATCCGCGCTTGATGCATGGCGCGGAGGGCGGCGAGGCGGCGGCTTATGCTCTTTCCCAGGACGGGAAACCTTCACGTCCAGGATCCACCTCCCCTCCGCAGACTCCTCCCTCCCTGCGAGTCGTCTCCCTTCAAGGCAGCCGAGGCTCAGAAACAGATCGCTTTTTAAATCATTCATGAGCACTCCCCAGAAAAGAAAGGCATGCAGAAAGCTGTGGGACCGCAATGAGGAAGGTGTCATTGTTCCTCTCATATGCGGTGATTTACGACACAACGCTTGTGACTGATTTGATAATCAAGCATTATTTCCCTTCAGAGGGGGAAGAAAAGTAAAGTCAGCGATTCCAGCCTTTTTTCCCTTCTTTTTCCCCCTCGTTTGTTTCACAGACAAATGCCTTTCTTTCCCATCTTCTAACACTTCATAGCCCCCACCACTAACGCCCCACCCTCCCCTTCTCACTCAACCCATAAATATCCTTTTAAATTCACAAATACAATGAAGAATTCTCCCCACTATTCCCTTTACCGTGTCTCACCCGGCATCTGGCGAGAGGGGAATCTCTTGATACTGCAAACGTGCTTTAAAGCTGAAAGGCATGCTGGGAATTGTAAGTGGGAGAACATGAGGTGGAGGGAGAGTGTCCTTGGAAAGCCGGTTTGTTCTCAGCCACATTAATTAGCATAGCATTATTACAAGCGGTGTGTGTTCAAAAACACGCTGGAGACTTTACCCTGGTACCGTCACCATCATTATTAACATACCGGTGAAAACAAGCTGAACTGGATGGAAGAAAAAAAAAAAATAGTGCCTGTTAAAGGAAAAACACATGCTCATAACAGTAAACAGTCGTGTTTTGATGCCAGAATCAATCACTTTTACTGCAGCCATGTGGCGAGCGTGTAGAGCGTTGCCAATAATTGTTATGACATGAACGCACAGGCATTAGCTGGAGCCACAGACCCAGCAAAGGACGTGAGCAGGAATCACCAATTATGGAAGGAGAGGATGTAATTTATGACTTGGCGGCTGCCATAGACTGTGAATAACAAGCGCAGTTCAACAATGTTCCGAGCGAGGGGATTTTAGTGCGGGGGTCCGTTCCAAAGTTATTTATCCCACTGTTTTCGAATGGAAACTGGGGACCCACGCTCCAGTTCCTGCAGGGCTGGTCACACGACCACTCCTGTAGCGTGTTTGGCCGCGTTCGGAAACGTTGGCGGTAAAAGGAAATGCGACGGTGAGGCTAACTCAATAATGAAATGTGTAAAGTTTTGCAGCCGTAAACAGGAGCGAAAGAACGGACATAACGAGATTAATCAGATACTGTTACAATTACTCCTCCTCCCGACCCTTAGTGTTGAACTTTGAGAACTTTATTATCCACAAACAGATTAACAGGCCTTGGAAGACTCTAACAGTTTCTGAAACAGCTCGAGACGGAACTTCGCATTAAATTTGCACAAACCAGCGGTCATTTCATTAATTGGAAAACAGCATTGGAGCCCTCGCTACCCAGACCAGTCATAGGAAATAAATCAGATTTTACCAGAAGGAATTCATTTACATACAGATTATTAAGCTAAACATTATAATTACCCAACAAATGAAGTCATTTCTGCACCAGCTCCGAGCACTGTAAACACTGTCCTCACACTTTTTCCTCCCCCTGACGTTTTTTTCATACTAATTGTCTTGGCTGGCTCTACTGCTGCGTTTTGAAGATCTCCTCTCCTCCTTCGCCCGGTTTCTGTCTCCTCACCTCCCGTCCTCAGGCAGCCCTCTTCTCACTATATGACTAATGATGTTCTCTCAGTCTGGAGGTTTTAGCAGGATAATTATATTAACCCCTGTCCTCTCACCGATCCCAGCTCAGCTCCTTTTCCCCAGGCATCCTCCCCTCCGCGATTCCTACCGGAATCAGACGCTGGCGTGCGCGCGAGGGAGACTGTTGCGTTTCTGTGTGTGTTTTGCGTCAGCGTGTGTGTAACGAGCCCGGTTGTGTGTGTGTGTGTGTGTGTGTGTACAGTCGGAAGAATCTTAGGAGATGCGGCTGAGAAAGTAGAGGAAGCAGTATTAACAGGAGTGTGTTTGTAAAACCAGGCCTGGGGTGCAGGTTTAAGAATAAATAAATAAATAAACAAAATACGGCTTCACAAGTGAAAGGTTGAGCGGTTCATCCAGCGGGCACATCGTTCCAGGGTGTATTCCCCGCTTTATAAAGTTTTGTGATCATACAACATACATTTTATAGCATGCATCCCTCCAAGGGTCCTGGAGACTCTGAGGGAACCGCACACCAGCAAGAACCTCCCACCAAACCTCATGTCACCCCTAACTTTTCACCTCCTCATCACTTTATTTTTTTTAATGCCCCTTTTCCCCCCTCCCAAACTCATTTAACTTCTGGTAACTTAAATAAGAACATGGCGGATAATAATGTCTCCCCCTCCCAGCTCCTGCCCAATTTCCCCTCTCCCCAGGTGTTACCCTTTGCGGCGGTGTTCATTAAAACACATTCAGAAGCGGTAAGAGCTCCGCTGGGGGATTATGCTCTAATATCCAGCGCAGTGATGTCAAGACAATCAGGGCTGGATGGTCATATTCTGGGAGGGGTGCGGGGGGGGGTGTGGGGGGTGTAGGTGTGCAGATGGTGGCAGGACTGCTGCTGCATTCCTCTGTGTGATGCTGCAGGAATGTTTCAGTGCCGGTCTGCAGCACCTAAATAACACACGGCGCCGATATCATGTGGCCATGAGATGATTACAGGTGAACGGCTTAGATCTAAATGGAAAAAAAGAAAGATGATATGCACATTTATACTGGCTGTAAAAATGCAAAAGAGATGCAGAGCAGGATCCCTTTCATGTTCTCATGCTTAATCAATAAAGTTGATTTTCAAAGTGTACCATAAAGCTCAACACTTTCAGAAGTGGGTGCTTCTCACACATCTTCAACCCATCACCGCTGGAGATCAATATGACCCCCAGCCTCTAGGTAAACACCTCAAGATTAGGGCCATCAATTCTGTATCCAACCGAATGTGAAACGCTATATGAGTCAGAGTCTGAACTCTCTCAAGCCTGAAACCATTTTCACACGAGTGCAAAACCAACCGGCGTGCACTCCTACGGCCGCGCCGATCTCCTTTGGTGGTTACTGGTCAGTGCTATTTCTCCAGGTTCAGACAGAAAGTTGCTCTCTGATCCGAAAAAGCTGCACTCACCAAACATTAAAGGGGCCCCGAAGGTCCCTCATTTACATTTTCACCCTAACATGAACACAAGCTAAATCTCTGGTTTTAAACCAAAGGCTATGTCTGGGAGAAAAAAAAAGAAAAAAAAAACGAGGGCAATGAGAGCCGCACATTAATTACACAAGGAATTTCAGAGGTCAGCATAAGCAGTACTTGTCTACGCAGCTGGTATGTTCCCACACCTGAACTCAATATATAGCTCCCTTCCCCAGACTGCTCGCCCCTAGGGAACGCTCCTCCGAGGTCTGGACCGGAGAACAGGATGTGCCCAGGTTCCATTATTTACTTCAGGTACCACAAAGTGGGCCCTGATTCTCGCCACTGTGGATGCAACCGACCAATGAGAGGGGGCGATCTGGGCGCTTCCCAGGCGTGCACGCACGCAACAGCCATTTACCGTATCCAGTCTAAATAATTTACTCGCACGCTTAGTCACACACGATCTCACTTTCTGCACCCGTTTCAGTTTCTCTCATCTCATGGAAGTAGCGGGAAAAATATTAAAGAAAAGGTTTTTCTTTTTTTCTTTTTTTTTACCTCTTTCATAGTCAAATGAGTGGGACGTCCTCAAGGTCAAACAAGGTCATCTTCATGGTATTCATTAATTCAGGTGCATTTCGAGGACCTCTGAAGAAGAGAAAGCTGAAAGTAGGAGAGTTGGAAGAGACACAATCAGAGGACGGGACAGGAAATGCACCCAAAATGTGCACTAATCTGCTGTCAACAGCTTCAATTAGATGATGAGATAATGAGTGGCCAACTTGTCATCAGTGGTGTTATTAACCAGAGGACACAGAGCGACGCCCCAGCTGCACGCGGGAAGCACTGTGGTCATCAAAGGCATTATTCCCATTCAGCACAACATGAGCAGGGAGGCGACTTATAGATCGGCTGTTTAGTTGAGCAGAAGGATGGATGTAGAGGAGCAGAAAAAAAGTGAGGTTGGAGGAGGGGTGGGTGGGGGTGGGGGGCGTAGGGGTGAGGGAGAGGGGTGGACAGGGAAGAGGAGACGCTGTTGCTGCAGGAGGCTGCACTCCAGGAAAATCGATCCTCCCGCTTCAGAGAAAGAAATTTATGAAGCTGTAACATAAACTCGGTCATGTCCAATTAGCCGCCCCGCATTTACGAGCCGAGGTGGGGGAGGAAGTGGGAGGAGATGCGACGATAAAGACTTCAAAAGAAGCCAATAAGGAAGCCTGCTGATCAATGATCGCAGCTTCGCGCCGCTCCCTCTTCGCTTGGTTGCGCCCAACTTCAGAAAATACGCTGCTTTGAATAACACACTGGTGCAGCAGTTTGCATAAGCGCCAGAAGGTTCCGATTCTGACTTCAGCCTTCCTATTTGGAGTTTTTTTTTTCCCGGCATTGCCTGGCTGGGTTGAAGCTCCTGAATTATAAACGTATCCACTCTCTAAACTTTCTACTTACAAAAAGTGGAAAAAGATATAGGATCATTTCTCAATATTCTTTGGGATGGTACAACATTATATAAGTTATCAGTGCATGGAATGGTTCTAAGACACGCTGTAGGTTAAAGGTGCAAGTTTTAGCTGTTCGCGAGTTTTTATACCAGTAATCCTGCTGTTGCCTCGTATAATCTCTCTCCCAGTGGACTTTACTATTAATTCAAATTATATTACCCCCTTAGGGAAACTTCATGGTGCAACAGTAAAAAAAAAAAACACAACACAGAACAGAGTAATAAACCTGAAACTGAACACTAATATATAATATACAATGTCATATAAGCACGCCCCTGATCATTGCAATGAATGCTGTCATGGTAAGAAAATGCCAAAAAAAAGAATTCACTGGCTCTGAGTGAACAGGAGTAGGGATCTATTCCATGACGACCTTTTATCTTAAGCTCTTCTCTTCTGCGGATGCTCCTCGTCTGTCGGGCTGCGCCTGAGCTCCAGCAGGCTGTGCAGCATTCCTGTGTTCTGTGGAAGCCTGTCAGGGGAGGAAGCTGTTGCAAGCGCGCGAGCGGGGACGCGTTGGTGTCGGTTGATCGAGCACCAGAGCAGAGGTGTGTGTTGGCGCGCGTGTGCGTGTGAATGTGCGTGTGTTTTTGTGTGTGTGTGTGTGTGTGTGTGTTTTGGGGTTGGGATCTCCTGCTGGTTCAGACCTACATTGACGCGATCTGTCATTGCAAGTTAGAGCCCGTCGGTGCAGATCCTCCTCTTTCTCCGCCTCCCCCGCCCCTCGCCGCTGGAGCGCAGGCATCCAGACTGGCGGGGCGTTAACACAACTGCCCTACTCCCCGCTGCGCCAACTGCCCCTCCCACATACTCTAACCCAATACTTCTCTCCCCCAGCATCCGTCCTCCTCAGATGCTTGCCCACAACCCAATTTGCTCCGCGTGCCCCTCAGCGAGCTGTTGAAAAGGGAGCTAAAGGGGGGTGGGGGGGGTTACACTGGCTACAATTTGGGGGGAATGAAAGGACTGTGGGAGGAGAGCACATAACAAAATAAAAGAGGAGCAGTCATAGCCGCGTCCCCGGAGAGGAGCGGAGAAACAGGCCTCGACTGCAGTAAAGAGACAGATAAAGCCCCATTAACCGCTGCTTCCAGCTGCTTTCTCCGGCGCCGCCGCCGCACGACTCCCGCCCTTGATGTTTGTTTATCTTTCTTTTTATTTACCGCACTAATTGAGGCGGTTCCGCCGTCTAAAGCACGCGGCGGTCGCCCTAACATTAAACGCGCAGAGGCGACGCGACTTCACAGACGGCGGCTGCAAAGGGAGCGCGGGCAGGAGCGCACGCCGAGCCCGCGGTAACGAGGGCATCTATCAGGTTATTACGACAGATCGTTGCGCAAGCATTAATACGAGCTAATGTTACATGACCTCACGTCTCCAAAAACACGCATTTACTGAAGGAGATGTCAGATGTGAGGGGGGGAAACATTCTTGGTGTCTGGAATCTTTTTTTTTGACTTTTTTTATTTTTTTTCACGCCTGTTTGTTATTTCTTGAAGAAAACCCCCACATTTCCCACCGAGTAACTGTAGGTCAGCGTTGCGGCTTTTACACAGAGTGTGGAGGGGAGAGATTGTGGGTCTGAGTAGATGTAAATTGCCTGTTGTGTGTAAAATGATCCAATCACGAGGAAGCAAATCAAGCTTAAATTCCCACAATGCAACAGGATGTCATTGTTAATATAGAAAAGAGTCAGCCTCGGCTTTGAAGCGGGGCCAAAAAAATAAGGATTTTGGACCAAGTCTGACAGCCCCAGACTGCAGACAGATGAACATATATAAGATGAAATCTGGGGCTTTCCACCTTTGAGGGAATTGCTATTATGAAGAGCGCGATGCGGTTACAAAACTAAAGCAGCTTGGCTCCGATTAAAAAGCAGTTTGTCAGGCGTTAAATCATTGAAGCACGACACACAATATGTCTTTGCTTCATCCCCCACAGCACAATTACATTTTCGTCATTTAAAGTAGAAACCCGATATCAAAAACTGAAAAACCAGTACTTCCTAGTCACATTGACTCTTGATCTCCCGCCGCCTCTCCGTCTTCTCTCTTTACTCCCAGCCGTCATGTTTGTCATCTTTTTTTTTTTTTTTTTTTTTCCTGGACGCTTATTTAAGTTTGCTCCTAAACTTGCTTACTCATCCAGCATCATCTTGCCCTTCTTTGTCTTTACCCTGTCTCACCTTCACTTGTTCCTTCGGTCCCTCGTCCCCCCCCTCTGTAAATAGACCGGGTTGTCTCAACTTCCTTCAGCTCGGAGCAGCTACGCCACACTTTGATGACTTTGCAGTGAAGGCAGACATCTTGCGCATTAACATATGATTCTGCACATGTATTATTTGTGCATGCGCGGGGACTCAAGAAAGGAATCGGGAGAAATCCCAGTGCAAGCTGTCATCCAAAATAGCACTTGAAAAGTGGCATCATTCGTGCGGAAGGAGAGCAAGACTAGGAAGCATCCTTCCTGGGCTTCTTGATGCGGCAGCCCGGAAAAGCGGGTCAAGGAGATACCGCGCCCGTGAGCGTAGAAATGCAGGCTCAGCTCGTTTGATCTGATCGTTTTAGGATAAACAGGCTGCTATTGTCACGCTTTGTTAATATCTATGAACTCTGACCTCCACGTGTGACTACAAGCCCGATAAGGGAGGCCGTCTCCTTTGCTGCCTGCCTGCCTGTGTGTGTGTGTGTGGGGGTGATACTAAATAGCAGCTTCTGCGTCCTGCCTTCAGCGTCCGCTGCCACTTTGAAGGCCAGACAGACAGAACTGATCACCAAAGATGAGGGGCGGCGATGTGTTTTCCGCTGTCAGTCACTCGGCGCGGGCGCTCGCCGCCGCGCTGCCGCCTCTGTGATCCGCCGGCTGTCATCGGCCCGCGCGCGAGAGGCGCCGACGCGCGGGAACCTGTCTGGTTTCGCACGCACTCATCCTCCGCCCCGCGAAAAAGAGACGTTTCAACCCCCCCCCCCTCTCCCGACGCTAAGTGGACAGCTGGCGTCCTTCAGAAAGCACGCGAGACAGGAGACCTTGTCGGTGGATGGATTCCCTCACCTGCCACGTCCCTGTCAGCTCGTCCAGGTGATCAGAGGGAAACGCGGGCAATTCGGGAACACAAAGCGGGGAGAGTGATCCAAGGCGCAAATCACCAGGATGCACTCTCTCTCCACGTTCTCCGCATGCGGTAGTTTGCAAAAGTTTCAGTTCTTCGGTGTCTAAAACGTGGCGCCGGAGGCTCGGCGCGGATGGGCACTTTGCATAAAACAAACAAACTGATGGGAAAGTGCGGATTAGTCCAAGGAAGGAGAAATTGAAATCGTCATCTCACCAAACTACAGAGGACATTCTTTGAATATTTGATGCAGACGGATAGCTGTGCACTCCAGTGGAACAAACTGAATTGGAGTCTAGCCGCTCATCTGGAAAAGGCAGTAATTTGAAGTCGCGGCTGCGGAGCGTTCCTCCGGATCCCCATTTCCTTTCCGGCAGAACTTGGGCTCGTGGACCAGCCCACTCGGGCTTTACCCTCTGCAGAGGTCATAGTTTTCACATGCATGGGCCCGCAGATTTATGCAATATTCACGTAAGACACACAAATGCTCCGAGTTGAACTGGGAATGAGGGTAAATAACACGCTGGGCCGAGGGAGGGCAGAGCGGAGGGGAAACTCTGAACTTCTTAAACTGACAGTTTAGTTATTCATGTATCCTACTGGATTATTCTTCTGCAACCAAAATGTCGATATCCTTTCATCAAATGTGGGAAATCTCAAAAATGCATTAGTGTCATTGAAAAACTGCTACTTGCGTGACCATAAAATCCCCGTGGGAGCTGTAACACATTTAGATTACAAACGATATAGCAAATTTATTTAATTTTTTTAATGTAATAATTTGGGTGAGAGATTCCGCATGCAAGCTAATTTGATGAGTGAACAGAGTTAGTCGGACACCGTGGACATAAACACAGAAATGGATGCCGTCTCTGACAGCGAAGGCAACACTCGATCGCTCTGTACTTGATTTTTGCTCTGCGAGAATGCCTTTTATGGCCAATTCATCAGCTAAATCTTTCAACATCAATCAGCATGTGAGGAGCAGTATGCACCTAGGCGCATTTAAAACACGGAGCAATGGGAACCTCAGTCACGCCAGTGATAGAGTCCCTTACAAAGTCTGCCCAAAAGAATAAAACATCGGATCTCGCCACCTTAATCCTGTTTTCCTCTTACTGTTTTAATTCGGCTCACTCCCACAGGGGTTGCGTCTCACATCAGTCGTCAGCACTTTTCTGGTGTAAAAATGCTCGCTGCACTATCCGGCATCGTTAGCGCCTGGTGGCATTTTTTTTTTTTTTTTTCCCCATCCGCCGCCCACCTCTCACCCGTGTCACGCGTCTATTTTTGTCTTGGTTTGAAGGTGTAAGTGTAACCTCCACGCCTCCCAGTGCCTGCTGCAGGACGGGACCCTCCAGTGCCAGTGCGAGCACAACACCACTGGCCAGGACTGCCAGCGCTGCAGGAAGGGCTTCAAAGCCAAATCCTGGAAAGCCGGTTCCTACCTGCCAACGCCCAACGGAACCCCCAACAGCTGTACGTATCCGGAACGCGGCTGCGGCGCGGCCTGTCAGCGGAGATGGAGTGCATGCTCGACGCACTTGTTATTCACTTTTTTAAACAAAGAAAGACGCCCGCACGTCGTCCGTCTTTAGATTTATGTCATGCCTCTAAAAGATAAAAGAGAGACACTTGTCAAGTCTCTGCATATGCTATTCCCATTAAGTTATGTCATAACACACATTTATGGCATCATCCCCGACTGTCATAATACCAGACAGTTCTGATTTGTCTTCCCATTTCTGGATAGAGATATGAGGACGTTGCTAAAAAAAATCACTCAAATCTGAAGCGTAAATAAGAGCGGACAGCTTATCTAAACATGAAGACGGTGAGCTGAAGGATACGGCTCGTTCAGCATCTGTCCAGAAACAACAAGAGTTCATCTGCCAGCATCTCAGCGGCTCACTAATTGATTCGATAAATCATTTGGAGCTGTATTTATGGGCAGCGTGGAAGCCATCTTTCCAACAGTCCTTTCACCTTCTCCTGTGCTCCCGTGTTCAAAGTCCGCTCCATCCGTTCCATTCTTATTCCGCTCTCGTCTGCTCCAGCCTCAGTGGCGCGCCTGGACTCCGATCATAAGCAACTTTTACAACGTTCAAAACTCAAAAACCCTAAATATGTGTCGCCCCGATGCCCTTAATGGCATTTAAAAATGAAGACATGCACACGTCGGAATGCTTTATGAACGTCAGACTGAGTATAACTAATTAAATGCAGGTAAAATTTGAAGAAAATGGTTTTAATCCCCGTGCTTCCATGCTCTCGTGCTCTGCACGCATACATTTATGATGAGCACGCTGCGAAAGTTTGGGGACGACTAGCAGGTTAGAGAAGGAGCGGAGCCACCCTCCTTTTGCAGCACAGCTGTCGAGATCTCTCCGCCGCCCTCCCTCAGATGAATGAGGAAGAGTCACATCTTCAGGCGAATGCATAAATAAACTCTCATCTCCTCTCTCTCTCTCTCTCTCTTTTTTTTTTTTTTGTATTCTCTTTCAGGTACAATCGCAGGATCCCCCTCCGGTTCCAGTAAGTAACAGCGCCGAGCCGAGCGGGAGTGGCGTTCCCTCTCCGATTCTCTTCAATCCTCTCGTTCCTTTCAATTCACGTTTCAACCCGACGCGCCGCTTTCCGCGCGTCTCCTGACTTCTGTCTCGGTGGTGTGTCGCGCAGAGCTCGGCCGGCTCTCCAGCCGGTCGTGCCCCCCCTCATGAGCGAGGGCCACATGCCCTTCATTATTCATGGGCCTTTCTGTTGCCACGTCCTTTCATCACAGCATCACCGCGCTAACCTGCACGGGAGGAATCCTTCCACAGTTCTGCCTTTTTTTTTTTTTTTTTTTTCGGGCGGCGTGCTTCGACTAAAGGCGAGCGCAGCCGATGGATTAAAGACGATGAGCGAGGGACGGCCAAGGACGGAGCGGGGAAGCGAAGCAGAGGAAGAGAGGGATGGCGGGGGAAGAATGTTGGCATATGTTAGCGTGTTGTAATGCAGTGTGATTCCGCGCGAGGAGCTCGGGGAGGTAGGAATAAAGGGGAAATTTGATTAGGGATTCTCTCTGTGGAGAGGCTCTCAGCCTCCGAGCTGTTAGACAGAAACGATCGGCAAAGTGGCAACATCAGCCCTGACAGCGCTGGGCTTTGCTCCACATGGCCGGACAGTATAAGGCTGATGCTCGGTTTGCCCGAACAATTGGAATGCACTGCAGAAGTCCGCTCTGAGAGGTCCCCTCTCTCAATTAGAGGCAATTGTGCGGCTCTGGAAAAGGAGGCTTAACAGAAAATGATCGCTTGTTGACAGTAGATGGTGTTGGTTAATCAGATTTTTTTTTTTTCTTTTTTTTTTTTTTTCTTTTTAACGTTTAAACTCCACTGAAGCTGATGAGGAGGCGGGGGATCACGTTGAACCTGAGCGCGAAGGAGAGGGTGAAACTGGCAGCGAAGCAGAGGTTGAAGTTGAATCGAAGGCCGAGGGGGAACCTGAGGGAGACGCTGTAAAAACCATCGCCCGCGTATCAGAAGCCGAGCCGTTACCACATATTACCCACAAACCCTCTGGAGCCCACCAGGAAGGTGTGGAGATGTAGATTAGACCCCCTAGTTAGAAATACCCAGAGGTAGAAAGTATTGAGTATTGAGACTTGTATCTACCTTTTATCAATCGCCTCAACATTGGATTAATATTAGATATGTTCTCTCTATTTTGAAGCCATTTTAGAGTAGAAAAAGCTGTTCCACCTCCTGTAACTGGATCCAGCCACACTCATTTCCACAAAAATACCGATAGACCACAGAACCTTTAGTGCATTTTGAGGTAAATTCCCATTCTTAGGTACATTATCTACATTACACGTATTCTGTGTGCATACTGTCCGGAAATATTCTACGCCATACCGATTTGTGATGGGTTTTTGTTTTTTTTTTCAAACTACATGGCCCTTCAAACTTTATTTGTTCCGAATGGCTGAACGGCCAGATAGATGAAAACGCGTGTTGTCAGCTGCTGGAGTGTACAGTAAAGTGGAAGACAAACCACGGCACGCCCACGTGCTAAATTTAAACCTACCATCTCGGTAGGCAGCGGAACACCGGGTCCAGCAGAAAAGCACTTAAGATGTGGGAGGAGCCGGGATTTCGGCACGGCAGTGTCGTCAGGTTTTTTTTTTTTTTGGGGGGGCGAATCCATTAAGGGCGGTTTTTGAACAGCGCAGCACTTTTGTTGTTTGGCTGACATCAGTGGGGAAATCCATGATTAGCTATGATTTAGAAGGGGTTGACAGGAGCTTTAAGGTTATATAAACAGCACGACAGTCCTTCATAACTTTTTAAAGATGGCCGTGGAGAACACAAACATCGTTCCAACGTGCAGACATTCTCAGCTGAAGCAGTGTTACTCAAAAAATATCTGTTATTAAAATTTCTTGCAGTGCCGCAGTCTATTGTAGTTGTCAGGCTCTTTTCAATTAATAATTTGCTGTTTGTGATTGTATTATTAACAGCTAAGGCTCTAAATTATTTATAAAAGCTGTAACGTGTTCTCGATTTTGTAGGTATTTATATTGAATTCTCAATTCTGAAAAAACAGTGAAAAATAGAAGGATACTTGGCTTGGATCTGACCCTGGTGTGTGTGTGTGTGTGTGTGTGTGTGTGCTAGTGTCTGTAAGCGTGTGTAGGTGTGTGTGTGTGTGTGTGTGTATGTGTGTGTGTGGGTGTGCATGCCCAGTGTGCAGGTTGTGCAGGTCAGTAAAACTCATAAATCATCTTCATTCTCTCCTGGTCCTCAATGGAATCTGAGGTCTCAATTCACATAAATCGCCGCCACTACAATACAGTTATATTTTGAAGATTATAACCTGTAATCTAAAGCTCTGCTCATCTGATTTCACACAAATATGTCAACAAAATGTTTAATTTTGGGTGATATGACATTATATTTCTAAGACGAATCTCTTTATCTACAAATAAGGTCAATAATCTAAAAGTAAGCCATATAAACATTACATCACACTTACAGGTTGCAGTGCGTGTCATAGTTTCACCCTTCATCATGCCCTGTCCCAGTTAAGTAAGTGAGCATGCTCAGATGAGGATTAGTGATCTATTGGCAAGGGAGGCTGATCCACGGAGCGCCTATCCCATTGGACAGCTGGACAGATGGGCATTTGGCAAAGTGGATGGAAGGTCAAAGGAACCAAATCCTGAAGCTCGGCCGTACCTCTGCCAGCCGCCGTAACCTCATCTAACCCTCCTCCATCTCTTTCGTTCCCGCACCGGGTCCCAGGGTGCAAAACACAAACCGACGCGCTCCATTAGATCAGTCACCCAAGCCCCACGGTTCTGGGACTTTGGTGAAGAATGAACTCGGGGAAATGGGATCATGTCTGGAAAATCATGTGACATATTAATAACCTCCGCGCTATCATTGGCTCCGCCGCCGTTAAGTGTTCCCAGCGAACGTTAACTGGTCCTGAATCAAAATGCTCTCATTAGAAGGGAGCTAAATCTATGTCTAGAACCCTGATAAGAAATTATGAGAACGCTGTGGCAGACAGATGGCATTAAACATTATTGTTATCTTTTCTCTGGCCACATTAGCGCGACGGACAAATGATCTGATTAAATGCAAATGCATTTGTGCAAAAGACGCCGAAATGTGTCTGAGCAGGGGACGACCATGAACCAAATGACACCAAAGCCATGCGTGTGTGTGTGTGCGCGTGCGCGCGTGCGTGCTCATCTATGCAGACAGGCACATGTCACAGGATTATGAATCAGCTTAGATGCGCCAGAGACTGATTGCACTGTTGAGCAGATGAAAATAACACTAAGACCCTGTCCTAGCTCTGCTTTTTTTTTTTTTTTTTTTAACCTTTTTTCACTTTTTATTTTTCATAGAGTCCATTCCGTTCAGAAACTCCCATGTCAGCTCTCTAAACCACCATCATTTTGATCTTAGTGAAGGTAGGGGAATGAGTATTTTGTGTATTGTGTAGCTTTGGTAGTGTTAGTTCATGTCACGCACACCCTCTGTTTTTGCCAGGTAAAACGCTGGAAGTGGTGGAGCAGTCTTAGTTTTGTCTGTCTCAGCAGTGTGAAATCACACTTCCATCGTTTGTCCTCACTTGTGCGCGCTTCCTGTGTGTGTGTGGCACACACGGTCACACAACAGAGGAAAAGCTTGGAAAAGGGAGTTCTGTCTTTGGATAAACAATCTGAGGCAGCATCTCTTATGCTAATGTCTCAGCCCGCTCGTTGCATTTACATTCTCTCTTCTCTCTGAACGTGTTTGGAACAAACGGTAAAAAATCAGCTCAGGCTTGCTTTTAAAAAAAAAAGTGTTGCCCCTGAGTAATTTGTCTCACTCTCCACTGGTGCCCATTTGAGGATCTGACACACTTTCTGGTCCGGCAGAGATTCTCCATTCTTTGCCATCCAATCCTTCAGAGGATCACAGAGATTCCCTGACACCAGAGGAATTTGCACGCTCTGAAACAGTCCACGAGCGTTCACTTCAGTCTCGCACGCTCCCGACGGAGACTCCGCACCACTCCATTGTCGAACATCACCATCGGCCAATCACCGAAGAGTCCTCTCATGTCGGCCATCATACAGACCTGATGGAGACCGAGGAGAGACACTCAGAGTTGAGCAAAAATAATAGAGGTAAGGCCCAGTAGGCTCTAGATGTAGATTATAGGCCATAGAGAATAGAATAATATCTAGATTAGAATAAGTTATTTTCAAATCCAGGCCGTGAGATTGGATGGGGAAAATCATTAGTGGTACCAGGTCGGTTTGTATTTATCACACAGCTCTGCCCGCTACGGTAGGTGCCAGAAAAGTCATTTATCATTGGTAATGTGTCAAATATTTGCCCAACGAGAATCAATTCACAGCAAGCCTTCAACAATTAGCAATGTGGACTCTACTGCCACCTACTGTCCAGCTGCGGACCCTACTGGAGAAAGGAGCAGGGGGAAAATTAAAATTCTAAACGTCCTTCCAGATGTGGACTAATTAGACTGCGGTTGGACTGGATTACTGTGTCACAGGTGTCGAGGGTTTTTTTTTGTTTGTTTTTTTTTTAACAGGATCGTACGGTATTGGGGCTTCCCAATCTCTCAGTTACTTCAGAGAAAGCGGGGACCCCCCCCGGAATGCTCTCGCCGCCGGTGTCAGGTGGTTGTCAGGCCTGAGCTGATTGAGACGAATGCCAAGAACTATTGGAATCACTTCTACCCCCCGGCAGCATAGGTTACTGAGATTAAACGCCTTTATGCTCACCGCCAGGCCACATCAGTCTTTGAGGCAGCCGCGATTCCAAATCCTGGGTAGCAATAGCGGAGATTTGTTGAGGGTTTTTTTTTTTCTCCTTTGGTTTTTCTTTTTTTTTTTTTACTTCCCCCCCCGACACAGCTGTGCACATGTGAGCAGCCCGTGACAGATGTGCAAGAGAGCAGGTCTAGTGGGGATCAGAGTTGGGCAGAGGTGGAGGCGAGGCAGGGGTTACTGTGATGATGATGTTGTGTGAAACAGTCCGCGGTACTGTGAGAACAGCTCCTGGCATCCTGTCTCACATGGGGCCCAAAGGAGTAGGTAGGGATGAAGGGGAGCGAGTGGGTGTGGGTTAGCCTGAAGGGGGGAGGATACGCAAGGGAGCACGGCGCTTGCAGGATGCCCCCTTCTGAAGAGGAATAGCTGGAGATATTCGCTGCCTCAAGGGGAAACAGATGGAAGAGCGCAGCTTGGAATTCTCCAGCGTTCAGGCGATCATTAGTCCCTCAATGACATGCACGATGTGGTCGCTTCATGACATTGGTGGTTAGTATTTTTATTCTTAATCTTTGTGGGAGGCAGTGTAGATTTATTGAATCGGGCATTTGTTGCAGTAAATAGAAGCCAGATCAATAAGATGCACAGGTTGAATAGGAATAGAGGAAAGCAAAACATGGCACAATTGCCTTTTTCCTCAAGGAAAAATGATAAAAGGAATCACTTCTGGTTAAATGTAAGATATGAAACATGCCCCCCCCCTCTACTGCATTTCCTTTTGTTGGGAACTAAGAATTAAGCAAAAAACAGCAACTACTGATTTTTTGTCTTTAATAATTCCTTTGACGTCGAATTAATGGTTCTTTTATCTCTTCCTTAATGCTCAAACATACAGTGAATTCAGTTGTAGAGCGCATGAGTAGAAGCTGCATGTCATTCCGAAGATGTTATAGCACCCAAGGGAATATTTAAACTCAGCATAAGGAATAAGAAGCACTAGATTATATTCTTGCTGCATGAAACACTATATAGCACAGTAAAGATAAACAGAAAACCTCGTGTCATTTTATTTCACAGCAGACTAAGACAAAAAAAATGCTGGAATGAGTTCGTTTCTCAAGACTCTCGCAGCTTTTTTTCCCCCCCAAGCCCACGGCTGATTCCACAGAGCGATCAGCATCTGAGAGCAAAAGAGAGAAAAGCAGGGAGCGAGAAGAAAAACAAGGTCTCCGAGGGACGTGAGCAGGGAGAAACAGGCAAATCGTATCAGCGATCGTTCCCTCCCGCTGTTGCCGCCCCAATTATGGAGTCGTCAGCGGTCAGATCGCCGAGGACAGAGCATGCAAAACAACTGACGTGGCCTTTGTTTCTTGTCCGCTAACGAGGAATTCGATGAGGCAGCCACTCAAAAGTCTGACAGACACAAATGCGAGACTCCCGATCACTAGGCGTGAGCAGCGGGATGAATGTTTCTGGCAAGGTGTGAAGACGTTATTTTATAATATAGAGGAAAATAGAAAAGAACTGCTTCTTAACCGGTGTCACCAAAACAGTTTTGTGTTGAAAAGCAGGCGTAAAGAGACGCTGATATAAACATTTTAGATGTTTTTTTGCTGCTAACGTCGCCAATTTGTCAGCCTCCCACACGTCTGAAGGGCGCGTGCACGAGACCCACGGTCATCACACCTCCTCTGAACACAGAGAGCAAAGTGAAGTGGAGCGAGGAGGAGCTGAAAACAAAGGTAGCTAGCGCGTAGAAAGCCTCTCATCGGATGTTGCCGTTCGCCGCGGTCACTGACGGTCATGGTTTGCAGTCTCGGACCACTTGGGGGGACACGAGCGTGACGCTCACGGCCACGGAAGCTCGCACGAGCACGGCGGGACGAAGGAGCACGGAGGTATATTTTTATAGGGCGGAGTGGGTGTGGCCGAATTAATTAAACATTAGGAAGCCGCAGAACAACGAGACTTAGCCTCCAGCCAAGGCCAGAATTTCACACACAGAAATATAAGAGAGGAACGGTTCTTTAAATGGAACACGTGGTGTGTCAGTGTTCTACATATTTGAGGGAAATCTCTGGGGAGATGGCTACAAATCTTCATCTGGTCATGGGCATAAAAAAACAGGGCTGAAAAATATTACCTGAAAGGCGTCATTCACACTCAGCAAAAATCTACTATATTTACACACTGAGGGCTACTTGTAGAGAATGACCGTTTTTTTTCATATTCTTTCATATTTTTATGAGTCCCAATAAAGTCCGAGGTACAGACAGAGGGACATGAGACCCCACACCACAGAATATTGACCTCCAAATTCCATAGCGAGGAAAAGGAAGTGAAGGAACATCAAGGTACCACAAATCTTCTCGTAGAATAGATTCTGCAATTGAATTAAATCAATGTAACCGGCGTAAAACACATGTCCTTTGTCAGACTTTCACACGTCTGACAGTCATTTCCATGACGCTCATGGACACAAAGCCTCGCCAGAGCATGTGGAGAAGAGGCACGAGAAGCCACATGGAGGTATATTGCACACACGCCCTGTGGTGGCACCGGAAATGTGCGAAAAAGTAATGAACATGCTGTGTTGCAGTTTCCCACACATCAGAGGAACATTCACATGAATCGCATGGCCATAGAATAGTCGTCCCTGAGAACAAACGGGAAGAGGAGGAAGAACGTGACGGTATCATCTGAAAGTTGCAGTGGATAGAGTTGTTTAGTTGTGTTTTTTTTTTATTTTATTTTAAAATTTGGCTTAAAATCACAACGACGGTTTTTCAGCCTCCCATAAATCTGAGGAACACAGACATGAAGCACATGACCACACATCATCTGCGCATGAGGAGGAACATGAACATAAAGGTATATTTAGGATTCTAAATTAGTGGCTACACTAATTAACTGTAAATTATGTTTTCATGCTGTTTCAATCATGTTCGCGGTTTCCAGTTTCCCATATGCCTTTTGAACATGAACATGAGACTCATGGCCATAAAATCTCTTCTGCACATGGAGAGATAGAGGAGGAACATGAACATAAAGGTATATTTAGGATCCTAAATCAGTGGCTACACTAATTATGGTGTGTTTTTTGGCTCGTTATTTCAATCATCTTTGCGGTTTTCCAGTTTCCCATATGCCTTCTGAACATGAACATGAGACTCATGGCCATAAAGTCTCTTCAGCACATGGAGAGATAGAGGAGGAACATGAGCATAAAGGTATATTTAGGTACTTAAATTGATGACTGTAGCACAATTTCAACATGACAGATGAATCAAATTAGCAGTAAAAAGTTTTTTTTTCCCATGAAAAAAAAGAATTGTATGTATGTTTCAATCACTTTTGTGGTGTTTCAGTTCCTCATGTGCCTTTTGAACATGAACATGGCCATAAAATCTCATCTGCACATGGACACAAAGAGGAGGAAGCCGAGCATCAAGGTACATTTAGGAAGTAGAAGAGTAGCTGTAGCAGCATCAGCACTTACAGAAGCACACGATCAGGTCATTTGAATCATAACTGTGGTGTTTCAGTTTCCCATAACCCTCCGCAACACGGACACAACAACCACGGCCACAAAACGCCGTCCAGCAGCCACGAAGAGGACGGCAAGCACGGAGGTACCTCTGCAGATGTAGCAAATAGTTTTAGTGCACTTGCAGTAGAGAGTAGAAAAGTAGTTTTAATCAGGTCCAACAGTAGAAATGGGGGTACAGCTTTCGTTGTCTCCGAGAGACTGGAAACACGCAGCAGCGTAGATCAGCAACTTAAAAATGGAAACTTGTGTGGCCCTGAAACAGAAACCCAGCTAAAAGCGCCTGCGCCACTTCCCAGTTTAACACCTGGAGTGACTTTGTTTGCCGTTTTGTTCTCTTTCTTAAGAAGAGAGCACATGAAACTTAGCTCAGAGATATTATGGCTTGTTTCAATTGTGGTTTTTTGATGTTTCAGTTTGGCATAAGACTTTTGAACACGAAACTCGTAGCCATGAAAGCTCATCTGCACACGGAGACAAAGAGCAGGAGCATGAGCATAAAGGTACATCCTTAGGTGCAGAGTTGTAATGGTAATCATATTAAATCTGTAGGGACAGAAATAATATCTAGGAGAAAAAGAACAATGACATCAGTGGGTATAATCTTATTTTACAACACAATTGTGGCTTTTCAGTTTCCCACAAGTCTGAGGAACACAGACATGAGACTCATGGACACACAAGCTCATCCCAGCACGAAGAGAAAGCCACAGAGCACGAGCATGAAGGTACAGCACAATGCTGTAGGAGTAGTGATGAGCATGCACTTCTCTGTTAACAACTTTGGTGTGTCAGTCCTGCACATGTTTCTGGAACACATACTTGATGCCCATGGCCACAGAGTGCCATCAAAGCATGGGGAGGAAAGGGGAGCAGACAAAGAAACTCAGATGAAGAGTATCTTTTTTTATTATATTGTAGGTCATCACACCATAGTTTGAAGTGTAGGGTAGAGTTTATGGTGCCGTTTATACCATTATATACTCTTTTTTTTTTGACAATGATGGTGCTTCAGATCCCCACAATTCTGAGACGCATGAACATGAAAATCACAGCCACAGAGCAGCTCCAGTTTCACCTGGACACGGACAGAAAAGGCAGGAAACCCACGGAGGTACGTTTCCTGCATTAATGTGACAGATACTGCATTACAAGCCTGGACGGAAGGGAAGGGGAGGGGGTGGGACAATTTTGCAAGCTGAATTTCAGTCACCCACCAGTCTGAGGGACACTTACACGAGACCAGAAGCTACAAAACGAGCCCTTCCCAGCGCGGGGAGTGTCACGGGCACAACAGATGCTTTAAAGAAACGCCGACAACAACCGGAAAAGAACACTGCAAAAAAAAAAAAAAAAAAAAAAAAGAGCTACCACATCACCAGCCTCAAAAGAAATAAACAATACAACACACAGAAGAGCAAAACCATGTAGGCTGCCTGGCGCGGAGGGAGCCGCTCCTCTGGCCCTCATTTTAAAGGGAGAGTCAGGCCTCCAATCATCAGCTGCACCTGCTCACAATTATGCACAAGATTGACAGGAGAGGGAGGGAGTGATGGGGGGGGGGGGCGTGACAAAAGTATCCAGACAGCGCCTTTTGTAGTTGTTGACGGTTGAAAGTCAGTAAATGAAGCCCATCTTGACAAAAGAATGTCACGTGTCTTTCTTTTCAGTCTCTCCCAATCTTAACAAACACGCGCACGGGGCTCACGGCCACGGAACCTCGTCCGGGCACGTGGAAGAGGAAGCACGTGTCCAAAGCGAAGGTATCCCGGAATGCATTAGTCGCTGCGCTTGCGCTCAAAAGACGCATTCGTTAACGCCGCCGCGCCGTCGTGTCAGTCACCCACCACCTACAGGGAGACCCTCACCACAGTCACGGTCACGAGACAGGTCCAGAAGGGCAGCGCCACCAGCATCCAGGTACACGTGCGCGCGTTCGCGATCGTGGCGCTCTACGCGGCCCTCGTTTTGATGGACAGCTGTGGCGTTTCAGTCTCCCAAAAGGCCGAGGGGCACGAGATTCACGGTCACGCGATGGGAACGTTGTCTGGACACGGGGAGCACGTGCATAGAGCAGGCAAAGGTATTGTCTCATGTAGCATTAACATTCATGTTAGAGTCCCACTGAGCATGATTCACCTACATGTTTTCCTGCAAGTGGTTTTTAGAAGAAAAAAAAAAGAAAAAGTACATGAAAGTTTTATTCATTTCCGTCTGCGGGCCATCTTTAGTTTCCCTCCAGCTCGGCTCTGTTGTCACGCAGTAACGTTTTTTCTTGTTTTTTTTCCTCCCTGCTCTGTCGACAGCTGTCGGGTTCAGGTTGTTGTCCCTCGCCATTACCTCACGGTGCTGTTCCTGCAGCATCTGTGTGCGTACGAGTGCACAACATCCAACTTTAGCCTCAGAGCTACAGACAGAACGCTCATTAAACATTCAATTTCTCTCACCGAGGGGGAAAAAAAAAAAAAAAAAACAACCCTGCAGTATGAACTGATGTTCGTTGTAACAGAGGCTAATGATCGTAGAGGCGATAGGCCCAGATTTCGATGAGCGCGAGGAGTTGGGAGTTTTGACTTCCTCGACCCCGTAGAAGAGCAGATGTGGCGATGATCGAGCGATGGTCACGGGAGGATATTTGTTCGTGCTCTGGTGACAGACTCCCATCACGCTGGCGGACACGCCCATGGGACTCACGGTCACGAAAGCGCGTCAGAGAGCGGCGAGAGAAGGGAGGACGAAGGCAGAGCCAAAGCGAAAGGTACCGCATTCCTTCGCAAACGGTGTCGTCGGCGTTTGAAAGTGATGACTGTGGCGTTTCTAGCCTCCCATAACTTTGAGGGACACTTTCACGAGAGTCATGGCCATAAAACCGCGGGCTCACCTGGGCACGGGGAAAAAAGAGCGGAAGAGGAGGAGAGTCGAGAAAAAGCCGCTGAGAAGGGAGGTAATGTGTTGCTGCTGTGACCGTACTGCAATAGAACATTAGTGCTGGGATAAATCTCTAGATTTAGATTTAAAAGCCTAGATCTAGCCCAAACACGAAACGGAGACGGTGCATCACAACCGCTTCTGCGTAACATCAATAACAGTCCATTTAGGAACTGTCGCCTCTTTTTAGCGCATCACGTCTTTGAGGGGGAAAGAGGGCATCATGAACCCCCGAAACACAATCATGGAAAACAGGAAGAAGAGGGTGAAAGGCACAGAAAGAGAGGTAAAATCCCAACGCCCGGTTGTGGTCGGCCGTGGCTGCAAAATGCGATTTGTGAGTTCACCTAGGAAATGGTGTCGCGTTTGAAGTTCTGTTCAACTTTCACATTCTGTTGATTGCTTTGTGTAGTTAAGGCCGCCGTGGAAGTTATCGTTAACAAAAGCTTTCGTTCTGTGATAGTTTTGAAAGGCAGTCTGCGTCCTGTCCAACTAGTTAAGAAACACTAAACTAGGTGAAGCTTACGTCAGCTTTGCAGAACAAAGCGAGCCCCGTTCTTTCAGTAGAATCCAGCAGGAATCCCCTCCCCATCCCCGGCTCTGTAGTGCTGATAGGCCACGTGTTAGTCGGCTGCAGCTCTGTGAAGGTGCGCCGCCGTAGACGAGCGCAGGCGAGCAGTGCCGTGGACGACTCACACAGGTTCCTTCATCCTCCTCAAGGGCTTCTGAAACTCTTGATCTCGGGAGAGCCGCAGGCCAGAGAGTTGCACGGGATCATATATGATGATTTTCAAGGTAAGAGGCCAGCGCAGGCGCAGCACGCGTGGTCGGAAGACGCGCCTCCTCGTAGCTCCAGTGGTCGATTCGCGCTGAGAGTAGAAGGCCTGTGGGAAAAGTTTCCTCCATTGCGTGCTTTACACTCGCCCTGTCTCCTGATTTTCCTTTCCCCGTTGCGCTTCTTCTTTGCGCTTGTGTTTGTTTTATTTGCATGTCAGAGGTACCGCTGTAAATGTTCCTCTGGATGCATGTTAGTGCCTCCAGCATTTGTCTTGTCTGTTCCCCAGCTCTCTTTCAACACATTGAGACCGATAAACACCAACTAAATGTCATCTTGACTCAAATTTTCATTTTGTGAAACAATACCCTCCCTATTTCCTTAGTGTGCAGAGTAATTGGACATATATATTTAATTAGTCGTCCCTTTCCCGCACCGTTAGCGTGGTTCCTTCTGTGCTGAGGGAGGCACTTTATGGTGTTCCTCTCGCGGACTTCCTTTAAACCAGCTCATTAATAATTCAGCTGGCATCACCAACCAAAACAATAATAAAATAATAATGTGACGGCTGATTAAACAGCTAAACTCCGACTTTTTAATGTGCATTTAAATGTGTATTTGCATAAACCCGCCTGGTAAATGCCTCTTTAGAGGACAGCCATGCCTTGCAGCACACCACTGCAACCAACTTCTAAAGCTTAATAAAACCTTAATTAGGTACAAGCACGGGCTAAGATAAATGTAGAGAAAATGTAGAGCACCAGCACACCACCTCTCGCTGCACCGCACAATGCGTATGTTAATAGATATCGGACTTGTGGGAAGATCAGAGTTAAAGGTCTCGACTGAGCAAGCAAGACCTGCAACCGAATCCTCAGTTAATTCAGCACTTACAAAGAGAAATTTTAATCAAGACCCAATTGTGCAGCGGAAACCAAAGGCAAAGGCCTGGAAACGGGGAGCAAACAGAATGAGGGGAGGCGGTTAGAGTTAAATAGGGTTAGGCTGATTTCAAGCGCGTTCCAAAAACACCTACCCCCTCTTTCCCTTCTGTGTGTAATAATCTACTCATCAGTTAATGCAATTAAAATTCCCAGACATAATTAACATGCCTGTGCTGGCGCACGCCTACAGTATATGCTTAGGCACAAACAAGCAGAAGATAGCGGAATTCCCATTAGCAATCAATGTGGCCCAGGGAAGCAGACTCAGCAGGAACGGACTGAGAGCGCTTTGTCTTAATTGAGCCAGGACAGAATCAGGAAGTCGAGTCATAAAACACGTTCAGACACATTCAGAGCTTCTTATTTTTTTTTAATTAATTTTTTTTTTTTTTTCGGGTGGGGTGGTCACTGATGCGTGTGCGTCTGTGTGTGTGCGCGCGTGTGTCCTTTCAGACTGTGAGTGCTACGGCCACTCCAACCGCTGCAGCTACATCGACTACCTGAACATCGTCACGTGCGTCAGCTGCAAGCACAACACCAGGGGCCAGAACTGCCAGCACTGCAGGCTGGGCTACTACCGCAACGCTTCTGCTGAACTGGACGACGAGAGCATCTGCATCGGTCAGTCTTTCCCCTCCCTGAACGAGAAACCAGACAGACGCATACAAATGATGTCACGAAACCGTAAGGAAATTAGGTCAGGGGTCTTTTATAACTCCCTCCTAGTTAACGCCATATTTAACATGTTGGGATGGATGCATTTGTAAAGATAGATATTTGTGCTCTACTCTACACGAAAGGGTTTAGAAGTTCTCTATAATGATGGAAACATCCTGGGCCACCGTCCAGTCCGGTTTCCACCCAAGCAAAATGAATGTCTTGCTCGCCCAGCTTAACGACAGGCCACAGCCTTTACCGAGCGGGCTGGCTGTTCGTTTGGACCCGTGCGGAGGCCCGACCGCAGGGGGCTGGAGGTCACCACCACAGGGGGGACGGGGGGCACGCGGGGCGAGAACTTTGAGTCAGCGCAAATAAGGCGCCATTAGCTAATCCCCCCCCCCCGCGCGCGCGCGACGGGAGACGGGCTCCGGTGTCAGTCCACGGCCGCATCCCTCGAGCGAGAGCGCGAGCACTATCGCGCCTGCGCATCGCGCCGTGAAACTTAAACTATGAGCTCAGCCGCAATCTAAACAGGAACACACGCCGACGCCGTCACGACAGTTCCGTCCATGTGATCAGAGCGTCTCTGGCTGATGTAAGAGATATAAAAATGACTTTTCTGTGAATTAATTTGACATAAAAAGGCAATAAAAAATAGATTGCACCAAATGTTGCGGTTCTGCGGGCACCGCTAATCTGGTATCAGCCAGACTGTATTTACAACAGTGTGATAGATCATCTCAATTGATCAGCAGGCTGTTTAATTATGCAGCACAACAAAGGGGCTTTTGCATTTCCCACTGCAGCTCAAAATACTAATATGTTGGAATCACTTGTGCTGAGAAAGCTCAGCATTCTGAAGCTTGAGAAAAGAGCATCAATTAAAAAAAAGAAGAAAAAACCCAGATGTGAACGCAGTATAAATACAGATTACAGTGGATGCGGATGTTTCTGTGGAGTGGAAAGATTTAGATTTTCTGTTCTGATAGGTGTCGGATCTCTTTGGGGAAATGAAAGTAGTGGTTCAGTTAAATAAAATGAAATACATATGGATTTAAATACATGTGCTGGAGTGTAAATATATGTGAGGCGCTCTTCAGCTGCTGGTTGATCACACCCACGTGCGTTTTAATGTCAGATGCGTTTAGTCGGGGGGTCTCACAGTCCACCTCTTCTCCTCTTCCAGAATGTAACTGCAATCAGATGGGTTCTGTCCACGACCGGTGCAACGGCACGGGCTTCTGCCAGTGCAGAGACGGCGCCACGGGGGCCAAGTGTGACGACTGCCTGCCAGGATACTACTGGAAGCAAGGCTGTCACCGTGAGTTTAATGATGGTTCGCGTCTAAAAATACAGGGGCCGACCGATGCCGCGGCCTCTCGGAGACCTTTGCGGGCGCTCCTGGCTCGTGCGCATCGCAGTGTTTCCTTACTCCTGCGAGGATAGATCACGTAGCTCGTTAGCAGCACTGGCTCCTGTTTTAATTGATTACCTGTCGCTTTTAGTAACCCCGTTACTGGGAATCACCCTCTTTTCCCCATCCACCATATTGTCAGGGGCCTTTCATAGTTCACGGCAAACCTATATGCATAAATCTATGAAACCCCTGCATGCATGCATCCCTTCATTACAACACAGGACACGTTGTAAATATTAGTACAGCTGAGTCTAATGAGCCTCAATCCAGTCGCAAACCATCTCGTGTCATTTCTCATCACGGAGGCCACACATGTGTTGTCCCAGAGAAAGTGCCGGGTCATCGAGAGACATGTAGAACAATGCTGTACAAGAATAAAAAAAAAAAAAAAAAAAAAGCAGGTGTTACCTTTCTGCACCCATAAGGGAAACTTTATTTCCTTCTTTTGTTCCTTTTTCTGGCCTAAATCCGACCCCCTCCCCACATGTCTCTATTTTCTACCATTGCCCTGCCTCATCCCCACACCTGTCTTCCACTTTGCCGATACATCTCTCTCCTCCCTTCATGTCACTCACCCCCCCACCCCCCCTCGCTATCCTTTCCCCGCCTGTCATTCTGTCACTTGCCGCCTTTCTCTCTGTTGCCGCTTCTTTCGTGGGTTTTCTCCTTACCTCCGCGATTTCCTCACCCCGCTCTCCTGTCTCTCCCCCCCCACCCCACCCCCGCTCTGCAGCTAACGTCTGCGACGAGGAGATGCTCCTGTGCCAGAATGGCGGGACGTGCTTCCAGAACCAGAAGTGCGTCTGTCCTCCGGAGTTTAAGGGGGTCCTGTGCCAACACTCCCGCTGCGAGGCGGGCAAGGACTGCAACGCTGCCTCTTCCCTGCACCCCGCCACACCGCTGATCTGCACTCTGCTGGCCCACATGCTGGCCATGTTAACTCCCCACTGAGCCACAGGCCCCCGCCCGCCCCCGCCCCCCCTCTTGTCAGACCAAGGAGTGTGTGTATATGTGTGAGAAGGAGTGTGTCAAATGGGGCCAGTGGGAACCCGGGGGTGGCCAGAGCCGCCTCGGCCATGGACTCGCGCACAAAGCAGCACTCGCAAAAACGCGCGCGCGCGCGCACACACACACTGAACGAATAGCCGCAGCCTCCCTCCAACACACACATACACAGACGCACACACAGACACACACATACGCGCCCTGACAGGACTGTTACGCTATTGCGTGTGCATAGGTGTGAATAGGACAAACAAAAAGAAAAGACGGGGAAAATGGGAAATGCAGCCAGAGGGAGAGAAATCATGCCAATCACTGTTCCCTTTATTCCTGCTGGAGCAATGTGCATCAAACCAAAAAGCATAAAGAGAACATTTAAAGAGACAAAAAAAAAAAAAAAAAACATCACTGTTTCACTTCAGAGGGAATGGCTGTTTCACCACACGGACCCTTTTTTTTTTTTTTTTTTTTTTCGTTTCGTCGGCCTGGGTTCACCTGGGTTCACGATCCCGCTTCTGCTCCGCCCGCGCGCGTTCCCGGACTCTGCGAGAGCGCGACGACGCGACGGATGAGTCGGGAGGCGAGGGCCGCGCTCTTTGACCCCGCCGCCGAGGCCTGACTCATACGCAACCAGGCTTCATTTCGTCTCAGAAGATGACTTGATTTGACATTCATTCTTTTCCAGCTGCATTTTTTTATTATACCTTTGATCAATGTATCTAATGTGCCCACTGATAAGTCGCTGAAATTATACATATTATATAATAGGAGAGTTACAAATTATTTAAAAAAATAGTCACTATTATGATTGTCATAGGAATGAATGATTGTCGCCACACTTAGCAAGACTTTATCTTCACGCAGTATTCAGGAAGCAGAATTTATCAGAATTTAACTTGTGAAAAATGCAAAAGGTATCGACCACGTATCGACGTTATATGACATGATTTGAATATTTTTTTGTAGAAATTATTTTTGTTTGGAGTTGCAATAAATTCTATATAAAAAAAAAGATACATTTACAACTATTTCAGATGAGCATTTTATTACACTGAGTGTAAATCTTGCAGTAATTATGACTGTTATTTGCCTTCTTTTTTTTGTCTTTTTTTTAATTTAGTCAGAGTGTTCGCTAATCTTTTGTTTAAGGTGGAGGTGGGTTGAAAAAAAAAAAAAGGAAGTTTAAATGAATGTGGCGTTAAATATTTATTAATCTGGTAAATCCAACAGTGTGACAGACACACGGTATTGCTTTCCTCACAAGAGAATATCAGCTATTTTATTCAATAAAATTTAACAAGGAGCATTTATTGCTGGAATTGTTGCTTGCAAGCACACCGGTTGCCCATTTTTTTTCCCCAGTGATATACAATGTTCTGTTTCAGTCGGTCCTGAGAGACCGGGCGACCCGCAGCGCAGGGTTTCTCTCTGACTCGTTGATGATGGTGGATCTGGTGGAGCTGCAGGGGGAAAAAAAATGCCCTTCAACTTAGTTTTCCTTTGCAAAAAAAAAAAAAAAAATACAGCTGAGGGATGTTTTATTGCCGAGTCAGCTCAGGTACGCGGCGGATAAATAGACAAGATTTCTGCATTACACAAGTACGGAGAGCACAGCGGAGATGAAACGCGGGACTAAGCCTGGGAGAGATGACAAGACGCAGCTGAGCTGGTAGTAGCTGTATTAGCTATTCTGTGTGTGAAGCTCCCCCCCATCTGCGCCCGAATATTCTCAAGAAGCGAGATGATGGAGGGAGCCGAATATGGTGCACAAGAGACCTGATGTAACAGAACACATCTCCGCGTGCTGCACAATATCAGCGCCAGGAAATATTGTAGTGTGGCAGGACCCACAGCCTACTGAGGTGTAGACACAGTAGAAAGGAAAAGGGTTTTACAGGGGTGAACTAGCAGATACCCCACCTACCAGAGTAGTACTTTGTAAAAACAGTCAATCTGCACCTGCAGCAGTTCCATTTAGTAGCATAATAAATGTAACACAACAATGTGTATGTGATTATTATGTTATATATTTCATTATAATGAGTGATCTGACCCACCTGGGGGAGACAATCAGTCCATATTAAAGAGATGAAGAGAAGTAAGCCTTTTGTCACTGCTATAAGATGAGACACGTCATCCCTGCACCTGCCAACACGGGTCTATTTGTGCAGAAGATCAGAGCTCAGTGGATGAACGCGTCTGTTTTAGGTCTCCTCAACGTGACGTGTCTCTTTTTTGTCATATTACTCTCGAACTGTTTTCCCCCAGCTGCACCGCCGCTTTTCAGCCGTGGGTTTCATCTGGGTCCCTCAGACGCCCCCCCCCCCAGAATTCCCCTTTGCAGAGCTCCTTGTTTTGAGACACACTCACCATGAATTTGTGCCTGTCAGAGCTCGGAACATTGCAGAGATTCTTGTCCGTGACCTCATTCCCCTTCTGGGGTGTTTAGTGAAGCCGATCCAAGAGTTCCATCCTCTTTCAGAAAACCAGCAGCAAACCTTTGCACGTCCTGGAAAAGAAAAGAAAAAAACAAAAACAGGATGATCATCTTATGAAGCAATGATTAGGAAGGTTTAAATAAGTGCCAAACAAGAGAATCTATCCCAACGGTCAGTGAGGTGGAGGAAAGTGAGCGTGTATGGAAGGTGATCTACGTCAGCGAAGACGCCGAAAACTATGCTTATGTCAAACTCCACCTGTTAGCACCAAGAGTGGCGCGATGGCGGTGTACCTGTGAAAATCGCTGAATAAAGATGAAGTCGTGTGCATGAATAATTTATGCGTCGCCATGTTTAGCGGTGTGCAACAGTTGGCTGGAAAGGTCCGACGTCGGCTGGCGCATGCGATTCGGCCGAGGCCGGGGCGCGGGCGCAGGGCGCGGCAGACGTGTGGGAGCGCGCTGGGGATGTTCTTTACAGTAGACGCGCCGAGTTTGCGTCCTCTCTGCTCCCTATTAGTTGGTCAAGCTCCTGGCATGTCGGCCTGAGGCGATGAGCCTGAGGCGAAGCTAAAGAAAATGTAAAGACATCCCGTGGCCGTTCCAGAATTTCAAATGGGAGTTCGCAAACCCCCCCCCTCACTCACGTACCTCCCTCAAGATCAAGCTCAGATCTTTGGGAAATGTGCATAGGTCAAAGTTTTGTCATGAATACTAACAATAAATGGGATGCGTGGCCGTTTTAGCTGCTTTGCAAGTACAACAGCACGCGAGTCGCGCTGCAGCTGCCTTTGGCGTTCCACATTTAAATCATTTTCGGGCCTATTTGGATCGACTGCTACCTTAATGACATCTATTCAAGGACACTGGGGTCATGGCTCTGATACTGAAAGGCAACATGGGGGCTGGTGAATCTCCTCGGTCCCGGCCTCATTGGCAATGACTGGAGTACCTGAGCCGCTGATTAAAACATTAACAGCCACTGCGAGATGGGCCTCGGCTGCCGCCGCTCTGTTCCAGGCCCCCGTGGCTTTGTCGTAAGCGCTTGCCTGCGCATGAGTAACATCTGGAACAGCGTATTACACGAGCCCGCTGTCTTCATTAAAGCAGGAGAATAATCAATTATCCGCTGGCGCAGGCTTTCTGATAACCCCCCCCCCACCACCACCACCACCACATAATCTCTATTGTTATGTGGACCCGTGGATGTCAAGGTGGCGGCAATGAGGAGGGAAAGCTGCAGCGTGTAAACCTTTAGTGCAGTTCAGGAGGTAAAGAACCGTCTGAAATGAGCAGCTATCATGTCAGTAAGTGCACACCAGCGGCTCGCTTGGAAGGAGATCCAAACGGGAAAGAGAATAAACAGGCACACTCTGCTACTCAACTATAGTATTTCAGTTTTTGTCCAGATGGAGGACCAGGAGATCTTAAATAGCCAGGTGCTCAGGCGTCCACATGCGCCCCCCCCCCCCCCCCCCCCACCTCATTATTTGCCTCATCCTGATTAAACAAGAGACCTGAGAGCTGCAGGTCGGGACTTCAAAACAGTCAACAAAACACCAGATATCACGACCAACAAAGTAGCTCTTCCGTTTAAGGAAATACGACAAAAAACCGTGCCGCATCTCACCTCTTTTGCACTCTGTTCTCATTTCTCTTTCTTCACCGCCGTCGCATCTTCATGCGTGGCGGAGCGCTGAGCCACATGTCAGATGTCCAAGTGAAGCCTTCAGATGTATATTTACCGCACAGCGACGGAAAGGGGAACCAAAACAAGCGCACAAAGCTTTATTTACACTTCAGTGTCTCGCTTTTCGCTTCTGCTCAGGAACCGAAGGTGCCGCCGGTTACCATGGACACGTGGCTCCACCGGGGCGCCGCTGGAAGTGACACAAACAGAGCAAATACTTAACGACTGCGAATCTAACATATCCAGGGGGACGCTTGCACGCTTGCGTAACTTGGTGGCAGACTCGGCGGCAAAGCTACCTTCCGCTGAGTCACCGTGAGATGCCTTTAGACTTGAGGCAGGGGAGCGGCCTCCTCCCCGGTCCCACCGTCACGTCCACAGATGGCCACGTTGGATCCAAGACTCCAAGATGGTGCAGGCCAATCGCGCTAACCTCGAAGTTTCGGAGGAGAAGCTGTGATGCCGCTGACTAATGAGCTGGAGGTGCTCTTATTTGTCCGTGCTTTGCGAGAGCGCGGGGGTCCTGGATGCATTTCGGAGGCCCGGTTGATGTTTTTGATGATTCGTAATGAGGTGCGAGGCCTTGGGGAGACCCGCCGCGCGCTTCTGTTAAATGAAACGCTGGACCTTAATGACGTCTGCCCAGAGCTGCGGTTCACGGGGAAGACGCAGATCGGGTCAATAAGGACGCTTTTTAGAACGAGAGAAAGGACCTGCCCCCCAGCCTTGGGGAATATAGATTTGTTTTCGATGATACGTTATTTCTAGGTCTGTGCCCCTTCCAGGCCTAAAAACTTTGCCTGGTTCTCTGGACCATCTGAGCAGCTCCTCAGTGACTCTGACATCCAGGAGACGGCATGATGGCGGCATTTGGAGTGACTGAAGCGGAAGCGGGGGAGCGGGGGGGGGGGGGGGGATAACAGTGTTCCTTGTGTAGCGTTTGTGTCCTGTCAGCAGGCGGCTTCTGGGGCGCCTAAGTGCACCATCTGCGACCATCAGGTCCGCGGTGCCATCATGCCCTGTCCCGCTGCCAGCGATGACGGGAATGTGTTGGATCACTTCTGCTTTCGCTGGCAGGGAGCGACAGGGATCGGCCGTCAGGAGCCCGGGAAGCGTTTTCCATTACGGGACTGGTAGGGCAGACGCGAGGCCTATGTGAAGATCTGTTTTTCCCGGTTTAAGGCGACGCCAGCTCTCGGGTTAAGTGTAAACCATCCGGCCTCCTAATAGCTTCCGTGCAAAGCGAGGCCAGACAAAACGGGACTCTGTACTCGATGTGAGCAGATTTCATTATCATCGATCGTCCTGTGTGAACCTGGTTAAGACTGCAGACAAGTGTGCTTCCCAAAATTTCCTTAAGAGCATCAAACGCCCCCCCCCTTGACAGATCACGTTGTACAGACCACCGTATCGGGTGGTCTAGCCACCAGTGGTGCCGCATGAGGACAGAGTAAATTTAGAGCCTGTAAACATCTTTTTTTTTTTTTTTCCTAATCACCAGGCCACAATATGGACTAGGCAGTACCAGGAGGCTCCCCCAGGACAGGTGGGCTCAAACTCTGGCAAACATTATTAGATCTGCAATGCAGAAAGGGGCACAATGTGAAAACATCCACTAATCACAACGAGGAGATGAAGAAGACAAGAGACGGACCTGAAACTGGTCCCGTTTATCCGATCGCTTTCCCACGGCTGCTTGGTTCTTCATTTCAAACCTGCCGTCGCGATGCTATTTTATCCGCTTCTGACATCGAGAACAAGAGACGGGGGGGGGGCGTTTGAGTTCAGCCAAATACTCCCGACGCTGCTGTCGGAAAGCCTGGGAATTTCGCGAGGCCCGGCTCCCCGCGGCGCTCACACGGATAACCGCCGTCAGGCGCGGCGCGCCTGAGGCCCGCCTGCTCCCGCTGCGTTTCGGGGCGGTGGCCCGCGCATTCCGTGTCCGAGAGCAGGCAACCGGAAGGAATATTCCAGGGTGTCCATCCAAACAGCAGCGGCCGTCCCCAGTTGGACGCCTGAGCTCAGCGGATGGGTTCGGGACCACGTGGGAGGGCGTCCAGATGGAATGAGACGGAAGAAATGAGAGATATTCCGTGCGAGGAGAGATGATTTGATTGAAAACTGCTTAGTTCCAGGGCCGCCGTGGTGATTAGACGGGCACAGGTAGACCCTCGCCTGACGCAGTGGCTGTGAAAACACCAGAGAATAAGAATTAAGCGAACACATGGGTGTTAAAAGGGCGCTGACTTTGTTAGCAAAGACAGACGAGTCAGAAAATGCAGAACAGCAGTCCTTGGAATAAACAGATTTAATGAGATTCCTGAGTTATCAGTTTGGCTCGAGTCCAGCATAAAATAATGGATGAGACGGAGTTTATTCCGTTAATGTGGCCTCACCCAATCCGCCCACGAAGAGGTTAAACTGCTCCACAAAAGACAATCGTTGCTTCTTCTGGTAAAGCACTATAACATCTTCAATCCTTTTAAAATATTGACTGGAACAGCTGCACGATTTACTCAAAATTAGGAAATTTAGCCTCCTAATTGGCGCAGACTGCGCAAGCAAGAGCCCTCAAATGTAATTAAGTTCATTTTAGGCACATATTTAATCATTACTTCAACAATTTAGAAAAAAAATAAAAAGAAACTGCCATATGTTTGTTTACCAGCGCGTGCACACTTGTTGATCGCCATCAGATATCCTCTAACCTCCTGAAGTAGATTTATAATCTGGTCCACACGGAGTCAACCAGAGTTCTTTAATTGGGCTTTTTAATCAGGTTCTGTTCTTTACGAGCAAGCAGAAGTTGGAGATCCCTCAGAGGAGAAGTCTGGAGCCTCATTAAGGCAGAGCAGACGTATAAACAGGTGACAAGACACACAGCGAGAACATTAAGGAGGATCATGAGATATTCATTCAGGCTGTGAGGATTATATCGATGACAGATGACAGAGAACGCCACCCGCTCCTCGCCGTGGGTCTGAGCCCAGTCAGATGCTGGTTTTTTTTTGGGGGGGGGGCAGGTTTTACTCCGTCCAGAATCCAGCAGCTGTGTCATTTCTTCCTGGACCCACGGACCGTCATTGTCATCTCTGCAGACACACGTAATCCCGGCGAAGAAATTCATGCATGCATGAGATTGTGAGGAAGAGTTTCATACGGCTTTCATCATCAAAAGGGTTTTAAGTCTGCATTTATATTTATTAGGGGGGAGATTTTTCTTTTGCATTCCATTCTCAGCTTGATCCCCAGCGTGATGGTGGCTCACGGAAGGAGAAGGTGGACGTTAACGGTTTTTGAATATGACGATCGGGGCTAAAAACACGAGCTTGCGTCATGTTGATAGCAAGTCGGCGTTTGCTTTGATTAGATTTTTCTTTGGGGAAAAAAAGAAATGGCAATTCAGGTAGGTTCACTTGGATTATTCAGAAACTTGCAGGACATGACTTGAAATTAAAGGCCGTACTCGATTTGTTGACTTTAGTAAGGCCAATGCGGGGAGGGGAGAAAGGTGCCAGGTCACAGCTTGAGCCGTGTTTGTTTGCTTTTACCCTTTGCAGTATTCAAATCAGGGTTCCTGTAAAATTTCTGCATTTCTTTCAAAGTAAACTTTGAAGGGAACCCCCCCCCCCACCAGATTACGGATGGAAACAGGCAAACAGTTATAGCTTTATGTGCTGCTACGATGGAATGTTTATTACCACGATGTCATCCGGCTGTATTGCATTCTCCAAGCTAATTGGCTATAACAGCAGGGGAAACAAACAGGACTTTATCTGGATTCTAAGTACAACATCAACGACAACCTTCATCACAGTTGACCTTTGTCCTACAGGAGGATGCTTTGACCTTGAACTAACCCGTGATGTGTTCCGTTCAGGATTTAGAGCAGCATGTAGCGCCCTCACGTGGTGAAAGAGAGAAGTGTCATCAAATGAAATATACTTGCAAAACCTAGGAAACTTTGGGGGCATTTACAGGCACTCAACATTGCCTTCTTAAATATTGTTCCAAAAAGCAAAAAAATACATAATTTCGATGATAACAGTGAAAAGATGTGACATCTAAAAACCCCACAAAGCATCTAAAGTTGCAATGCGGTGCCTCCGTGAGACAAACTGAGGCTCAGTTGAGTGAAGCATGACTGACTGGAATCTCTGCACCTCTGCTTCATCCAAACTAAGTCAGAGAGGGCAGAAATAGGACAGGGCCTTCATCATTTATATCTGGGCTGTGTCCGTTCCCGGTGGGCATTTGGGGATAGCCCGAGGTTAGACCTGAAATATGAAACAAGAATGGAACAAGTCATTTAAATAGGGCAGATGTCACTTCAGTCCTCAAGTCAGGAGGATCAAAAATGCTTTCTTCTGCCATCACAAGGGAATAGATTTTAGGAAGAAAGGAATTACACATACCTCACACAAGCCCACAACCCATCACCAATGGTCTGAAATGTAGCTTTTGTTTAAGAGCTGATCCTACTTCATTACATCTCTGTGTTTAAGATCACAACTAATAGATTAACAAAGATGCAAAGCCTCCGCTTTATCTTTTTCTATCTGAACACATCAAATGCTCTTTTTGTACAATATGGTGTACCAACACAATATTGTCAGGCCAATTCAGGCACATTTAATCACCACCCTGCTGGTAAGGCGCTCATCCTTCAGACAATAATGAACAACGCAGCGAGTCGAGGCTCAATAAATCTGACTCAAAAACCACATTTGCTACAATCTGATGTTTAAAGCAAACGCCTTATGAATATATAAGACGTCATTGCATTTCAAAGCAGCACACTGGCACATTCTCTTGTACATAAACACATTTTTTTATTTAGCCTGATATAGGTTACACATGAAAAAAAAAAACAAAAAAACAAAACAAAAAAAAAAAAAAAATCAATCTAAGAGAATGACTTCCCTTTGTGGTGTTCATGATATGACGGCTTTAAATCAGCTTCAGGTGTCCACTTGACAGTTTCCAACACTGACTGCAGTGGGCTGTGAGGAATCAAGCATAATCACATGCTACAGCTGACCTGAGGCTTTTTTTTTTCTTACTTTAAAAGATAAAAAGAAAACCTATTCCCTCAGCAGTCCTAAAGTCCATCCCTCCCACCCCGAAAAATGGAATGTATTCTTCAAAACGCAGGTACTACAAGTCTCTGCAGATGCAGACAGACAAACTGAAAAGGAAAGGTAATTATTTTTCCAGAATTCCGTTCCCAGGTTGCTACTATGAGGCGGGAAAACGCCACCTCAGTCCAAAGTGTGATCAACAACGAAAAGCGGCTGTTGTGACGTGGTCTCGTTAACCTCAAATGTGAATGTGGACAGAAAACACAACCGCAATGCTCGTTAGTACAGAAGGTACAGTAAATTTACACCGTTTGCAGATCAGCTTTGGAATCGGGTGTATTAGAACCGACACTCACAGATACAAAAGCAAAGACCAATGAAGGGGAAAAGAGGAGAGTCTTAAACATTTAACTAGTGTTAGTCCTGTTTTTCTTGTAAATTTCAAAAGTGCAAATTTTCATGTATATTACATAACTATTTTAAGAAATTGTTCTTTTTCTATATAACAATGAAAAACCTTACCATAACCAACCCCTCGTCCCACCTGTACCCACCAGCTATCCATCAGAATTGTTTTTTAAAAAAGGAATCACTAAATACATGCTGAAATGACACCCACCAATCTGTTTTAAACTTGATCACAGCCTTCATTTAGGCCCCGTGAATTTCTTACAGTACACTGTTTACTGTCGGCGTGCACTTATAGTTAAAATATATATATTAATCTATCATTAAATAGTATACCTCTTGCACAGTCTTGCATGCACTGAAGAGCATTTCGAGCAAGCTGTACAAGAAGGAGAGGCGTGTGGACGGACTTGGCCAGGCTGCAGGCTCCAGGACATCTCCAGGCACTCTTTCACCACCTGTAAACGTTTTTTTTTCTTTTCTTTTTTTAATTTTTTTGCCCTTTACTCCAAACAACCGCATCAGTCCAAAATGATGGTTCTCCAGTGTGGTTCTGTTGTGAGCATTTGTACGCGTGTGTGTGCTTGAGAATAGGTGAGGATGGTTCTAAATCCACACAAAGGAAATTAAGGGATCACTGAAGTTTTGTTCCGAGCTTTCGTTGTCTGTTCCTGAAAGAGGAGAAAGAAGAGATACACAGAATATAAACACCTGGTGCCGAATCTATCAGACAGAAAATTCTGGGTTATTTCAGTTAAATGCTCTGTGTGTTAGTTTTTCCTAGAACTGTCACCATCATCCAATTATCCTGGGACAAAGAGGCATGAACAGAATTCACCTCCACATAGATACGTACAACAACTACATTCCTCTTAGACACAGAACAGCTCTGCAACTCGTCAAGCATAGAGCACAGGAAGCATGTGCGTATACAGGAATGTATGAGTCACAAACTTGAGCCAGCTCTTCATATCCTTTAGTCATTATAAGAAAGATTTCAGCACGATTGTGCAGCAGCTTACCTCGCCTCTGATCGGGTGACTGTATACTCGAACCATAAGATGTTGGGGATCAGGCTTGTGTCCCGCACCAGGAAGTACTCCGAAATTGGCCTTTCGAATTATGAAAAAGGGAATCAGCACAACATCAGGAGAGTGAAGGTTTATATAGTAACAAAAAAAAAAAGAGGAGTAGACAAGTTCATCAAGTTATTCATACTGAGATTGGATTGTTTTCCCCTGTGACACTAGAAGGAAGCAGAGAAATGGGAGCACTACATACCATGCTGCTATTTTGGGGAAGATTGGTGTCAGCACCTCCTGCGTAAAAAAGAACCAGATTATCCCAAATGTACTACCAGCCACTCCGCCGTAGATAACCTGGCTCCAAGAGTGATACAACAGGTAGACCCTGAAGAAAGAAGAAAACAAATGTAGAGAAAATACATTAATCTGGGGTTCTGAATGTGTTTCAAGGCCAAACTGGTCACTTGCTAGTGAAACTATTTTTAAAATTGTATCTCTTTTCCCCATTAAAACTGGTTACTATAGTACCTGCTGTATGAGACTGATAAGGCCAGGCCCAAAAGGATGATGGACAATATGTGTCTCCATAGCAGGTCCACACACCGAGCGTTGTTCGTTTGATGCATTCTGAAAGAGAGATCATCAGTTTAAGAACGGTCATATCTAATGATATTCATTTTTTAATCTAAGGAGTGAGAGAACTTCACTACATTAATGAGATTCACATTACTGCATTCATACAATGCTCAGTTATGACTAAAGGAAAATGTTTGATTTAAATGCCATATACTGTACAACCCTCCCACAATCATAAAGAAGAAAGGCTTACCTTAAATACAGAAAAAGAAAGAAGTAAACAACAAAGAACCAGATTAATTGGGAATGACTGGAGGGCATCCCATATTCTGAGGGCACGCTTGCATGAGTCCCTGCATAAAGAGAGAGGAAAATTAAATGTGCATTTATAACATGGTTAACACCTTAACACAAAAGCAAAGCAAGCCATCCCCGGCTTTGGAAAAAGAAAGAATCTTATCATGCGTCTAAATTTAGAAGGTGACAGGGCAGTGCATCTGCAACGGCGCCGACTCCACACAATGCAAATGTGTTGCTTCACTCACCTGCACATGGGCGCGGCTCTCTGAGAATGTGCTTGAACACCCAGTTCACAACTTCGTTCAGGATGAGCCCCGCGAAGAAGGAAATCTGCGGAGCAAAGCAGGAGGGACGTGAACATCTGGACAGGCATGCCCCGCAACATCAGGGGGCAGCGTCCAGTCCTCACCGTGTGCAGCTCCCGTTTAAACACGATGAGCGTGACAAAGCCAACGAGGATTGCGATGGGGAGGAGAGTGATGTAGGCCAGCACTTGTCCCGTCAGATCACCTGTTAAACAGTAGCACAGTGTTCGTGTGGGGAGGCACCAGAAACCAGTAAGTCCAGTCCAGGGAAAGTGGGAGTGACACTTCCAGGTGAACCTCAGTGAATTCAACACTTCACCGAATTCAGTATCGGCTGCAAAGCGGCCAAGCAAGCGCCAAAGTTCCAAGCCAGTGGTTTAATATGCTCAAACAGACGTCTTGGTGCAGTGTAATTTTTTCGGGATATACTTATTATCAGGCCAAGAAGCTAGCTACGTTAGCCAGCCTTGGCTACACTCATTTAATGGGAAATGACACCCCTTTTTCATCTTAACTGGAAATCGTGCGCTTGCCGGCGCGGGTTGGTTTTGTCGAATAAGTGCGAGAGAGCGCAAATGTCTAAGAAAACGCATGGAAGCAAAAAAAAAAAAAAAAAATGTAAAGTGTTAGCTAACGTGCTAACTAGCCTTCATTGTGGAAACGGACCGCCGACTGCGCATGCGCCACCGGCTCACTATTTGGCAGCCCGGGATACGTTCCCCGCTGAGCCCCGGGTTTAACAGAGGCTCACTATTTGGCAGGTTCACCGACGGCTGTGTCCATTCAGCGAGCACAAACACACGCACGCTCCCAAAATTAAAAAGCGGCGGCCCGTTAGCGCGCCCTCGGTCGTTAAAGTAACATTCTGGGATGACCTACCCTCGGGGAACTCGACGTGTGTCAGTGATATGGACCGCCATCGAGGTGGTGCCGAGCACTGTTGTTCGTCTAGCGCCATCTTACCCGGACACAGCCGGGCGGCCCCGGAGGCCCGCCCCCCCGACAGGAGGCCGACCAATGGGCGAGCAGAGCGGCGGGCTCGGCCAAGCAGCCGGCCAATCCCCGCCGGAGCCCCGAGCTCCATAGAGAACAATTATTGAATGAAAAAAAAAAAAAAAGTTTAGAACACCACATAAAAGCAAAAAGAGGCGTTCATTCAAAAATAAATGTACGAGCAATATTTTTTTATTATCCTAAATAAACGTGCCAAAGTGAATGGCATCCATACGGTTACATGATCGCCTTATTTTGTTTTGTTTTTATCTGTAAAATTATAATGGATATTGTGTTCTTGTATATTCCATGAAATAGAACAAGAATCCGTAAACTGGGGAATTGAATACTAAATATAGTTTATTGAAAAAAATAATATGGAGAATCAATTTACAGTGTATGCTGGCATAATAATTTAACGGACAATACAAAAGGCTTGAGTAGGACACTTGTACCACAGTGATTAAAACCTAACATAAGATCAATCTAATTCTAATACCTTAGATGATTTTAAGATATAACTAATTTCCTTTATATTTTTATCCTATGTCTAATTGGGATTTCAAATCCAATTACCAAGACAGGTAAAGGATCATGTAAATATATAGATGGATGCAGCCTCTTCAATGTCAACATGCAGACTCCTTTATCAAAATTAAAAAAAAAGATACTTTAAGGGAAAAACATGAGCATTTACAGACAATTTCATTTACCGGCATGGTGCAAATGGCAAGAAATATGAATAGGCTATTTTATATTCTAATAATAGCACTGTCAGGTCATTATAAAAAGTATAGCTTTTCGAATGAACAATATGTTTGGGAAATGGGAGATTTTAAATTGTCAGATATCCCTGCAACTTTCTGTTCTTCTGTTAAAGTGCAAAATGCCACACACATCAAAACTGAACTAGTAACAGAACGAGAACTCTACAATGTTGCTGAAGTCTGACAAAAATCTGGATTGCAACTACAACAGCTGTATGGTTTCCAACACAGATGTGCCAGATAATCTATAGGAATATAACTACTGAGGTCTATGAAGCAAAGACTCAACAGAATATCCCTTTTCATCCCTGACAGTCTCTTGTACATTCTGTGCAGCTATTCGTAATATATATATATCTCACACTTGACACTTTTGTTAAAAATTAATGAAACAAAGCTGCTTCCACAGGTGAAGGTGAACACGTTTGCAGAGGAACACTTAGCGCTTTTTCTGTGCAGGTCACAATGTCCGGTACTTCACTGTCGACATGAACATAAAAAGACATTGTTATCATAAAGCATGTTTACATATAGAGTTCCTGACAGTTCCAACACACTTAGATACATCCATCACATTCCATTACAGGGCCGCTTGCTGTCTTTGCTTGGACTCTTCACATCCATCTATTGAGAGAACTAACTCAATTTAATGTCAGTAACATTTAACAATTCTGAAGAACAGTGTTCTTAAATAAGACAGTTGCATCTTTACATAACTGTATGTGCCTGATTTTCAGTTTTTGGCATATCTTTCCATGTTTTTTTTTAACAATAACCGAGCTTTAACATAATATCTTACATGTTTTGTTTTTTTAACATTTAAGACACTAAAACATGTATGACAGTCTGCTTGAGCAAACCAAATTTGCATTAATACTTCATCAACTCACAGAGAATTACAGTTATTACAGAGACATCCACATTATGTCCGCAGGCCTCGTTTCCAAGCTTGATTGGAATGCTCATGGGTTTAAAGAAATGTTCCCTTTTTAACAGAAAACAACAATGCATGGTATGGATATGACATCCTGGTTAACTCCACGTATCACATGTATAGACAGTATTGTGTCCACCAGCTGAAGACACTTTTTTGATCCATTTACATTGATGATTAACAGTGCAGAAGGTCCAGTCTGGGTGATGAGGGCACTTCTGTCAGGTGAATTTATTTAAAACCAAACAAACAAAAAGAAACACAGCAGCCATAATAGAATACACGTCTAATATTAAATGACCACAGTCAGCTTTGTTCATACCAAAAACAGCAGCTGATATTAAAGGAAAAACTGACTCGTACCATTCATCATGTGTCCCCTCAGTAGTTGATGGACAAGAGACACTGAAGGTCTGGTGGAAATATTTCATCTGCGGAAGAATGAGCCATGAATGCTGGTCCAGTCAAGTCTTGAAGGAGATGCAGTGTTGAGGTGAGTTTAGTCTTGCAGCCATTTGCACTTTAGCCCAACTGTATTCAGTGCAATCCCAGTGAAGACCTTGGCGCCCCCAAATTATCTCAGTGGGGCTCCAGAGAGCTATGTTCTTCTTGCGGCAGCGTGCCATTGGCCTCCACGAGGCTGTCAATCCCCAGATAACCTAGTAAAATCTCACTTCGGCGGTGGGAAAGGTTCAGAATGTCCTCAGCCAAGGACTGAGCAGAGGAGAAGCGGACCTTGTCGTGATCAAACATGTCCTTAAGATACTGCACAATTTGTTGCTGTAGTGAAAAGGAGAGAAAGACGTTCATACATGTTGGTTCCCGTTTACACAAACATTTTCCCTAGCCTAGTATAGACGAGTATTACACCTGATCTTACCTTGAAGATAGTGCAAACTTCACTTAGATGCTGCCTGGGACCCAAAAATCCAAAAGCTAAAACAGGGCTCACATGTTCTGATATGACATAAAAATGGGAGATGAAGCCATCAGGAACCTGTAGAGATGGAAACAGGAACCTGCCGTCAAAACCTACTCCGTTATGTTGTTCAGAAGATGCATTCACCAGTTCAAGCTCACCATAAGAAGACGCCTTTTTGCTTTAAGGACAGACCAGCAAGCCGTTGCCAGAGCCTGAGAAAAAAAAACACAAGTCCACTGTTAAAATAACCCGCAGGTGTTTAGGTGTGTGTCTGTGCTCTGTGAGCATATGCATGTGTGTTAATTAACCGTTTCTTTGAAGCTGTCGGACAACCAGCGGTTCCTCAACACAGCGACTACTGACGAGGGAGGGCTTTCCAGGTCTTCAAAGGCATCCATCAGGATGAAGTCCAGCACGATATCAAAGAAGTTCATAGAGACCACCTGCAGGGAAAACAAGAGCAAACACACTTTGTTCAATACAAAAAGGAATCCCACATCCTTATGACATTTGAATGTGATTCAACTAGATACCACCCGGTGAAGAAAATGTCTAATAAATGTATCTGCGTGTGTGAGTTTTATAGTGTTACTCACCCCTCGGCCCTCCAGCTCCATTTTTGTGACGGGCCATGTTTCATCTCTCTGAGTATAAAGCAGCATGTCTTCATAGCTCTCCAGGAAGGCTTTGGGACTCTGATGTAAAGAAGCAAAAGCCAGAACAAACAAAAAAACAGGAACTGCTTAGTTACAACTGTAAAAGTATATGCCTTTAAAAAAGAAAAATATATACTGACAACCCAAAGAAATAGAAAGTTTACTTTGTTAGCTTTCACCATCAGCCCAGTAATCATCTGCTTTCCGGTCTCCATAAAGAACGTGCGATGGGTTTCATCTAACAAAAGAACCTGTAAAACAATATTTTTAATTAGGCCAAATACTGTACAACGATTCAGTCGCTCTGTTTGCAACGGGCTCGTGCTGCATATTTGATTTGAGCTAAAACAGACCTGGAATGCCTGCCTCACACAATGTAGCTTGGCAAGGTAGTCTTGGTCCCCGTAACATTCAAGTAAATCAGTCCTGTTAAGAGGCGAGAGACATAAAACTCAAATAAACCGTATTTTTTCCCCCCCTGTTATTGTATGCTGATAGCAGTGTGAGAAGATTGTTGTTCAGAGACTTGGTGTCAAGCTCAGGAGGTCAGTGTTCCCTTATATTTACCTCAGGGATCTGTAGTACACCTTGTTTTCCCGGACCAGACACATTGCTTCTTCGTAAAGAGCTGCTGGCTTAAGTGGCTGATATACATTTTCTAGAGACATGGCATCAAACAGCTGTGCAAAGAAACAAGCAAGAGCTCAAAAGAAAAGCAGCAACTATTATATGTGGGGGGTCAATGGTTGTTGAACTATCAGTATTTATAGTAACTGAGAACTGAACTGACCTCTGCAGCTGAGAAGAAGGAATCATCAGAGGAAATAGTAGTCGCATCATCATCTCGTAATATGTGGAAACTCTCGACCTGAGGCAAGGTAAGTGTTCCTTCACTCTCTTGGGGAAAAAAAAAAAAAAGAGAAGACACTGGCTGAATGAACATACATACAGTTGTGTGCCTTTGCTGGATGTCCTGAGTCCATCTTGATAGATTAAGTTTTGAACAGATTGATGTGAATTTTAATGACCCATGTTCGATTTTGTGAACCTGTGCATTACAATCTGATATTCTATCTGAATAAACACACAAGTTCACTCCTCTGAGACAGGGACCTTCATGGGGACATGCATAGTGATAAGCACCAAACTCTGCCAATGAAAACCTCAAAATGACTCTTACCAAAGTCTGCTAAGACACTGTCTGTTGGGATACTGCTGCCAAAATCTTCTTGTAGATGATACGCCCGGTGGAGTAGTGTCTCCAGCTTCTCAGCAAATACTTTGTTACGTGTTTCAGTCTGTAATTGCAGCAAGAAGACAGTTAAAATATCTCTGAAGCTAGCTAAATGTCATACTATATAGTAATCATTGTAATGTCATTGCAGTTTAAATTGCAATTTAATTATTGTTGTGGTATTGTAACATAAAAAAACACTTTCAAACTGTATTGTCTTCTACTTGAGAGTGATGATTACCACAGGAAATTCTGCACATGCTGCCCCCTGCAGAGCGAGGCTGTTGTTGCTGGAGGTTGAGCGGGTATGATGGCGAATATTCAAGGCCTGTTCCCACTTTATTAAAGCCTCCTCAAACAGCTCCATCCCTGAAAAGACCAAAAAAAAGACCTGAACACTGAATCATCCATTATCTAGCGCAGAGGATTATCTTCAGCTTTATGTTGGAAAGCTCATTATTTTTATTGGTATACACTTGTAATGTCCACTGATTGATACCGAAGAGGCTAAACTGAGTTGCTTGAATTACTATAATGCTATTAAGATATGCTGTATTAACATCTTCATATTAGTCAACATAAGAGTTTCTGTTCCATCATCTTTTTTACGTACCTAAATACAAAAGTCATATTTTTCTTCATTAAAAAATAAATAAATAAAAGATTTACCCATTAAATAAAGATTCTCTGCATTTGCATCCTCTGCTGCTGTGGGCTCTTCAGCCACAGGCTCTGCCTCCCATGGCGTGGATGGATTGGCAGATTGATTTGGAGAGCTTGGAACACGCAACTACAGAAAGAGGACACATTAGAAATGTTAGGGAATCATGAAACCTCCAAAATGAGCAAATATTGGGAGGGAAAAAAAACTGACAGAGGCCAGGCTGTGTGAAGAACTTGAGTGTTTACTGGGAGCCAGAGACGAAATTCCACTCAAGGTGTCATTGCTCCGGGTGCTGGGACTCATCACCTGTCGGCCACTTACTGAAACTGTACAAAGAAAAACATCCATTTTTTACTCCATGCAAAAATTCTACTTGCATAAATGATACAAACTCCAATATATTTTTACAGTTTACCTCTCTTTAATGAAGAGGGCCTCCCTGTCTTTAACAGTGCTTCAGGAATTCCCACAGTCTTCTGACCTTCCTTTGCTTTTATCGCCTGCTTTCTTTTTCGCCCTCGCCTTTTTAGCTGATGAGCAGTGAGAGCCAGAGCAACACTGCCCAGTGCAGTGGCAAATAACACTTTCCTCAAGCTTGGGGTAAGCTTTAGCTGAGAAAATACAGACTGTGGGCAGGAAAGTAAAAGACACAGATCTGTTAATCATTCATTGAGCAACTGTTGTTTTATATATATTATTAGTTTAAAAAAAAAAGTATCTACATAAGAGAGCAAACAATATGTGTGTATCACGATGTAAATGATGATGGTTCTGTATTTAAAATGGTTTACCTGTCCGAACGTGGAATAAAGGAACACGGGGATTTCCGCTACGGTCATAGCCAAAGCCTGGGCAATGGACATGCCTTCTGCTTGTCTGAGGGACATCTCAGAAAATAAAACCCCACTTGTCCAAAGTTCACTGAAGTTCCGAGCGACTGGGATCAGTCGGCTCTGGGCTCGGTGAGAACGGCTCTGTCGTCATCTACTCCCAGGGTGGGACTTCACAGGGGTCCGGTGTCCACCTCCACATCTGTCACCCTTATATTACATTAGAACTGCGCTGGTGAAGACGTGCAAATGGAAAAAAGTAGTTAGTCTCACAACTCGTAAGGTTGAACGAACTTGTCACTGCTTGAGGTTTAATCAGGACAAAAATCAAGATAAGAAGCAGACCAGGAAAAGAGCATGTCAGTCTGGAATGCCTGGCCCAGCCTCCCACTCAACACACATTGACAACATGTTCTTTAGTGCGTCTTTAAAATCAAACCACCGTTCATCCCCATTAACCCAAGTTCTAATTAAAACAACCACAAACGTGTAAAGTACAAACTGGACCTGCTGGTGGTGGGCTTGATGCCAAACCAAGCACTTTCGATTCAAATGACCGCAAAGGAATTTAAAGATTTCCATTCCTACGTAAAACATATGTATGCATATATTGCACAGTCTTTTAAAAGGTGTTAATGAAAAGTAAAAACCAAGCACCGAGAAGTTTGAAACCCCTTCACAGCCAGCACGCTAACGATAGCCCGCAGGTGTGGCTAGCGTTAGCGTGTCTGTCACTCCCCATCAAATCATCATCCCGTCAACCCTGACGACCGAGCGGGTTTAACCCGACGTGTTAAAGGCTTCGGGGGAGACTATAACCAGCTCACGGTCGGCGCCGCTAATAACATAATCCGACAGGCACGTTCATACCGGGAGCATCCGATCCATTAAACAAGGGCATCCCGCGAGCTGCACACTAGCTTGGCTCAGGTGGGCGGTTTTTGTTTTTTTTCTTGTCAACGCCGGGTGATTGACGTGTCTGCCGACCAATGAGAGGACAGATACCGACGTGACGCCCTGAGCTTTGGCCAATCAGGATGAAGCTTGCAGGAGCGGGCGGCTGCAGCTCGTCCAGTCTTCGGTTATGAAATGTGTCCTTTGGGTTAAATGTTTCCGAACTAAAGAAGAAATAACGAGGCGACGTTGTTTTGCAATTTAAAATTCGTTGCTTGTTTATTGTTTGCAGTGGCACGCTGAAAAAGAAACTGACACGTCCTTGTCTTTCTTTCAGTCATGATCCAACACACTACGATTTACTTTTTTTTTATTAAAACAGTATTATGTTTTAATGTGTGTTTATGGATTAAACCTTCTAGTTTTGGAGTACAATGAACGAACAATCGCCTATGAGGGAGATCAAGTTAACAATAATAGGGGACGCTCGCTTCCTAATTTTCAAAATAAATTCTCTCAAAGCCTTACTCTGCTGCTCCACCATTTTTTATTTATAAGAATAGGCACATTGCAAATTGCGTGAATGAAGTTACACAGGCGTTTTCGTTATGGCTCTTGAATCGTCATGTATGTTTCGGTGATAAAAGTCTTACCGGAAGTTTGAGTTCAAGTTCCAGGAAACTCTTCCAGCGTGAACGAGTGTGAAGTTCCTCAGGAAAACTCGGGATTTCTCGGCTTCAAACTATGGCTGATTCAAAGTCCGAGCGCTTTCGTCGGGAGCTTTTGTGAAAGTAAACCGCGAGTCGGTGGGGCTTCATCTACGGACGGAGAGTAACATGACGGAAAAGTTGTTATTCATCACGTAAACACGGCTTCGGGATAATGGACTGAAAGATGACGCCTGGAACTCTGGAGCGGAACTTTCTCTACTCCAGACATTGACATGAAACCTTTGGTGAGAATCACAATGTTTGGCGTGCATAACCCCGTCTTTTTTGATCTCCTCGCAATGGTTTATTTCTCTGTCAAACGCAGATGCTTCGTTGGCTCTGCCTGCTTAGCCTGAGTCTTCCTCTGTTGTTCTGGTTCGGATATGTGATCAGACGGGACGACCGGACCAGAGTTCTGAAAGGACCCGAGCTGAAGGGTTACATGAGGATCACACCTGGCAGGAAACATCAGGTGCGGGGGGATGAGCGCGCACACACACACACACACACACACACACACACACACACGACATCCGGTCCAGGTTTACAATGATCCCACTCATTCTAAGACAATTAAAGGAAAGGTCCTAACCTAAACGGTCTGACTCAGCTGGTTTCACATGTAAGTAGTCAAAATTGATCGGATAAATGCAAGCAGGTAGACTAATTCACACGCACAGACAAGCATACAGCGCTCACGTTCACACCTGAGGCCAATACACCTGCTCCTTCCCACCCCAAATGCAATGCTGCACCTATGGGAGGAAGACAGAAACCACACGGAGGGTGGGACGACGTGCAAGTTCTGCACAGAAAACCTGCAACCTTCAACAGCGCCAACGGATGCAGCCCCCCTCCCGCCCCTCGTGTCCTGGAAGCCTGTCAGGAAGCATCTGTAACAGCCTCCCGCTTGTGTCTTTCCTCAACAGTACCTGGATGTGCACTGCAGCCAATGTGCTCTGGTTTCTAGCTCCGGGCAAATGCTCGGCTCGGGCCTCGGGGAGGAAATAGACAAGGTCCAGTGCGTGATCCGGATGAACAACGCGCCCACGGAGGGGTACGAGCGAGATGTCGGGAGGCGCACCCGCCTGCGCGTGGTGTCCCACACGAGCGTTCCCCTGCTGGTGAAGGACGAGCTGCACTACTTCCACCGGGCGGCAGACACCACCTACGTGTTCTGGGGCCCCGATAGGAACATGAGACGAGACGGGAAAGGACAGATCTTCAACGCCCTCCTGAAAATAGCAAAGAAATATCCCAAAGTGAGAATGTACACTGTGACCAGTGAGAAGATTCAGTACTGCGATCAAGTGTTTCAGAACGAAACTGGAAAGAACAGGTACAGCGACAGTTCAGCATGGGGACATTTTGGAGCATTATTTATTTTTGACAGAAAAGCTACCGTAATTTTTATTCATTGGATTGATCTAACGACCTTTTCTTTTCCTGCTCCTCCACACTGACCTAAAAATAACATAAAACCAAATGGTCATGGGAGTGGATATTCTCTTTCAATATGTACAATCATGTCGTAGATTCTTATGTTTTACTGACTCTACTTTGAACTGATGTGGACGCTGTAGGAAAATTAAGTTTATGCATATTGGGAAAGTGTAGTACTTTGGTGCTCTTGCTGCTGTGCCTTTATCACCCACAACCAAGGTTTGAGGCCCAGTGTTTGGCTTTCCCCGCAGCCTCTTATGTTCCGGTTTATTCTTAGTCCTTTCCTTTGTGCGATAACTGGATCCTGCAACACTGGGGCCGATCTCTCCTCCGGTGGTTGGGAAGGTTTAGCTCTCCCTTCAGCAGCTGTCCACAGCTGTGTCCTCCTAACACCAGGGGTTGAAGAGCCCCCCCGCCCCCCCCCCCGCCTGGGTGATAATGTAGGCCAGGTGCTCCCATGGCTGGGAATATTAATGGACCCTCATTTTCTTTTGGCTCTTCACCCAGAATGAAGACGGGAGCGTTTCTCAGCACAGGATTTTTCACCATGATTTTGGCTATAGAAGCGTGTGACAGCATCCAGGTCTACGGAATGATCGACGATAACTACTGCAGGCGAGGCGCCGTTTTATCACATTTACTTGAGTTCTAGTTGTTTTTCTTTTTTTTTTTTTTTTTTTTTCAACTTTCAACTGGTATTTCACAGCCGAGAGAACCGCAGCCTGGTCCCCTACCACTACTACGAGAGGGACCGCATCGAGGAGTGCAGGATGTACAAGGTCCACGAGCACATGAAACGCGGGGGCCACCGCTTCATCACAGAGAAGGCCATCTACGCCAAATGGGCGACGCGGCACAAGATAACATTCAAACGCCCTGCCTGGAGTCTCTGAAGGTGTAAACACCAAGATACCCACAGGCATAGTAATGGTCTCTTTTTTTAAATATTGTTCTCCAGGACTCTGAAGCTGTTTTTAAAGATGATCATCATCTTCTGCCAATAGGCAGACAGAAGGACTTCTCCTCTGATGGGCGGCAGCGGACAGATAGTATGTCTTTGTGCCTTCGTCCTCATTTTCGTTTTGCACAACAGTCGCGGTGCGGCGAGGACATCCCGTATTGTGCAAGGAGGTTCTGGGTTTGATTCCAGCGCAGGCCCTTCTGTTTGAAGTTTGGGACCGACTCCAGCATCCATCAGGGCAGCAGCACAGCACAGAGTTCTTTGTTTTTTAGAAGACGAAGAAATTCTCAACCCGGCGGTCAAATATTTTATTTAGCGGGATTGAAAGTAAGCATGGTTGGGCCTTTGTACTGTATTTTCCTGCCTGTTTGTATTTAGTATTAACAGTGTAATTTTTTTTTTTTTTTGCTAGACTAACTCCAAAGACTGTAATCGTTGCACTACTGAGCAAACCGCTGTGTCAAAGCGGGCACATGTCAAAATGTGACGTGTCCACTGTTGAAACTTGAACGTCAGCTCGGCCGCTGCCCAGCACCGCTGGGCATAAATGTGAATAAACTCCTCACGATAATGCAATCACATTTGTATTTTCTGAATGTGAAAATATCTTTCTTGCCCATTGAAGTAACTTTAATTCAATTCTGTTGCAGCGGGGGACCTAGATTCCAGATGTTAGATGTTAGAATTGTGAACTAAGGGGTCAAAAAACTGATGGAAAAGTCAAAGTAGGTCAATATTTCGACGAAAAAGTCACAATTACATGTTAATATGGGACAAATATGACTGCACACGCAAATCTGGTACATTTTAAACATGATAGATTGAGCATGAAAGGATACATTTTAGCATTTAGTATTTTTCTTTTATCATTATTGAGAACTGATTTCTATGACACAGATGGCCGAAAGATGTTTTCCCGTTGTTTTTTTTTTTTTTTTTTTGGGTTATTTTCACTGTGATGAGGGGGCGTTGCGGTGACGTCACCCAGTGCTGCAGGATGGTGGCGGATGAGGAAGGAGAGAAACATTCGGCACCACAAAAGGCCACGAAACGGTAAAACTCCACGGCTCGCCCGTCTCCCGTGACGCATGAACGAGAGTTTGTTTGTTTTTTGTTTTTTCTTTGCCCGAATTCACACCCTTATTGACGCGGCCGAGGCGGATCGTGACCATCTATGCCCGTGTTGGATCGGATCTCTTTAAGGGGGGGGGGGGGGGGTATTTTTCCTCATCGCTTGTTTTCCAGCGTGGATGTGGTTGGAGGCATTGACCCAAAAACCCTTTTCTTTTGCGCTTTAGATGACCTGATTGGAGATAGGTCGGATTGAACCCCCCCGTGGTGGACCATGTCGCTGCCTGTTTGTCCTGTCAGATGCGATGACGCGCAGGCAGAGGGCTGGAACGTCTGATCCGAGAACATGGGGGTCAAACTCGGTAATAAGGTAACACCAGCCCAAGGCACCTCCGTTTTTTTGTTTTTTTTTTGACAATACAGAAGGTTTCAGTTTCCTTCCCTCACCTCTTTCTAATTGATGCTCCTGTTTGGGTGAATAATTAAGCACAATGAAGTGGAAGATCTGCGGCATGGCAGACTTAAAAACTTCATCTTTGCGTGAATGACAGGGCCGGCAGAGCCACAGGATGGTGATCGTGGTGGCCGCCTTCATCCTCATGACCCTCCTCATCTTCTGTGGCTCCAACAATGTCATCGAGGAAGTCTACTCCAACTTCCACGTGGCCATCAATAACGGGCCCGGGGCCACAAACCTGAAGAAGTGGCCTTGGAAGGGTGGCTACGTCGCAGTTCACGGGAACAAGGTACTGCACGCCTCCGTGGGTGTGGGGCTCGACCATCGCACGAATCCAACTCATTTCTGTGGCTCTTCCTTGACTAGAACATGTCCCTGCATTGCCACCACTGCGCGCTGGTGACCAGCTCCAGCCACGTCCTGGGCACGGGGGCGGGCGCAGAGATCGACCGCACCGAGTGCGTGATCCGCATGAACGACGCCCCCACCTTGGGCTTCGAGGCCGACGTCGGGAACCACACCAGCCTGCGGGTCGTCGCCCACTCCAGCGTCTTCAGGGTGGCCCGGAAAATGCCCGAGTTCCTCCACCGAGCGGTCGGTAACCCCGCGATCATCTTCTGGGGACCCCCGAACAAGATGGCGAAAGAGGCCAACGGAAGCCTGTACAGGCTGATCCAGAGGGTCATGGCGTACAGCAGGCTGTCCTGCTACACCATCACCGCCAGCAAGATGCGCAGGTTCGACAACCTCTTCCACACCGAGACGGGGCGAGACAGGTGAGCGCACGCCCCCCCTCCCCTCGAAAACGTACCCTCCGGAAGAACGCCGCCGCCACCGATCGTGACTTCTTTGCTTGATTTTCTCACATACTCAGGCAGAAATCTCACTCCTGGTTGAGCACGGGCTGGTTCACCATGGTCATAGCCATCGAAATATGCGACAACATCAAAGTTTACGGGATGGTTCCCCCCAACCACTGTGGGTGAGTGTCAACGCGGGGGTTATTTTCAACTGGAAAATGTTCTAAACAGTCGTGAAATCCCCCCCCCCCCAGGAAACAAACAGGAGAGAAGAAGGTTCCCTACCACTACTACAAGCCCAGGGGTCCCGACGAGTGTGTGACTTACACCCAGCACGAAAGCAGCCGACGGGGGAACCACCACCGCTTCATCACCGAGAAACTGGTGTTTGCACGCTGGGCTAAACAGTACAACATCACCTTTGTTCATCCCTCGTGGTGACCGGAGTGTGGGGGAAAGCACAGCCGTCACAATATCTTAGATCACGTATAGATTTATTATATTCCCAAAGTTCCCCAAAGCGGCTTGTACCTGGAGATTCCACCACAGCAACTGTTATGGAGTTAAATATACGTGCTGGAGCTGACATGTACACAATACATCAGCCATTTTGGGATTTAAAAATATAATAAACCTGGTCTGGATCAAAGCACAGACTTTAAAACTGTTTTATTATGTGTTTAAGTGTTAATGATAAAGGACCCAGTGACAGCTCTCTATTCCCAGTCCATTTAAAACTCAGCATTTATAACCAGACTTTTCTTTTAAAACTATTTCAGCACAACTTTATGCTGGACACGACCTTTTATCATGAAATGCTACACTCTCGACATTAAACCTTTTACCTCAGAAGCGTTTTAGAGCATGCAGTTGATATGGTTGTGTTGTATTCCAGTATGTCAGTCTGTGGGTTGGACCATTTAATCCAATTGCATTTTGTAATAAAGGTGTCAGATTGTTAATTTGTTTTTTTCTTTTTCACGCAATCTTACTGCAGGGAGACCATTATTGAACAGTGAGTCATGCACACACACATCTGCATAAAATCCTAAAATCCAAACATGTGGACATTATTTATGTCAGTAAATAGCCAAAAATGTTGTTCTCGAAGGAATCTAGCAGGTCGTGCAGATGTCAGATTCATTTACTATTGTGCACTTTCCTCCATGTTTCCCAGCAGTTTTGGAAATCTTGGGGTTAATATCCCTCCTGACCTTCAGACACACAGCCAGAGCTTGTCACATGAAGCCGTACTTTGTTCATGTGGTCACCGGAAAACTTCAGTTATAATTGAAGAATGTGTATCTCACTGAACAGCAGTTCATACTGATACCAAATACAAAAGACATTGCAGATGTGTCTTCGTAACTCTGAACAAAACTGACAAAATTTCCTTTCTGGGTTATATTTTCCTCTCCTCTTCTGCAATGACTAACTATCAATCCATTTCTATTCAACACCCACTCAGGACCGGTAACTGCCTTTAAGACCAGCAACATTATTCCATTGAATTTTATATAAACGCCCAGGTTTCCAGAGAAATTATATCAATATCTTAAAAATAACTTTGTCAATTCATGCAGGCTTTTCAGGGGAAAGACCACCATCTAGTGGTGGAATTGAAACACTGTCATTGATGTCCACGACAATACGGTGTCACATTAAACACGCAGAAAATAAGTGCAAGTCGATCCAATTCCACAGAATTCCTCATATTTATATTTTACTATGTACAATCCTTACACAATCGTTCAGACTGTGAAACAACACTGGCAGGTTTCTGGGAGCAAATATGAAAATGTTCAAGCCGGAAAGTCCATTATTGACTGTCTGGTAAACCAGCGGATGCATGTGAAAGGGCTGCTTCAATTTTTGATCTCAGCCCTGACATGGACACCAAGATGGCCTCCTGTTGAAAATAAGATTAAAAAATTCAGGTTGTGCTCTATACGATACTAAAGAGTGTGGATTTTATTTTAAGTCCTTACCTCGGTGCGGATGGTCCTGCTGCCTTGGCTGGGGCACGTGTTGAGGTAAAGGTCAAACAGACAACTGGGGTCCGTTATATCAAGGTTTTGATCAGCATCTACACTGGCTTCTAATCCCTGGAGACCACCAAAAACCACCAGAAGGTGCCTGGAACGGTGTAAAGAAACTTTAAATTACGCAACCGAAACGTTTGAAAGGAAAATGCCGCCACAGTAAATGTTCCCAGGCTTCCTTTCCTGGCAGGCGTGAGCTTACTTGAACGGGGGCACTGTTGTTTGGTCCAGGTTGGTACCTCTTTCTGATGTACCAATGGTCACATCGTATCCTTCTTTAAACTGACTCTCGGTGAAAACTGCGCCTGAATCAAAACGAAGGATGGATCAACGAGACTGGCTCCAATCCTCAAGACTTGTCTCCTAATTGTTGGGGTGTTCCAAAATAATTGACGCAATATGCACGAGTAGGATGCGATGAGTGGTTTAGTCTTACTGAGACAGGAAGCCAGACGGACGGTGTAACCCCAGTAGAGTCCTCCTTCTGTCCTGGGCACGTGAGGAGCCACCACCACACCTTTGCAGTGCTTGCTCTCTGAGGATGATGGACAGACGCGCTGACGGGCTACTCGACTATCACGGAAGGTCATGAATGAACCGAGACCTGTTAATAGGGCGTACGCCGCCTGGGTGTGCAGTTGATGCAAATTTACCAGAGCTGTGTGTCTGACTCAGCTGAACGGTCACTCGAAGACCTGACTGCAGCTGCTTGTCAATGCGGACGTCCTGTGGGAGCAGATTGGCACAGTTCAGACAAACAAACGGATAATCCGAGAGACAATTCCATTCTCATTCACTCACTCGGGGGGAAGAGTGCTATTTGCATGCAGAGAAACGATGACAACATTTGTTCGGCTTTGGATCTACTATCTGTAAACTCATCATAATAAAATAATTTGTTAGGGACTGAAAATGGAACGTTTGCCATTACGAAACTGAACACATCTCCACTTGTCATGGTCTCTATACCAGGCGGACGAACCCAAACAAACCCTCACCTTTCTCATCCCACAGTTCACCAGCGAGCCTTGTCCTGGTTTGGTCGGTCTGTCAAGGACAATCCCCTCGCGATATTCGGATTCGTCATCGGTCCTCATGTGATGAGGGCTGTCTAACGGGTTTAGCAAACCTTTCCAGAGAGAATAAAAGAAAAGCTACATTTTGTTTTTCCTGGGGTTTTTTTTTTTTTCCAATTTTACAAAAAGGTTGATGTTGTCATGTGAGCTCATGTTTGAGGGAACAGGGACTTTAATTTACCAGCATACTGTAGATCATGATGCTTCGGGAAAAACCACTTGCGGAGATACCTGAGAGAAACAAGCAAATGAATAATAATTAGAATACACAAATGGCATTGGTGATTTTATGATTATAACAAATGAACTCACTGAGGACATTCCAGGTATTGAAGTATTCTAGCAAGTTGAATACAAGCATTTCCCTTCTTTCCAACACCTTTAAACTCCCCTTCAACGCTCCTGCGAGACAGATAAAGCGTAAAGGATATAAGGAGGAAACACGATTACAAAGTTGTAACACAGCTGATCTTACTTTGAGTCCTCCCCGTCTTCATCAAACACTATAATTTCATCGACACAAAAAACAACGCAGGCGCGGGCAATCTGTCCAGCCAGGTATGTTCGGAGTTCAGGGGACTGAGCGTTGTCCAAGACAGAACCGGGGACAGCCACACTCACTGTGGAAGCTCGACCTGTGGGAGACACCCAGAGACACCCAGATCACATGACTGCACCTTTCACAATGTGGGCCAACACCTGCCTTTCGAAATAATAGTGATCTCACCTTTTTTGTTTTGTTTTTGTTCGAGCTTTTCTTTCTCTGCAGCCTCTTCCCTTTTCTGCTTTTCCAGCTTTTTTAGGAGCTTGGCTTCTTTTCTTTGCTTCTGCGTCTCCTTTACTGTGTTGGAGAAATAATAACTGTTACTATCAAGCATAGTATAAATAGAGAGCAACACGCTTTTTTTTAACAAATTACATTTACACAAAAAATAAAGTTGAGCATACTATTACATTAGGGAATTAAGACGATATTCAAAGTTGTCAAACCATATTATTAAACACGGATGACGGCTAACGTAGCATTAGCTTCCCCCTTACTCACGTTCAGTTTTCCGTTTCTTCCAGTCTATCCTTTCCTCTGGCTGAAACAAAGAAAACATTTATATGTTGTAATGTACATGAAAAGATATATATGCGGTAAACGGTACCTGTGAGGCCACGATTTTTTGTTTTTTGGCTGCAATACCAACAGACATTTTAACAAACACGTGAAACCTGTATACTACCGGGTTGTCTGCACCCTTTCAAATTAAAATACATATTCAGTTAAAACTGGGCTTTCAACAGGAATTAATATTTATAATAATGTAGTGATTTTTTAAACAAACAAGACAATTACAGATTTTAAAAATTGTCAAAAAGTTGAGCACTTTGAAAAAAAAAAGATTGTTATCAAGGAGTGTAACCAGTCAAAACCAGTGATGAGTGAAACAAGTTCCAAACCCCAGAGAAAAATGTTTTATTGGCTCCAAAGCAGTTTAGTGGCAGGTTCTCAATTACTTTTCATGAAGTTTGTGTATCTTGATTTATAATCAGACAAGTGCAAAAATATATTTGAAATTAAACTAAAGGTAAATGCTATTGACCTTTATATACCAGACTTTGACAACATCACATTCAGGAAAATACAACATGGCTTATTTGAAGAGAAGCAGCAGATGAGAGCTGATGAGGGCTCAGATCATCAGTATGGGACTTGTTCACTGTCCTTGACTCCACTTTCTCAAGATGTCAGCTGCAGCGTCCAGGGTTGAGTCCTCCTGTGTGATCAAAGTGAAACGGGTCAGGTAGGAAGAGAAAACCCACATCAAACTAAAGTCATTGGATCTACCTTCACGAAACAGAATCTGATGTATTTGTCAAACTCTTTGCCATGCTCTGGACTGTAGAAGGCACTGACAGGAATGGTGGCCAAACCCTGCACAGAAAAAAACATGCAAGTGTGATGAACCACCATTTATCACAGAGAATACAGGGGACCTGCCATTTTTAATAACGTCAATAATGCACGTACCTTCTCTTTAATTAGCCATTTAACAAATTTAAAGTCTTTGGCTTCACCTTCACAGCTGGGGTCATCATAGTCCACCTCTGTTAACAAACAGGAGTCAAGGTATAATCGATTCTTCTACATCTAGCATGTTGTTGAATGATACAAGTAGATGTTTGCTGGACTCTCACTAATGGACGAGAAGTCTGCCGTCATAAAATATCCTCCCTCTGGCATGATGGGCTTCAAACCCACGCTCTCCAGCAAAGAGGCCAGTTTGTTTTTCTTGTGGTGCAACATGGCCGGCAGCTGCTGGAAGTAGCTCTCTGGAGTCCCAAACACCTCGTACTCCCTGTCAAACCCACGAGCTACAGCTTCCTGGTCAAATACAGGAGAAATTCTCATAGTCAGAGAGAATCATAGAGAATCATATTTGCATGACCACAGAAAAAAATATTAAATGTACACTTATCATTCTGTGCAGCCTAGAGCAGAACCAAAAAAACTTCTTCTGGTTTGGAACATCAATAAAGGTACCTGAGCAGGAGTAGCACAGTGGTAAACTGTGTTCTGATGGATGGTTTTCATGTGTTTTATAATATGTCCAGAGCTGATCGCCCAGCCAACCTGAAGAGAGAATCAAGAAGCACCGTAAGGCTGTACATCGAAGAGCAACACTTTAAAATATGCAGCCAGAAATTCTGAGGTGTACCTTCCAGCCAGTGGCACTAAATGTCTTTCCACCACTACCAACGGTGATGGTTCTCTCCCACATCCCAGGTAGGCTGGCTGTCAATGAATCACCCCCACTGTTAAACCAGCATAGATACATGCAGCAGAATTGCTTTTGTGTATTACTCACCGATCTTCACGTGTTTGGCTCCATCATACGTCAGCCACTCGTACACCTCATCGCTGATGCACAGCACATTGTGCTTGATGCACAGATCAGCGATCATTTGAAGCTCTTCTGTCTTGTAAACCTGCCGTTTAGGCAAATTAACGGAGAGTTGGTATTTAAAATAACAATGGTGGTCATGTTATATACCCGTAGAGATAATGTATTATAATTCATAAGTGATCATTATCTCAGGCATCTCACCTTGCCTAATGGGTTGTTGGGGGTGTTGATCACAATTGCTTTTGTGCGAGGAGTGAATTTACTGGCCAGCTCCTCAGGAGAAAGAACCCAGTCTGCACTCGTCAGGACAGCACCGTCACCTTTCTTACATACAACAAACACACATTTTAGTACTTTAATAAAGGTACGCCTCTTAAATGAATGGTGATCTCACTCACTGGCCTCAGAGGTATGTACACCGGCTTTCCTCCTGCCATCATCACCATGGGCTGATAGCAGTCAAAGAACGGTTCAACAATTATGACCTGAAATAAATTTTACAGTCATAGTAAGATATTACATCTCAACTTTTCCTTTGTCATCTTGAGGAGATTAGTGTACCTCATCCCCTTCATCAACCAGAGCTTGAAATGCAGAAAAGAGAGCCTGATAAGCTCCAACTGTCACCAGGATGTCCTCCAGAGGATCAATCTCATGTCCAATTACGCGACTAAAGAACTTAGCCAGACTATTAACCAGAGGAATGTGGCCCTGAGCAGAGAAATAACCATTAATATTTCCTTTTATCACTGTGTCAGCGCACATTCTTTAATTTCGGATAAGGCAAAAAGAAGGTAAACATCTGTACAGTAAGTGGACAGAGTGGACTCACAAATGCTCGGGTGTACTGGTGCATCAGGGGTCCTTCATTCAAAGCATGACAGAAAGCCTCCTGAACAAACTTAGGAGGAGCAAAATCAGGAAAACCCTGTCCAAGATTGACTTTGCTGTAGGCAGCAGCTAACTGTGTGAATTCAACCCTGAGGGTAAGAAACATGGAGACCATATGAGAGGTGTTATCACAGTGACGCACAGGAAAAAAAAACTAAATCACTTTTGCCTCCCAAGAAAACTGGAGTTCAGTCCAGGAAACTTTGGACTTCATCGCAATCCAATTCCAGTTGACACCCTTTCACATGCATGTTCACGCATGTTTATGAGCTGGTTAATGTTATTGCTTAACTTAAACTGCATATCATTAGACAGTTAGAACCATTTATATTGAACATCTTTGACTAATTTGACACATTAACTAACTTACCTTTACCTAAGATTTTAAAGTAATTCGAAGCTTTGATGCCACACTTAATATTACTGTGAAATAAGAATAAGAATCCCGTTGTTTCTTGCTACACTTAATCCTTACCAAACGTTTTTATCGATTCCATTTGTTCTATTTGCATGAAGGCGTCTTGACATGATTGTTCTGCAAAAAAGAAAAAAAACATTTCAAGTAAAGCTTTTAACCTTAAAATGCATAATAAATCTAAAATAGTCTCCGTTAATCATAGCAGTACTGACCTTGTTTCGGTTTGCTGCTGACGAAAGATTCGAGAGACAGAATTCCTGATTATTCTCATCAGATGGTGAGCACTGCCTGAGAAGGCTTGGGCAGGGATCACAATGATGGATGGGTGGAAAATGGGAAATATATAAAAATAAATAGTTTACTTCCACAAATAAGACACCTCGTGAAGCTCCGCCCCCCAATTCCTTATGTTTTGATTTCACTTCCTGTGTGGGCGGAGCAAGAAAATAAGTGCGCCATACTCTGCAGCATGGATAATGTAGTTCTCTGACAAGTCAATAAAGGCATATGTTTTTCAGCTTACTCTATTTGTAATTATTTTATTATATTACTGTTTTCATATTTATCTGACAATCTATATGATGTTTTGGAGGGATATGATAGAAAAAATCCATGTGGAACGCCCCTCAATGAGGAAGACAACACCACAAATAATAAGACCCTAATAATGTGTTATAAATTATTCAAACCTGATTTAGAAATTATGCAACCCTGTTTAAATGGCACTGCCAAATTAAACTACTGGCAAAATAAACCAATATGATTTAAGAAGTCAAACAAAAGTTGAGCAAAGTGGAGGCTCCAAATTTTGGAGGACTGAGTCCTCCAAAGGAGACCTTTTTAGCATCTTTTCTTCGTGGAGCTCATCTGACTGGATCAGTTTCTTGACTGCACGTTGTTACCTTTTATACTTTACAATAAAACAAATGGGTGGAAATGCAGGGATGGGAAAACGATGGCACCATTAGGTTGTAAATCATGAAGAGGATAGTTTGTTTTGATGTAGGAAGAAATTTATGAAATGGAATTGGTTACTAATCAAACCAAAAATATATTTCTGAACATACAACCTCTCAACACAGAAGCAGTAGAATGTTCTCATGTTATTTCCTCAAAGCTTGTGACAGTAAGATCAAACCATTGTTTGCACAAAAGTAGAACGCTCTTCTGAAATACTTGATAAAAGATTTCAAGCTGTTTAAAGTCAGAGGAGTCACATACAACAAAAGGGTGTGTACGGCCATCTATAATCATTTTTCTTTTTCAAATGCATTTTAAACAGCATGTGTTTATATTACAGTCAGATTTGCTTATTCAGACATGTAACTGTCACACAAGCAGCACTCATATTGCTAAAACACCTTTTTTCAAGTCTTCTGGGAGCACCCTTCCTTTCTTCCGGGCCCTTGTCCGCTGCATCTTCTCTGCAAGGTTCCCGCTGAGCGCCGTCCACGTCTTCCTCTGAGCACACTTCTGCTCTTTCTTTTTCAAGGGATCTTTGACGCGGCTCGGCAGCTGCTTGTCGTTTGCAGTCAGTATGTGCATAAACCTACATGTACAACAAACAAGAGAAGAATAGAAGTTAAAAATGGTCAAGAAGTTGAGTGCTTTGAAATAAAAGGACAGTTATCAAGGAGTGTAACCAGTCAAACTAAACCAGTGATGAGTGAAACCAAAAAGACAAAAAGAAAAAAACAGAGAAAAAAGTTTTATTGGCTCCAAAGCAGTTTAGTGGCAGGTTTTAAATTGTTTTCATGAAGTTTGTGTATCTTGATTTATAAGTGCAAAAACATATTTGAAATTAAACTAAAGGTAAATTCTATTGAGTTTTATATACCAGACTTTGACAACGTCACATTCAGGAAAATACAACATGGCTTATTTGAAGAGAAGCAGCAGATGAGAGCTGATGAGGGCTCAGATCATCAGTATGGGACTTGTTCACTGTCCTTGACTCCACTTTCTCAAGATGTCAGCTGCAGCGTCCAGGGTTGAGTCCTCCTGTGTGATCAAAGTGAAACGGGTCAGGTAGGAAGAGAAAACCCACATCAAACTAAAGTCATTGGATCTACCTTCACGAAACAGAATCTGATGTATTTGTCAAACTCTTTGCCATGCTCTGGACTGTAGAAGGCACTGACAGGAATGGTGGCCAAACCCTGCACAGAAAAAAACATGCAAGTGTGATGAACCACCATTTATCACAGAGAATACAGGGGACCTGCCATTTTTAATAACGTCAATAATGCACGTACCTTCTCTTTAATTAGCCATTTAACAAATTTAAAGTCTTTGGCTTCACCTTCACAGCTGGGGTCATCATAGTCCACCTCTGTTAACAAACAGGAGTCAAGGTATAATCGATTCTTCTACATCTAGCATGTTGTTGAATGGTACAAGTAGATGTTTGCTGGACTCTCACTAATGGACGAGAAGTCTGCCGTCATAAAATATCCTCCCTCTGGCATGATGGGCTTCAAACCCACGCTCTCCAGCAAAGAGGCCAGTTTGTTTTTCTTGTGGTGCAACATGGCCGGCAGCTGCTGGAAGTAGCTCTCTGGAGTCCCAAACACCTCGTACTCCCTGTCAAACCCACGAGCTACAGCTTCCTGGTCAAATACAGGAGAAATTCTCATAGTCAGAACACATCTGTTGGCTCTTTTCTGAAATATTTAGAATATTATTTGTGTGCCAACAGAAGAAATATTAAATGTACACCTATCATATAATTCTGTGGAGCCTAGAGCAGAACCAAACAAAACTTCCTCTGTTTTGGACATCAGTAAAGGTACCTGAGCAGGAGTAGCACAGTCATATATTGTGTTCTGATGGATGATTTTCATGTGTTTTATAATATGTCCAGAGCTGATCGCCCAGCCAACCTGAAGAGAGAATCAAGAAGCACCGTAAGGCTGTACATCGAAGAGCAACACTTTAAAATATGCAGCCAGAAATTCTGAGGTGTACCTTCCAGCCAGTGGCACTAAATGTCTTTCCACCACTACCAACGGTGATGGTTCTCTCCCACATCCCAGGTAGGCTGGCTGTCAATGAATCACCCCCACTGTTAAACCAGCATAGATACATGCAGCAGAATTGCTTTTGTGTATTACTCACCGATCTTCACGTGTTTGGCTCCATCATACGTCAGCCACTCGTACACCTCATCGCTGATGCACAGCACATTGTGCTTGATGCACAGATCAGCGATCATTTGAAGCTCTTCTGTCTTGTAAACCTGCCGTTTAGGCAAATTAACGGAGAGTTGGTATTTAAAATAACAATGGTGGTCATGTTATATACCCGTAGAGATAATGTATTATAATTCATAAGTGATCATTATCTCAGGCATCTCACCTTGCCTAATGGGTTGTTGGGGGTGTTGATCACAATTGCTTTTGTGCGAGGAGTGAATTTACTGGCCAGCTCCTCAGGAGAAAGAACCCAGTCTGCACTCGTCAGGACAGCACCGTCACCTTTCTTACATACAACAAACACACATTTTAGTACTTTAATAAAGGTACGCCTCTTAAATGAATGGTGATCTCACTCACTGGCCTCAGAGGTATGTACACCGGCTTTCCTCCTGCCATCATCACCATGGGCTGATAGCAGTCAAAGAACGGTTCAACAATTATGACCTGAAATAAATTTTACAGTCATAGTAAGATATTACATCTCAACTTTTCCTCTGTCATCTTGAGGAGATTAGTGTACCTCATCCCCTTCATCAACCAGAGCTTGAAATGCAGAAAAGAGAGCCTGATAAGCTCCAACTGTCACCAGGATGTCCTCCAGAGGATCAATCTCATGTCCAATTACGCGACTAAAGAACTTAGCCAGACTATTAACCAGAGGAATGTGGCCCTGAGCAGAGAAATAACCATTAATATTTCCTTTTATCACTGTGTCAGCGCACATTCTTTAATTTCGGATAAGGCAAAAAGAAGGTAAACATCTGTACAGTAAGTGGACAGAGTGGACTCACAAATGCTCGGGTGTACTGGTGCATCAGGGGTCCTTCATTCAAAGCATGACAGAAAGCCTCCTGAACAAACTTAGGAGGAGCAAAATCAGGAAAACCCTGTCCAAGATTGACTTTGCTGTAGGCGGCGGCTAACTGTGTGAATTCAACCCTGAGGGTAAGAAACATGGAGACCATATGAGAGGTGTTATCACAGTGACGCACAGGGAAAAAAAACTAAATCACTTTTGCCTCCCAAGAAAACTGGAGTTCAGTCCAGGAAACTTTGGACTTCATCGCAATCCAATTCCAGTTGACACCCTTTCACATGCATGTTCACGCATGTTTATGAGCTGGTTAAAGTTATTGATTAACTTAAACTGCATACCATTAGACAGTTAGAACCATTTATATTGAACATCTTTGACTAATTTAATACAGTAATTAACTTACCTTTACCTAAGATTTTAAAGTACAAGCTTTGATGCCACACTTAATATTACTGCGTAATACGAGTAAAAATAGAATAAGAAATAGAATTAGAATAAGATTTAGAAATTGAATAAGAATCCTGTTGTTTCTTGCTACACTTAATCCTTACCAAACGTTTTTCTCGATTCCATTTGTTCTATTTGCATGAAGGCGTCTTGACATGATTGTTCTGCAAAAAAGAAAAAAAAACGAAAGCATTTCAAGTAAAGCTTTTAACCTTAAAATGCATCATAAATCTAAGAGTCTCCATTAATTATAGCAGCACTGACCTTGTTTCGGTTTCTACTGCTGATTCTAGATTCGAGAGACAGAATTCCTGATTATTCTCATCAGGTGGTGAGCACTGCCTGAGGAGGCTTGGACAGGGATCACAATGATGGATGGATGGGAAATGGGAAAGATATAAAAACAAAGAGTGCACTTCCATAAACAAGACACCTTGTGAAGCTCCGCCCCAAAATTCAATACAAAGGTTCTTTAGATAACAAACGTGGAAACTTTTTTATTCCATTAAAAAAAAAAAAAGATGTTGCAAGAGGGAGCAGTAAACCTGAGGAAAAATAAAGTGGAAAAGAAGTTGAACAACCCATGACGATTATACAATAATATAGCAAGAAAATAAGGTACAGACAATTAACACATTAAAAAAACCTTACAAATGAAATAAAATAATAGAAAAGGGACCCTTATACAAGGGGGGAGTAATAGGAATATCAGTCTTCTTCATTAAGAAAATATTTTAATAACTCATACATATTTTGTGCTTTTGTTTCAGTTATTAATTTTAAAGATTTTATATATCATCTAAATTCATTTGAAAAAACAATACATTTGGGGGATGGCTTTAGTGTCTATTTTTATGAATAAATAATTTGTCTAAACAGGATTATGTTTCAACAGAGTTCATCACTTGTTTTGTAAAATCATACTGAATGTTAGAGGGTCTCTCGTGAGAGAAGTTGGGATCTTTTTCTTTAACCATTTGTGAATGTCAAGCCAGAACCTAAGTACCACACCACAAGAGAAATAAAAAACATGATCCGTAGTTTCTATGTCATTTTCAAAGAATGAACAAATGTTATCATCAAAACTAAAACATTATCTGAGGAGTTCTTAAGAGATATAGGTTGTCCATCATATAGGTTGTTCATCAACCTTATGTTTTGATTTCACTTCCTGTGTGGGCGGAGCAAGAAAATAAGCGTTTATGTGGCTTATGTTTTTCATCTTACTCTATAATTATTTTATTGCTGGTTTTATATTTATCTAACAATCCATATGATGTTTTGGAGGGATATGGTAAAAAAATCAGTGAAGAACACACCTCAATGAGGAAGACAACACCACAAATAATAAGACCCTAATAATGTGTTATAAATTATTCAAACCTGACTTACGACTGGCTACTGGCAAAATACACCAATATGATTTAAGAAGTCAAAAGTTGAGCAAATTGGAGGCTCCAAATTTTGGAGGACTGAGTCCTCCAAAGGAGACCTTTTTAGCATCTTTTCTTCGTGGAGCTCATCTGACTGGATCAGTTTCTTGACTGCACGTTGTTACCTTTTATACTTTACAATAAAACAAATGGGTGGAAATGCAGGGATGGGAAAACGATGGCACCATTAGGTTGTAAATCATGAAGAGGATAGTTTGTTTTGATGTAGGAAGAAATTTATGAAATGGAATTAGTTACTCATCAAACCAAAAATATATTTCTGAACATACAACCTCTCAACACAGAAGCAGTAGAATGTTCTCATGTTATTTCCTCAAAGCTTGTGACAGTAAGATCAAACCATTGTTTGCACAAAAGTAGAACGCTCTTCTGAAATACTTGATAAAACATTTCAAGCTGTTTAAAGTCAGAGGAGTCACATACAACAAAAGGGTGTGTACGGCCATCTATAATCATTTTTCTTTTTCAAATGCATTTTAAACAGCATGTGTTTATATTACAGTCAGATTTGCTTATTCAGACATGTAACTGTCACACAAGCAGCACTCATATTGCTAAAACACCTTTTTTCAAGTCTTCTGGGAGCACCCTTCCTTTCTTCCGGGCCTTTGTCTTCTTCTTATCTACTTTCACCTGCTTGCGTTTCTGGATATTCCTCCTTCTCTTGTCCTGACGCCGCTGCATCTTCTCCGCCAGGTTCCCGCTGAGCGCCGTCCACTTCTTCTTCCTCTGAGCCCGCTTCTGCTCTTTCTTTTTCAACGCGGTGCGCAGCATGTCCTCGTCATCCCGAATTTTGATGCCCTCTGCTTTGTAAAGCAGGTTGGTCCACTTCATCTTCTGCTCATAGTCGTGGGCTTTCGCCTCGTCCTTCTCCCGCAGCTCTTCCAGCTTGGCATTTCGAGCTTCCACGCGGCTCAGCAGCTGCTTGTAGTTTTTCCCCGTCAGCGGCGTTATGTTGCCCTTCACGCTCTGTTTCTTGGTCTTCTTTCTCTGGACTTTGTCCACATAGCCCTCCTCCACCATCTCCACCTTGTTGAAGATGATGGCTTTCTCATTTCTTTTCGTTGGTGCTGGCTCACACTCTTTGGGTTTTGTTTCTGGTTGCTGCTCTTGGACATTTTCTTGTGCCAGCTCCTTCATCCGGAACTCTTTCCTCTTTCTCTTCTTGCGCTCACGCTCCAGCTTCCTTTTCGCCCGTTTGGCCTGGACTGCTTCAGACAAAGCATCCTTTGGAGCTCCCTGACAAGAAATGTGACACAATGCCTTGTCAGATTATTGGACAGTCACTATGCATGTCAAACTGAAAGCAGTTACAATATTTTTTTAATTCCACAAATCAGTCGGAGACCAAATGTCATCTTAATCCAAACACAGACGTCATAATAATAATAAAAATAATAATAATAAAAATAATAATAATAAACCGAACTCTGCTACTTTCTACAGACCTGCCCTCTGGATTCTTCAATCTTCTCATGGAGCCTCTTGCGCAGAATATCCACTGTGGAGAATTTAGTTTCTACATTTCCGCCTGCATGGAGAAAACATTATTATTTTTTTTTTACTTCAGATCGTCACAATAAGAAAGCACACTCTGTGGATCCAAATCTCCTTATGTTGGACTCACCTTCTGAAGCCTGTGTGGATGATCCATTTATGCTCCCAGCTTTCGGCCCATTCTTGTTTGCAGTGTCTTTTTGTGCTCTCTGGTTCGCCTGGAAAGTCTTCCCTCCAGTGTCTTTTTCTTTAATAGACTTTTTTTTCGCCTTTTTCTTCTGATTGTTCAGAGGGCCATTATATCTCTTGCCCTTTGGGTAAGCTAGACACAGGAAAACACAAAAATTACATAGTATTGCACCTTCAAAGTGAAAATTAACCTCTCAAATGCTTGGACGTTAAACACCTCAATGTAGTTTTTAGAAGAGGAGTAAATAAAGGTTGCCTGATTGACTGACTGACATTAAAAACGTTAAAAGCAGCTGCAATAAAGATTCATTACTTTCAGCACATCAACACTTTCAGGCTAATTTTACCTAATTGTTTCTTCTTTCGGTCTTGATCTGGTTGGGATATCACTTTACTTGCTAGCCGTTGGATGTACGAGTCCTTAGATGCGAGATCCATTTAAAAATAAGGCGAAAGAGAGGAATTCTGTCTTTTAAAATCAGCACATTTATCAACACATGTGAGCGAGCTCCAAAGAGGGCGGGGCGTCGAGACACCGGAAGGAGTAACCTCAAAAATATTCCCCGTTGACCGGTGGGGGTGTTGTGTGACTGGTTACATAGTCGAACTTAAGTTGTCCTTAAAATGGTTTACCTGAAGCTGGCACTGGTTCATTCGACCAGGTTCCTTACCTCACCTAAAAATCAGGTAAATTACAAGCCATATTGGGTTTAGCAAAGACCGGTTTTGTGTAGATTTGCTCATTTTCTGTCGTCGCAGACGCATGTGATTTACATCAAGAGGACGCTTCTGTCCAGAGTGACAGCATTCAAGACGAACAAAGGCAAGAAACCTTTAAACAACATATATAAAGGCTTTAATTAGGCCTGGAGTTTATTATTTTAATAACGATACAAATGAAATGTTAAAAAAATGGAACGATACAGATCCTACAATTGTAGGAACAGCCAGATCACATATGACGTGAAACTTTTAAGGAGAATCTTTTTTCATGCAATATTAAAAATAAGTAAGTGTTACAGGTACGTTGCTCACATTTGGGAGACAGTCCAGCTCCACAGCCGCAGAGAAAGGAGAAGACTCTCTCCTGAAATGGTTTCTGCTGCTCATCCCTGCGACCACCTTTGGCCTCGGTACATGGCAGGTAGCCTGGTCACAGTGTTTACACGCTTGGGGACGCCCCTGGTCTCCAGTGTGTCTGACCACCGTGTCTCTGAAGGTGAAACGCCGCCAGTGGAAGATGGAATTGATTGACGGCCTGAACAGACTCACCACTGCGGAGCCCATTCCGCTTCCTGTCGAGTAAGGATGCGTCACACTCTGGGTTGATGGCAGATTATACGAAGAAACAGGCTGACGTATTATAGTTAAAAATACGCCGATTAAATGTAAAAGTTTAATGTCTAAATAAGTATCATAACACAGAATGATGTTTCTTATGTCGAGGCCTGTTTTCCCATCCTTGTCTTTGAATCCAAGTCCTGCTGAGCTGAGCAGCTTGGAGTACAGAAGGGTGAGGGTGCGTGGAACATACGACCACTCAAAGGAGCTGTACGTTCTTCCCCGCTCACCGGTCGACCCCGTGAAGGAGGCCAGGGAGGCAGGCAGGCTGTCTTCAAGTGGGGAGACGGGTGCCAACGTGATCACTCCATTCCACTGCGCTGACCAGGGGTACGAGCGTTACCTCGCGACTCTACCCCAGGGGAGGACGTTTCTTTGATCCGATTCCTCTTTTCTCTGGACACCTTCAGGATTACCATCCTGGTGAACAGAGGGTATGTCCCAAAACAGAAGATCAGACCGGAAACCAGGACGAAGGGACAGGTCAGCGGTTGAGCACCCTCGTTAAATAGATGGTCAAGACAAACTGACCGGGCTTCTGTGTGGTGTGCAGGTGGAGGGTGAAGTGGAGCTGGTTGGGGTCGTTCGACTGACGGAGACTCGTAAGCCTTTTGTACCAAACAACGACGTGGAGAGGAACCGCTGGCATTACCGGGACCTGGAGGCCATGTGTCAAAAAACGGGAGCGGAGCCGATCTTCATCGATGCCGACTTTGGTAAGACCGTTTAGTTCACTTTTATGGAGCTTCAGTGAATTCAGACGCGGTCCTGTACGTGCAGGCAGCACAGTTCCTGGCGGCCCCATCGGCGGACAGACCAGAGTCACGCTGAGGAACGAACACTTGCAGTACATAATAACATGGTGGGTGGCTGCTCTCTCCTGAGTCATTCAGGAACCACGTGAAGGTGACACGTTCTCTTTCCCCAGGTACGGCTTGTGTGCTGCGACTTCCTACATGTGGTTCGCAAAGTTCATCAGGAAAATGAAAATTTAATTTTTTATAATTAACATTTCATTGGAATGCCTTGAGTGACATTGGGTTAGATCATTTGTCTTATTTCCAGAAAACTGCAATTAAAACTTGTAAAACCTCCACTAAAGGTACTCCAAATCAGACTGGCTGTCTATTCCTTCAGGGCAGAAGAACTGTAATCAAATGTGCACCTACTATACACTTTAATATGCAATAAAGACACTTGCTCAGTTAGGATACAGTTTTTTTATTCCAAACAATTTATCCAAGCTTAGTTGCCAGTTCCTTGGCTTTTGCCTTCTCAAGCTTGTTGATACGAGCTGTGGATTTAGGACCCAGGATGCCACCACCCCAGTGACGACGGATCTGGAAAAAAGAATTAAAGAGTTAGGGAAGGTCGATCCATTCTGTGAATCACGTAAACTTTGGGTGGAAGTGCCAACCTCCTCGTGTCTGTCATTGTAGTTGGTCTTGATGGCTTCCACAAGCTTGGCGAGTGCACCTTTATCCTCACTGGAGGAGAGCAGGCAGAACCAAAGATCAAACACCAAATCACCAATGACAAAACACCCATGTGCCCATTTATAGTTCCTCAAACATCAGCGCTTACGCTGCGTTAGCGTCACGTTAACTTACGGGTTTGTCTGTGTGAAGGCAACAGAAGTGCACGTCTTCCTGTGCACCAGTCTGCCCAGTCTGGCCTTGCCTTTGACGATGCAGTATGGTACACCCATCTTACGACACAGAGCCGGCAGGAAAATGACGAGCTGAGAAAGTAAGAAACGCGTTAATATTTTAATGCGTAGACGGTGGTGGAAAAGACTTGAAGTTTGTGGTCCCTGCTCAGGGTTAAAAAGCTCGTCTGTTTTGATCTACACAGAGACTTCAGGTGAAGAAATTCAAACATCATTGCAAGGTACCACTTTTCAACTAGTAATTTCCACAGTTGTGGACATAAGGGTACATACTTCAATAGGATCCACATCATGGGCAATGATGACCAGCTGGGCCTTCTTGTTTTGCACCAGCGATGTGACGGTGTTCACACCTAAAAGGTTGGGGAACACTTTTTTTAGAAGAAGTCATTCAACAAATATTTCCACCAGCTCCAATACAGTTTTGGCCAATGCTCAGGGTTAAAAAGCTCAAAAAGCATCACTGAAGGTATCAGGTGAAGAAATTCAAGTCATCACTGCATTGAGGGCCATGAACTCTGACAGACCACTGGTCAGCTCAGCACTTTAAAACGAGTCTACAAACTAGTAAACAACGCCACTACACGATAAAATAAGGCTGATTTACATCAAAGATTTTAAAGCAATGATATCAGGCATATTTATAACCAACCTGCACGGAGAACAGGGGGCCTCTTGGTAGGAGCGTCTCCCTTTCCAGCTGCTTTCTGCTCAGCACGGGCCAGCAGCCTCTTCTTTTTCTCCTGCTTGGTTTCTGGTCTGTACTTGTGGGCAAGTTTGAACAGCTGTGTGGCTGAGCAACAGAGAAATAAATTACAATCCAGCCAGTGGACACATGCAAAGGGCTCTAGCAGGACAGTCAAAGTATTGCACTACAGATATAAAACAAAAAAAAGACCATTGCCTAAGTCTGAACGAAGCAGATGGCTGAAGGACCTTTTATTACGGTCAGTCTCCTGATTACTTGTATAAGACTTACCAGTCTGACGATCGAGAGCCTGGGTAAACTGGTTGATTGCAGGAGGAACCTTCAGACGCTTGTAGAGGATGGAGCGCTGCCTCTGCAGGCGGATGTAACGGGGCCATTTGACAAAGCGCGTCAAATCACGCTTTGGCTGAATATCCTGGCCTGTAAAAGTAAACGTAGTTAATTAAAAAAAAAAAACAAGAAAAAACAACTCATCACAAAAATGAGAATTTGAGGCTTGAAGTGCATCAGCGATCTTGGTGGGAAATTGTCATCAGCGACATTCAGATAGCAAATATTCGGTTACATCATATGCACTTTACATCTTTCCCATCCATGAAGAGCACTCACCGATCCCAAAGTTCTTTGGCCTTTTCTCGAACAGGGGGTTGACTACCTTTTTGGCCTCATGTTTCTTGGCCACAGAAGGGGCAGGTGCCACCTTCTTCCCCTTAGCCTTCTTTCCCTTGGGCTGAGAGAGGAGGGAGCACTTTAGTCACAGTTCTGTTGCAGGTCAAGGTAAACTTGAGAGAAACAACCATTTATACGAGATAATTCAAGAATACGCCTTGCCTGTCCGTGTTATTGCAGAGGGGCCTTATTTTGATTATTCTAACTTCCCTGAAAAGCCTTTAGTAGACACTTGTCAACTAAAAACAGTCACATAAATGATCGTTCAAGCCGATTCTGGTCCAACGTGTTGCCACATTGAAGGAAGCTCACCCAATCTAAAAGTCCCTAAAACGGAACCATTTCCTGACCGATGCTCTGTTGATATAAATCCCAGGTTTGGGGGTTACAAAAGGGCATTTGCTGAACCAGATCTGAACATCAGCAGCCACAAGTGTCCTCGACATTGGGTCAAGAGTCCCGCTTCCACGTTAGCCGCCGAGCGGGCGGCTTTTGAGAGAAACACGCTGCAAGTTTACAGTTTGGCGGCACAAACCAAAGACTTGAGAGCGCGTAAGGAGAGATCTGTTCACATCCCGCCCAAAACACATTGAGCCAAATACAGCAAAAGGCCGCGAATAAAGCGTGTTCGCCCTCGTTAGCGCCGCGGCGTCACCGCATCCCGACCGGCTAAGCTAAGCGTCACTTCAATCCACTTTCCCCCCGATAAAACAACGACATCGGCCCGCAATATTAACACCGGCCGGTGGCGTCGCGTCCTAACGAGCCGAGGGCGCAAGAATCGACATGAAGGCTCGCTCGGACGCGCGGATGGAAAGAGATGAAGCGGGCGGAGGGAATCCGGCCGAGGCACCCACCATGTCGGTTCAGGCAGAAAGGAGGAGCAAAGCATGCTGGGTAGCGGAAATACCGCCGGGGAGCGACGTGGTTCCGCACCTTAAATACGACGATGTGGACTTAATGATCGGATAAACTCTCCGGCCTGGCTGCGATTTTACACACACAATAATAAAAACAATAGCAATGTGATAATTCGGCGTAGTTTATTTTAAGGCACCCGGCGTTTTTATTCTATGTATATAACATTGACATAGAAAAAAACAAAAAAAAAATGCTTTTTATATTGAATGACCTGCTTATATTCCTGTAAAACTTTAAAGTTGGCAAAAGTGCGTAAATGAGCGTAGACAACTTTCGATCAAGGCCGACGGGACTCTTTTTACCGACGCACCCAGGCGTCACTTCCGTAAACAGGCATTTCGCTCTTATTAACAAATGTCTGCATCGTGAACTCAAGTTGTTCGAATCGGCGTCTCGGCCGCTTCGCATGGGCGGATTCAAAGGCGTGTGAAAGGCCGTCCTTGCCGGTGCCGGGTTGCCCGGGGGGTCGCTCGGCGCGTCGGGCCGCTCTGTGGATGATAGGAGGCGGCGGAGGAGGAGGAGGAGGGGGGCAGATGTTTGGGCCGAGGGATCCTCCAGCTGCGGTCGGCTCCTTCAACCCGACATGAGGACTCCAGCCCTGAGATCTGCACAGCAACAGCGAACGACCGCGATCACCCCCGTGGCAGCTTCTCGGTAAATCCAGAGGATCCAGATGATCGGCAGGGTTTTGAGCTTTAGTGAAGGCCTACGGTGCAGCCCCCCTTTTGGGGGGTGTTACTACATCCTAGATGGTTATAAATATGCGTCCACAATAATCCTATAAATGCCAAATATACCTCTATCATTATTTAGTCTTGATGGTTGTTTGGGGTGTTCTACGCGCAGGTTTAAAGAGGCTAGTTTGAGCAATAACAATCATTTCATCACAGTTTTTTTCCCCTCATTAACACACAATTAGCAGACATCCTCCTGAAGAGACCGAGTAACTATGGCCGAACAAGACATTTGCCCCCACGTCGACTCGATCGGGGAGATCACCAAGGAGGACCTCCTCCTGAAGGCTAAGGTGAGGTCATTTCCCTCCCCACAGGACATCCCTCACATCCTGCCACAGAAAATGGGTCCTTTCCCCAACACGTGTATTCTAATCAACCCAGAACAAACTGTGCTCTTTGCACTTGTCACAAGACTGGTGCGTAATTGTATGATTTTGCTCTGAGGGTTGTCATGGTTGCTCATTTCTTGCTTTGGCTGCAGGGAACTTGTCAGTCTTGCACAGCCGGGGGTCCAAACCTTTGGGCCTGTTTACAGGTAAGGACTAGAATTTTTGGTCAAAGTCATTAAAAACCTTGTCTCACATAAAAGCACGTAACTGCAAGCGCAAAAAAAAAAACCGGAAAGATCACCTGAATGCTCGGTCATTATCGACACTTTGGTAGGGTATGAATGTGATTGTTTGATTGTGATAATACTTTACACAAAAGAAGTTCAAATAGTCTTGTCTCACCTTTCGCACACAAGTGCAACATGGTGCAACGGCTTTCGATATGAGAGGATCTGGATGATTTGCTGTGAAGCTGTAAAGTCTGATCTAATACAGTGTTTCTATTCTCCAGACTGATTGCTCATATGTTGGTTGCGGAGAATCCTACTGTGATCACAGCACCCTGCACGCACAGGTAACACAGCCGCTTCGGTAGGTCATTTGTCTTTTGTTGTTACGTTTCCCTGAAAGCCTTGTGTGTGTGTTTTCCTCAGGCAAAGAAGCACAACCTGACAGTGAACCTGACCACATTCAGGATTTGGTGTTATGTGTGTGAGCGGGAGGTGTTTCTGGACCACAGGGTGACCCTGGTACCTATGCCTGCCGTGTCCCTTCACTGCAAAGCTGCAGAACACGTACGGCTTGTTCTCTATCGCGGCTGTCGGAAACAATCTGAACATAACCTGCCTTTTCTACAGTGGCGGTGTCTTGATGTTTTTTTTCCGCAGGAAGCGGCTACTCAGCCAGTGGGCCACCCACTAAAAGGTGTGCCGATCGCTGTGGCTGAAGAGGATGGGTCAGAATCAGAGGAGGATGAGCTGAAGCCCAGAGGTCCGTTAACCCTGCTGTCTGGGTCTCTCAAATTAGCTCATTTTAATAACCAGCAACTTTGTGTTAAACTTGTTTTGCACCTTGAAAATAGGTTTAAATCCACAAGCAGTGGTTAACATATGGCGCTTTCCTCTCCATAAGACTTCTAAAATCCAAGTTTTCTTGTGGCTTTTCTTGTTTAAAGGCTTGACGGGGATGAAGAATATAGGAAACTCGTGCTACATGAATGCAGCTCTTCAAGCCTTGTCCAACTGGTAACGCCACATCCCGCCGTGACCCACGCGCTTTGGTCTGATCGTGCCCCCCTTTTCTATACTAATTGTCTTTCTTTCCTCTCCAGTCCTCCCCTCACTCAGTTCTTCCTGGACTGCAGTGGATTGGTGCGGACTGACAAAAAGCCCGCCCTCTGTAAGAGTTACCAAAAACTCATCTCAGAACTCTGGCATAAAAAACGGTAATATCAGACCACATTACTCGAGTGAAATAGACTCTGTTGTCGTTAATAATAACTTAAATTAATCCACATTAAACTAATCCTGGTGAGTTTCCCTGCCAGGCCCAGCTATGTTGTACCCACCAGTTTGTCACATGGCATCAAACTTGTAAATCCCATGTTTCGTGGCTATGCCCAGCAGGTACGTCACTCAATACCTAGACAGAATTAGCGATTCCCTTGATATTACCATAAATGTCCTTATTTTTTTTCCTACTATGTTTTAGTTAGAATCTATTCTTGACTGCATGACAAAGCTTGGTGACTGTTAAAAGAGTGACCAACAGTCACTCTCAGGGGTTTCTAATATCTGGTACCATTTGTTGCATTCTGCCTAATGTGTGATGTTTGTCCTCCCTGCAGGACACTCAGGAGTTCCTGCGCTGTCTGATGGACCAATTGCACGAAGAGTTAAAGGAGCCGCTGACCGAATGCAGCGTGAATGGCGAAGGAAGCGACGGAGAGGACATAAGAGATGGGGAGCACTCGCCGTCCGAGGACGAGTTCCTGTCGTGCGACTCCGGCTCGAGCAGCGACAGGGGGGAAGGCGGGGGAGCGGGGGAGAGCGAGCTGCTCCTGCAGGATGAGTGCGACAGCCTCCGGCCGCCCGCGGCGGGGTCGGCGGGCCACAGCCCCGGCGGGGTCATCTCGGAGAAGGAGAGGCTGAAGGAAAAGCGGGTGTCCGGCTCGCCCCTCCGCGGAGGCTCGCAGGAGATGGATGAGGACGCCGACGTGGACACGGCGGCCGACGAGGCGGTCCCCGACGGAGGGGAAGAAGAAGCGTTAACGCCCGCCTCAAACACCGAGAGTCAAAGTCAGGAGACCCACCAGATAACCGACACCGGACAGGGGCAAACCCAGAGCAACAGCCCAGGTGTGTAAGATCAGGAGCGCGGCGAGAGTGTGTTTTCCAGCATTTAGCCAGGAGACTTGTCTCATTCACTCTGTCGCACGCCTGCTGTTGTTTTCCTAGAACCAGACAACGAAGCTTCGATGGCCCACCCCCAGTCTACCCACTGCAGCCCTGTGCGAACCCTTCAGGAGCTGCACCCGAAACTGTCGTCCAGTCCCCCTCGCTCCAGCCCCCTCCGCTCCGCTGGACCCTCGTACTCGTTCAAAAAATGTAAGGAGAGGTCTGGCAGTCACCACGATAACGGGATACCTCCTCGTTTTAGATTGTATAAGAGTCACAATGTCAGCCATTGTAAAATCAAGACGGTCGAGATGAAATGGCTCTTTGGATTTGTGTTCAATTCGTGTTAACGCATAAATATTTACTCTGACGCTAAAGCCAGAGGGTGGAAACACTTTTATTTTTTTGGAATGTCCGACACTATTCACATGGAGATTTGTTTTGCTCTACTGTTGCCACATCATATGTTGTTGTCGATCTTCCAGCTCAGATGATGCTTAGTTCCAAGAAGAAGAAACAATCTCACTTTCGCAGTGTGATTTCCGACATCTTTGACGGCTCCATCCTCAGTCTGGTCCAGTGTTTGACCTGTGATAGGGTGAGATGCGCTCATTTTAACGCTAGAGGGGGCTACATACCAACATGAAACCAATGCGTTTATATACGTGTACGTGTAAATGAAAGCATGGCTTGTCTTTTTCTTTAATTTCATTACGCAATGATTTACATATTTAGAATGAAAAATGTTTTTCTTTTTTGGACTACAGTTGTGTTTACACCCATTTTAACTAAAACTCTTCTCAATCTCAGACCAAAATTCTGAATGTCTCACAGGTCTCGACTACGGTGGAGACGTTTCAAGATCTCTCCCTCCCCATTCCCGGTAAAGAAGATTTGGCAAAACTCCACTCATCCATACATCAGAACCTTCCCGTCAAAACGGGCGCCTGTCCCGACTCCTACAACTCACAGGGATGGATTTCCTACATCATGGACTCCATACGCCGGTCAGTCAGCCACGCGTTGAGAAAAGAGTTAGAGGTCAACTTATTGAGAATCAGATGCTGGTCGAGGGTCAATCAGGAACACCTGATTATGCAGAGCTGGGCCTCTCATCAAAAACCAAACAAATCTGTTTATTTCTCTAGTGAGAAGTCCTTGCAAAGACCAATAGATGAGAGTTATCATAAATACTTTTCCATATTACGGCTCATTGCATATTCCTGAATACTGAGAGAAGAATGACGTGTGCTGGTAGTTTGGCGTAAAATGTTTTTTGCCAAGGGCATTGGCACAATCCTGCAATATGCTGTTTGTATTAATCATTCCAGATATTGGGACATAGACCCTCGAGCAGATTTAGTACGCTGTTTGCTCATAATTCAGTGGAAAACCCAGACCATCAAAAGCCTTTCCTGTATTTCATGAATCTAGTTGGCATGTGCAGGCAGAGTCCACTAAAAACTGTCATCCGTCTCTGGCAATCCATTACCCTAAAAGAACTCTAGTGATTGAAGTCCATCAGACAACAGATGCAGATTGAGCAGGAAATTCACAAGCAATGCCGATGTAAAAGAGTTACTCCTGAACTCAGTTGAAACAGGGCTTCAACATAAAGGTCAACCCTACCAGAGTCTGAGTCGACGGTCCTCATGGCTGTCTCCGTTTGTGTGAACAGGTTTGTGGTCTCATGTATCCCCACTTGGTTCTGGGGGCCCATGGTGACTCTGGAGGACTGCCTCGCTGCCTTCTTTGCTGCAGATGAGCTCAAAGGTAGACAGTCATCTCTGCTACTCTGCTCTAATTCTGCAGTTGTGATGAGAATCATTCATTTCCCCTCCCTGTTTGCCTTTTCCAGGGGACAACATGTACAGCTGTGAGAGATGTAAAAAGTAAGTATAAAAGTCCAAGTAGACAGCTTTAGGAGAACAGCTTATTATTTAGCCAGATCCCTAAACCTTTGTTTTCATCCCTATAGATTGAGAAACGGTGTCAAATATTGTAAAGTGCTCAAGCTTCCAGAGGTAAACTTTTTCATCATTGTTCTTTCAGCAGATAATATGTTCATCAGCAGTGCCAGATGAAGCTTTTTGTTCCGTTTGATCTGCGCAGATCCTGTGCATTCACCTGAAACGCTTTCGGCACGAGGTGATGTACTCGTTCAAGATCAGCAGCCACGTTTCTTTCCCGTTGGAGGGCCTGAACATGCAGCCTTTCCTGGCCAAGGACAGTCCTTCTCAAGTCACCACATACGACCTGCTATCTGTCATCTGTCACCATGGCACTGCAGGAAGTACGAGATACGATCGTTTCCTGCCAGTGTGCAACCTCAGTTGCCTTTTCTCACGCACTTCCGCTCCCACAGGTGGACACTACATTGCCTATTGTCAGAATGTGATCAATGGCCAGTGGTACGAGTTCGACGACCAGTACGTCACGGAAGTCCACGAGACGGTCGTGCAGAACGCAGAAGCCTATGTGCTGTTCTACAGGTGAGCGAAATCAATCGCCGCCGCCGTCCCCCCCTTCCGCGCCAGCTCGAGGCTAGCGGCAGTGTTTCCCCCCACCCCCCCCGCGGATCTGCGCAGGAAGAGCAGCGAGGAGTCGGTGCGCGAGCGGCAGAAGGTCGTGGCGCTGGCCAATATGAAGGAGCCCAGCCTGCTGCAGTTCTACATCTCCCGAGAATGGCTGAACAAGTTCAACACGTTCGCCGAGCCCGGCCCCATCAGCAACCACACGTTCCTTTGTCAGCATGGAGGTGGGTGTTTGAGGGACTCAGTGTGTAAACACACACACACACACACACACACACAGTCCCATTCAAAGACATTAGGCCGATGTTTTTTTTTGTTTTTTTTGTGCAGGGATCCCTCCCAATAAATACCACTACATAGATGACCTGGTGGTGATTGTGCCCCAGAATGTGTGGGAGTACCTTTACAACAGGTAATATTCCAGTAAAAGGCTTTTCAAGCTTCGGTGAGCTTATATGATTAAGTTCTGCCTTGTACTTGTAGATTTGGAGGCGGCCCGGCGGTGAATCACCTCTACATGTGCGCCATCTGCCAGGTGGAGATCGAAGCTCTGGCTAAACGCAGAAAAATGGAAATAGACACCTTCATCAAGGTTAGCAGACGTAACGGGCCTTAATGCGTTGCGTTGAATGCCAAACGAATGAGGCCCGCTGTCTCCGCCGTAGCTGAACAAAGAGTTCCAGGCAGAGGAGGCTCCGACAGTCATCCTGTGCATCAGCATGCAGTGGTTCCGAGAGTGGGAGGGCTTTGTGAAGGGCAAAGACAACGGTATCTATCTGCACACACCACGAAGGGGTCATGCTTTTAGGTGTTTTTTGGCATGTTAAAAATGTCTGCGGCATTTCCCCAGAGCCTCCAGGTCCCATTGACAACAGCAAAATAGGCGTGATGAAAGGAGGACATATCCAACTGAAGCACGGTAAGTATCAGTCAAGCCAACAGTGCAAACGAGGCAAAACAAACAGACTGCGTGTTGTGTTCATGCGCCTCTCTGCCCTCCAGGTGCAGACTACGGTCAAATCTCCGAGGAGACGTGGCAGTACTTGTTGGGTATTTATGGCGGAGGCCCTGAAATAGCGGTGAGACAGACAGTAACGCTGCCTGATCCTGACAGCCTGCACGGAGAGAGGAAGATCGAGGCGGAGACCAGAGCACTTTGAAATGAAAAGGTTGGAACATCATTTTGGAAAGCCGTCTGTTGGGAATCCTCGCGAAATCTCTGGGAATCGTCGAAATGGTTTCTCCCTTGGCGTACGATTGCATGTCCTGATATCGTGACTCCCTGTCTGGCAGGGATTAGGCATATCCTCCCTTTTCGCGTAGCTAAGAATCCAGATAATAAACAGCGGTAAATCCCAAAGATCTGACAGTTCAATTTCTTTCAGCCCTTTTCAACTTTGTTTATCCGCAGGTCTTCGACATGCCCACCCCTGAGTTTGCTGGAAGCTGTGGAATTCGCACCTCGGTGGAGATGCCTCGCTGTGAGCACTTTGTAAATGTAGCAGCGAGTTAATCCGAAGCTGCGTTGCGAGACGGCGTCTAGAGTATCTTATTTAATTTATTGGATGACTGGTAGATTCAGGCATGGATGAAATGAATATATTTGACCAAAAAACAAAAAAAAAGTGGAATTTACTGTCCAAGCATAACCTAGCGGGCTTGAGTGGCATTACAAAAACATGCATGTCTTTCACAAAAGGGGGGCCGTCACGTGTTTAATGCCGTGGATGAGGCAAGTCGTGGCAGTGACAGGATGTAGAATATTATTGCTTAAAAACGGTAATATAAGTGTGAAAACAGACGAATTTATTGAAGCAGCCCTGTTCGGATTTCTCCTGAAAACAGGCCTGCGTGTTCCCGGGTTTACAGCTATGATTGAAAGTAGTGTAGCCAAGTCGTAAAATCATCAAAAACAACTGAGAAAGCATCTAAGATGTAGCAAAGCTAAGAGGATTCCACGTGTGATATTGGTGTGTGCAACATGGTGTGTTAGTCACTTGGTTATAGGTTTGGAAATCTGAAATATCTCTTCCAGATAAATGGAGCTTTTTCTGTGATGTGGATGTTCTTGGATTTTAAAGATTCATATAAATACACACACACACACACCTGTCTTCACAGTTTCTGACACATTAGCATCTTCAGTTTCCGGTGTAAATTAAATTCAGTGCAACAGGAAATGGCTTACAGCGCCCATCTTGCACACAAGTTATCTTGAGTTACTGTGAAGATTTGCCGTTTGAGTTCCTCGGATCTGCGCGTCATTACTCACTTAGACAGTTTTTATTGATCAAACACACTGCAGCAATTGAGCTTAAAATCAATTAGCAACAGGATTTATTGGCTGCATATATACGTTTTGAGTTAGAGACTTGTCTACAATACAGCGAAAACGTTTCAAGGCTGAAGAAAGCCACAAAAAAAAGTCTGTTTTCACGCGTCATACTAAGATTTTCATTCCCTTGCTTTTCTAACTCGACGCCCCTGAGTCACGAGGGCGCATCGAGACCTGCACATCGTAGTAATTCCGTTCTGCGGCGTTTCTTCCTAAAGATTTGTTCAATTGTTTCCTGTAATAACACAGGAACCCTCCTTTCATTGAATTACCCCCTTATCATTTGCAGTGTGGAAGGTGTGGTTTTCCATTGGACATTTAATGGGGCAACACGCTCATCATCAATAGAAACACTCCACCACAGGTTGATGCTGACTAATGCTTTCCTTCTAATGATTTGAACCGTTCAGTGAGATGTCTGAAATGCCTGTTCAAATATTGTAAATAAGATTAAAATGGTCTGGAATTTATTTGCCTTTCCTTCGTCTCTAAATTACATGAACGAACACGTTGCATATTTTGTTGTGATTTTTTCTTTTTTCTTTTTTGTTGCGTGCAAAACCAGACAGTCTGTTTCCAGTCTCTGTGCCAGGCTAAGCTAACAATCTGCTGATTCATGTAAACATGGAGGCTGGTACCTGCACTCATCCAAAACTAGCAGGAGGAGGAGGGGGGGGGGGGGGGTCTCTTTTCCTGGGGGACCATTTACCTGCTAATTGTTCAGTTCTGTGAAGCCTGAGCACCATTGATCCAGAAATAGGCAGGTTCCCTCACTGTTTAAGAGGCTTCTGACTGACGGCCGGGGAAATCAGAAGGGGGGAGAGGGAGAGAGAGAGAGAGAGAGACGAGGTTCTCAGCGACAATGACGAAGCCCCTCGGAAGCGAACAGCTGTGATGTCATCCCAAGTCCCAGTCGTGCGCTGAGCTGCGCCCACCCAGCCCAGACGGACGGGCGGAGGGGGAACAAGGCGGGCCGCTGGAGGATGCCTCCTGAGAGCAGAAGAGACGCTGCAGCTCAGGTAAGAGGCTCCGGCGCTGCGTTTCTGGCACAGGCTCGCAGAGATGCTGTCTGCAGCGTCAGTCCACAGCAGGGGACCGGCACGCTCCGAAGCAGCTTTACGTGACTGACGACTAGTCGGGTGTTGTCCCGGCGGTGGAAGGAATGAAAAGCAGCAGACCTCAAAGCGCACGTGGATCCAGGCCGGGCAGAAGAAGCCTGCACCAGTCTGTTGACAGATCAGGGCGTGGCTCTCGGCATCACCTACCCGTGCACGCGGGGGGGGGGGGGCTCGCCGCGATGAAGGTCAGGCAACGCATGCAGGAGGGTCGGTGTCGTCCCGCGTTACTACGGGGACCTGATGTCGGATGTCGGTCAGTGGGATTAATGAGGGACTTCCATCGATGCAGCAGAGCGTCGCTGTGAGCCAAACACCCCCGGGCTGCCTTTCTACGGCACGGGCGACAGAACAAAGTGGATCTGGAGTATTAAAACTCCCTCAGAGTTGCGCCGAAGTCCTTAACTGGGCAGATTTTGGTGCTGATAACAGAATGGGTGACCATTGTCCCTCGCCCAGGATGAGGTTGAGCAGCGGGGAGGGAGGGGGTGGGGGGTGGACATTTAAGTTGGAACCTTCAGGAGGAGCTGGTCGGACTCCACTGCTGCTTGGCGTCGCTCCCAAAGGATCTGAGCCTTTGTGCCAGCCTCCGCGATCGCTCGAAACACTTTGTTTTCAGCCGCGCCGCGCCGGATGGAGGGTGCAGCACCGCCGCGCCCCTCCCCGTCGTCCGTGCGATGCGCGCACAGAGGAGAAGCTGCATTACGAACCTGGCAACACGGAGGGGGAGAGGGCGAGCGCGTTTGAAGACAGAAACGGGCTTGCTCTCTGGCAGCCGCTTATGCTCAGAGGATGAGTCAGGCGTCGGAACTTGCTCGGCAGCATCGGGCTGCAGGATTTGGGGAAGCTGAACGTGAGCGGCAGAGCTCTGCCGCAGGGTTAAACGACAGTCGATCCCCACGCCGCGTCGAAACTGCGGCGCGTTCGGGGTTTCAAGGGTATCACTGACGTCTGGAGCTGGGGAAGATAAGATCGATGTTATGCTCACGGGCTGGCGGTATTAACGCGTCTACCGAACCTTCCTTGTTCTTTCACGCAGGGGGAATTGACTCACTCTAAACATCTGGCGACCCCGCTTTCTCGAGCTGAGGAGGCGACAACCTGCAGAGGCGAGGCCGGTGCTGTGGCGTCCATACAGGGGAGCAGCAGAAGTGAGGTCCGCGCTGACGAGCGCTCACCGTAAATATTTACACGTCCAGCCTGGAAGCCCTTAGAGACGAGACAGAAAACACTCGGGTCAGTCTTGCGCTGACCTTTAAGTTCCTGGCGGCGTGTCGGATGCGAGACTGCCGGGCCCGCGGGTCGCCTTTGATGACAACGGGGCCTCCGAGGCAGGGCGAAAGCGCGGCTTCGGCGGATGCCCGAGTGAGAGCGGCGGCGCGACGCCGACGGGCGCCATGGGCTGCGCCGTGTGCTCCCGCCTGCTCGACACGTGGGCCGCCAAGGTGAGCGGGACAGGCCGCGGGGCCATGGAGCTCGGCCCCTGCCCACAGATGCTCCAGGGGGGTTACCACAGGGTGACCGGGCTCCACTACACCTCGTCCTTCTCCGACGCCGAAGACTGCTGCGACGACTCCAGCTCGGGCAACTCTTGCACTTCAGACTGGCCGACGGAGAGGACTGAGGGCTGACCCTCAGCCAGCGGGGGGTGGTCCAGAGCTAACACCTGTCAGAAATACAGCAAATAATGTGAAGAATGTCTTCGTTTCCTGAGCTTTGAAGTAGCAAATGTTGTATTCCTTTATTCATTTTTAGGTTGGCAGATTGTAGCTGTTTTTTTTTGCCTTTTTTTTTTTTTACAATAAAATCAAGAGAAAACATAATTTAATGCGCAATTGTTATAATAAACTGGCAAGTTAAACCATAAATAAGATGATACACAGGAGTGAAATGATGATGTGACGTGGTATTGCGCAAGCAAAATGAAGGTGGTTACAAACTACACGGTGATAGTATTTTTTTTTTTTTTTTTTTCTGTGTTTTGCAACCAACTTTTCAACCCATATTTTGCCAGCAGCCTCGAACAAGTCACGTAATTGCAAGGCAGGGGAGTAAAGACACACCAGTGCTGACGGACCTCTGAATCACGTCACAATTGAGACAGAAAAACTTACTTCCATAAAGTAAGAAATAGACGCTCCATCAAACAGATTTGGTGCCTTGAATCAAAAGAGGTTGCTTTTTTTTTTTTGACAGCCTTTAAAGTTTAGATTTTTATGATTTAATGTGAAAGATTTGATCACAACTAACATTTCACCCACTTTTAGAGCTTTGGCTACAGACAAACCACAGCTATTCCGCATGGAAAGCCACTCTAGTGGCCACGAAAATGGAAGAAATTACAATAAAATGAAGGTCACATGTCGTTTAAAAAAAAAAAAGTGCTGTGAGAAACCTGAAATATGTTTAAAGTATCTCATATTTTGGTGTCGTAAAGAAATAAAAGTGCGGGAAGACTCTTTTGTACGACTGTTGGTGGGAAAAAAGACAGAATCTACTCTAGAGTACTTTTCATCCCTGTTGGGCAACAAGCACCTCACCCTCCACATCACACACACAGTGAGCATGTTGGGGGAGGAAGCTGGCCTGACAGATATTACACATTCACGCTCCTGTTCTCAGAATACTTTGTCCAGAATGGTGAATGGGTGTTTTTCCTGTTCAAAGCGTGTGTGTGTGTGTGTGTGTGTGTGTGTGTGTGTGTGTGTGTGTGTGTGTGTGTGTGTGTGTGTGTGTGTGTGTGTGTGTGTGTGTGTGTTCGACGACAACTTGTCGCAACAAGTATCAGCTCACGCATCTACAACTTTCTCCCTCCCCCCGCCTCCATGTGTCATCATCACCGCTTCGGGGGGGGAGTGGAGGCGGCTCAAAAGCGCCGCATCTCTGCTCCGCTCTCACTTTTGCGCACCCGCTCAGCAGCTGCCGGCGCAAACTCTTCGACGGCCATGATAACGAACGAAGTCTTCTCCTGCTTTGCTTTCTACGCCGCTCTGCTCCTCTTGAAAATGTTCGTCATCGCCATCATAACGGGGCAAGTGAGGCTGCGCAAAAAGGTGAGGGTGTGTGGACGACGACGCGCGGCAGGGCAACTTACGCGTTATAGTTTGAAAGATGGCATCACATCCTTTTGGGGTTTTTTTCCCTCTCCCCCCAAATAAAGGCTTTTGCAAACCCGGAGGACGCTCTGAGGCACGGAGGATTACAGTACCACAGAGAGGATCCATCTGTGGAGAGATGCCGGAGGTACGGTGTTAAACTCACAGTACTTTTATTCTCATAATCAATAAACGCAAAAATACTTTACGCATGAGGAAATAACCAAATCTAACAACATGTATTCATTATTATTATTATTATTATTATTATTATTATTATTATTATTATGATCATCATTATTATTAGTGTCGATCGCCCCTGGTGGTCAATTACAGTGTCTGAAAATTGTAACGGTTTGAATTTACGAAAGAGCCCAGATTGTAATAATTGGTAACAATATTCACGAGACCGTTGGATGGAAGCATTTAATTTGTGCGAGACTGTGCCAAAGGACAATCGCATCTGTACAGCAGAGAACATGCAAAGTGCGACTTACATTTTTGTTCTGTTTGGGTCGGAGTAAATGCACCCTAGGACCGAGGATCTACGTTCTTACAATGTTCAGCTTCGACGTCTCTGAATTATGAGCTGATTGAGCTAGAAAATGCGACCTATGTCCCCGTCCAGGAGATTCATTTGACTCTCTTACACACCTGGATGCATCGTGTAAATAATGTGTTTTTATTGCATGTCTTAAGTTTTGCTGCGCAGGATCTCTTCCAGCTAGAGTTGGAAACGTCCAGGAACACTGCTGCACTGCTTTGTTCTTTGGAAAATTATCCATGACAACGGGGAAGTAGATGGGTTGTTTTTTCCTTCAGATTAAACACTGCTCTTCTGCTCTTCCATCACTGTCTACCTCGGTCTATCTATGTATTTGTGGTGAGAAATAACACTGGCAGATAAGGAGAAATGCCCGGAAAAACAGACCTGGAATAACAATAACATACACTGAAGTCAGTGGGAGGAAACGGTCTAAAGCCTGAGTAGTCTGACTGTCCCACCACAAGGTGAAGTTTGTGAACCGGATGATCCAAATTCTGATTTCTTCCGTGTACACAAAACCTGCTTTAATGCATCAGTGATGAAGTCAAGTCTGAAAAAACAAACGTCGAAATAGTCGTCGCCACACTTGGTCATTTTAAAACACGCAGATGTTACTCACACGTGTGGTTTCACTCGCTAAATCTTTCCCATACTTCGGCCAGTCACCAAACGTTGACCTCAGACTGAACAAACTCAGTCATTCTTCCGTCACATGGCAGAGTCCACTCCCTTACATAAACTCCCTCGGCCTCCGGGCTTATCCAGTAATTTGCAAAAGAAAACACCCGGTTGGGAACGCGAACGGGCTCCCTGCGCGCAATTACGCCGCAGTCCAATTGACGCGTAACGCCGCAGGCCGCCTGAGAACACGTGTGCTTTCGCCTGCCGCAGGGCTCATATGAACGACCTGGAGAACATCCTGCCCTTCCTCTTCCTGGGAGCCGTCTACGCCATGACGGGACCCTCGCTGGCCGTGGCCCGCCTCCACTTCCTGGTTTTCGCTTGCGCACGGCTGGTTCACACCGTCGCCTACCTGTGCGCTCTGCGGGCGCCCACCCGCTCCGTGGCCTACACCCTGGGCCAGGTCCCCTGCGTCTCCATGGCTCTGCAGATCCTGGTCGCCGCTGCAGCGCACGCGTGAATGTTACACATGAAATAAAGGAATCTCAGTGTCTGTGCAATATAATCTATAGGATTATAGGATCTGGATTGTAGTATTAATTTTATTGTTCTGGTTGTTTTTTGTATTTATGAAATGTGATAATCTCTTTAGAGCTGTTTGTAGTGTTTCCCTATTTCCTATTTATAATGCAAATGAAGGATTTTGCATATTTTGATACCGTATGACTGTAAAGCAGAACCGATACTTACTGTGACCCTTTCTTTCTAGCACCGCACTGTTTTGTTCACCCATGACCCCCTTTTTCTGTTTTTACACACAACATCAACCACCATTCACGTGTGTTTGTGCCGGGCGTCCCCTCCATCTGCTGTCTGCCTGCTTCGCTCAGCAAAGCCCCCCGATGAACCGTGTGACTGCAGACGTGCTGAGAGATAGTTTGGTGACCCATTGAGGGACCCATTGAGGGACCCCTGCTGACAGTATTTGAAACATTTTTTTGTAATATTTTTATCAAGTTCTAAATAAAGTGTTGGGATTTAAATCCATATGGTTCAGTGTTTGGGTTGGCGTTGGAAAGCTGTGACCTGTGATTTTCCAATGATTTTACCAGCTGGATGTTTGGGCTTAACGAGCCCTGGCAAGGCTGTTTTCCACCTGGGAGGACCGAAAACCTGGTCGGATCACGGCCCTGGAGGACTGGACTTTTGACTCCCCTGCCGTAGCCCCACATTCTGTCAGAGTTGTTCTAGAAGAGCTTCAAGATATCTTATAACTATCTAATGTGGCTTGCTTACTGATGGCAGCGATCAAGGAGCAGATAAAATATTTCCTGCGATCATGCAGTGTTTAGAATGGTAAATGACTTAAAATCAAGAGCACCCATGAATCAACTGACGCTATTGCACCGCACACAAGACACTTTACACCTTATAAAGAAATGTGTAATTCTGTTTGTGCACGTTTTGCACATTCAAACAGCCTTTTAAGGCAGTGTTTTGTTTTGTTTTTCTGTATGTTTAGACGCATTAACGCTCATTCTCATACCCCATGTCATCATGTCTGGGGACATTCGCATGTTCATGGTTGCACATGCGGTATATTTGTGTTTTAAGCCTGACTGATGGTTCTGGTGTTTGACTGGTGCAGACAGACATGCACAGAGGGCCCCTGCTCCTGCTCGACAGTGAAACGATCCAGCAGTTCGCGGCAGCACTCCAGCATTCCTCTGTTTATTACGTAAGACCTTTGGCTGTACTGTCTGCACCCTTCTATCCTGGAGGGCCCCAGAGTGTCCTGGGAGTCTACACAGACAACCACTCATTCATACATGTTAAAAGTATGTGTGGCGTTTGCATGTCAGCCCTGTGCTGCAATTTAGTGCGTTGTATCATTCGCTGTTGGGATGATTCAGCATGTGACTTTCCATTCCGAGATGACTAAACTTTAAAATGACTGGAAAATAGCTGGAAAGTTCAGTGATGTATGGAGTTTGCATTCCAAAGAAAATAAAATCAATCCAAGAAATCCGACTGAAGGCGGGGGGGATTAGATGCCTAAGCCTTTGTATTGAGTTTGCCGGGAAGTCAAAGGTGTAACCCGCCTCAGCACTGTAGCCCCGACATGTTCCACCCTTAAGGAGGGGAAAGGAAGCATCCGGTCCCTTCCACTCACTTTTCCTGTCCTAAGTGATGTCATTTCCAATCCACTGACTATGCAAGAGCTCAGATTCCTTCTTCAAGATCTGCTTCTGCTTAAAGAGACCAGTTTGAGTTTGTTTAGTGGGCTGGACTCTGACAATGATTCCTTAAATGGAAAAAAAATACAGATATAATTGGCCTATTATTATTATTATTATTATTATTATTATTATTATTATTATTAGTAGTAGTAGTAGTAGTAGTAGTAGTAGTAGTAGTAGTAGAAATTCACACAATAACAATCAAAACACCCCAAATTTCATAAATATTTATTATATATCAATGAACAAAATCTACTACTCTCACAGCAGTGGTCTACAGCACTTGTTAAAATAATGGATAATAATAATAATAATAATAATAATAATAATAATAATAATAATAATAATAATAATAATAATAATAATAATAATAATAATATAGTTCTGGTTCCTTTGAGGCCACATTTGATACACAAACATTTACAAGTAGTACTTGGCATTAAAAACGATGGCGATACAATATTTTAAGACACTTGGTGTTTTTCTTTTTTTTGTACATTTTCTTTCATTTTGATATCACAGAGAGGTTCATCAACAGTCTAAACAGTAAATACAGATACACATACAAAAAAATAAACAGCAAAAATGCCAAGGGGAGGTAGGAAGAAAGTACCGACAGAACTACAGGAGCAATAAAAACCTGTGGAAGAAGCAGTGAATGTGAGGGAACCCTTTCATTTAATGTAATTATAGTTACCAAACCCAGTTTTCTGCATGCATGGACGTGTCCACCACATCGGACACAAATCTAATGTGGATAAAACCATGAATTGGGCCATATGTTGTTGCATGTTAATTTAAGGGGCCCTTATAGGCAGAGGCTTCTATAAGTCGTTTGTCCAAAACTTCAAGATACAATTTCTCAAAAATATCATCACAGTACACAAAATCTAACACGTGGATTAACAGTGACGTGTGAAATGGTCGGATGTGTGTTGTTGTCATAATCTGTCACCCAGCAGCTACCCCGTCTGCAGGCACACATCACCACGCGGGGGCGCTCTCACACATTAAGCTGCATGTAGTTTGGAGGCCCAGTCTTTCCTCCCTAGCCTGATTTAACTTCCTCTCTTCTTACAAATTAAAAGCCTGTTGAGTGATGGGAAGAGAGTCTGATGACAGTCCATGTCATGTATATATTTAAGGTGAGTATTTTGGTGTAAAGGAATTATGAATTTTAATGTTGGAAAATGAAGTCATTAAGTGCACTGAGATTTTAGGTATTGTAGCTCGAGGGTGTGGGAGTCTAATATGTCTGATCATACAAACGTGTATTTGCAAGGTAGAAAAACTGTAAACTCCTTCTTGGCTTGAGCGCCCTCATGGCCCTACTGGCCCCGACACACAGGGAGGTTTACCCCCAGTAGAATCGCTCAAGGTAAACAGGTGCTTGGTGAAAGTGCAATTCAAGAAGGCCCAGGAGCCAGGGTTCCTTTGGTGAGTGCCTGTTTTTGGATCGGGACAAAGGAGCTGCTGGCCCCTCTGACACAGACTCAGCACAGCAAAAAACCTTTATGCATCTTTGAAACTTTGTAATCCACCAGTCCTGACTCCCTGTCTGACAATTTATTGGAAATTCAGCTGAGGGGTGTTTGGCCTCGTCAGCAGCAACACGAGATTTTAGGATCGCTCTTTCATTCTGATTTGAGAGGCCCAAAGTTTCAGAAGAAAATGAAATTAGTAATGTTTAAATAGGAACGTGGTCACGTCCCATTCTCCGAAACAAGCTGGACTGCCAACACATGAACATAGCTCCTGCTTTAAAAAACAGATATGGCCCAACAACAGATGTCATCAAGTTGCTTTGTGGAAGCCATTTAGAGTTTGTAAGTTTATTCTTATAATAGTAATAATAAAAGTATAACACAATTGATCCCCCCCTCCACTGACTGCTTACTGTCAGAAATAGGAATAAGGACACAAAAATACGGTGTTGAATGAGTTATTCTTTTTCAATTTTAAATTCTTTCATTTGCTTATATCTTGTCAAGAGTTGATAAATTCAGTCATTTGTCACAAAGCTTTGTTACATTATTTATATTGCGGGTTGTGTTCTTACTCAGTAGGGCCCTAATTAAAATTTCAGTTTTTATTTGAATTGGGTTACTTGTAAAGTAGATTAAAGTGGATATTTCCTTCCTCTAATAACTGGAGAAGCTTCACTATTACTCCTCTTCCTTCATAAGTTTAAAAAACAAAGAAAAGAAAAAGTGTTATATAACTTTTTTGTTTGGGAGCTGCAGCAGAGGCAGCGAGAGCAGGTCGTTCATATCCACAAAGGGGTTAAAAATGATAAATGAACATGGCCTCTCTTGTCAAATGTCACCACGGAAACTTTGCATTAGCAGCAGTGCGCTGCTGCAGTAGTAGTGGAGGATGCTGGGAAATAGCATCAAAGGAGACTAAAGCAGCCTCCAGCCCTGTGTTGTGAACAAGGAGAAGAATAAGGACTAAAGTGTGCAGAAAGCATAAAACATCAGGCTTTTACTAAATATTAGAATTAAATGGGTTTTTTATAATATATCTATAAATATGCATCACAGGGATGAAAGGCGTGCTGGCCTGCCGCTGTGTATGCATTTCCATGTATAAACAGATGTACACATACATATGCATATCATACAACATTTGAACATGGATCGGAAATTCCCATATAATATACATCACATTAAGCTGTCAAAGAGACTTCTTTTGGACCTCGAGGTGCAGATTTACATTCAGTTGTTGATCGAAAACCGCTGACACAGAACACTGAATGAAGCACGCCAGCTCGCATATGCATCTCACATTACCTGCTTGGGCTATTTGCTGCGGGGCAACACAAACACCCAGTGCACAGTAGCTGAGGGACAGCTTGTGAAAACAAACACGCACACAGACACATTTCCTGCTGCGCCCACGTTGTCTGATGAATGAGGAGACTTGAGATACTGATATCTATATATATCTATATATATATAAAAATAAACAAAACTATAATTCAATAAACAAATGAAAAGAAACACAACCAAAAACACCTTTAAAGAGAATGGTGACAGTACATGAGTGGGTGGGGCAGAGCAGTGCACGGATGGATTGTCTTCACTTTAGGTCCAGGACATCTTCCTCGTACGACGCGGCGATGGCGAAGGCGCTGGCGAGAGGCGGGCTCTCTGGCTGCAGCACGACCGCCTCCGGCTCCGCCTCCAGACCGGGCGAGCAGTGCAGCTGGACGTCCAGGTCGCTGTCTGCCGACTCTGAGGCTAACCTGCGGGGGCACAGAACAACTGGAGTTGAGCAAAAGGGGGTGGGGGGGTGGGGTGGGGGCACACACACCCTCCGACGGGGCATCTGACGTCGCTGCCGTCGGGCCGTCACCTGTCACTGTTTGTCGATGTCAAAACACGCGCTTTGGGTTCTTCCTCTGTGTTCTTCTTGCTCATCTTCCTCTGCTTGACTGTGCCACTGTCTGATTTCCCACTGGGCTCTTCTGTCAAGCCTTTGTTGGTATGACATAACAGGTAACACAGTCCATGAGGGAGGAAATACTTTGATATTACCAAATTGCGCTCATTAAAAAACCCCACATGAACATGATAAAAAGGTCATACAAAATAGCTGAGATGCAGGATGGGCTTGTTAGTTAGTCAGATCAAGTGGCGCTGGTATTCCACAGCTTAATGAAAAGGTCACATCCACTTGTTTAACGCCCATTCTAACACTTATGATAAATAAACGAGCTACTTCACCTAGCAACTCCTTTCGTGTTCGGCTGGCTATCTCTTTGATCTCCATGCGAGACAGGGAAAGGGAGTGCGTGGCGGAGATGAGGGGAGTCGGAGGCACCGTGGCGGGGGCGGGCGTCGTCAGCACCTTGTTGACCAGGGGGGACTTGAGGGGTCGCTCGATGCTGCGGCCGACCAGGTTGCACAGGGGGATCTTGAATATATGTTTACATGCTGATTCACCTAGAATAATGATACACAAGAAGCCATTAAGAGCTAAGGCGGGAAGAGAATGGCCGCGCAAAAGAAAGAACAAACATGTGGTACTTATGAGCGATGGCAGTCCTGGCCTCATATAGAAACTGTATACTTGCAAAGGTTGCATGCAGCCACTGAATCACTGCTTAGAATGATCACAGAACTAATTCTAACTAATAAAAGTATAGATTAAAAAATGTTAAACCAAAAGAAAAGGTAAATATCTACACATTTAATGGCAAGAATGCACGGTCAGAAAATCAAGCAATGCAAAAAAATACTGTAGATGAGTTTCAATCCTTCTATCGTTACAATTAAGACAGATTGCCAAAACCTTGGCAGTTGATAAAACTGAACTATTAAATGAATGTTTATAGATTTTCCCTTTGATGATTCATCCATTATTCTATGTTTTTTTTTTTTTTTTAAAGTCTGTCTGGGTCACGTTAAATGGATTTTTTTTCTTCCTTTTTAAACACAATCCCCTCGGTACACAGTAAAGATGCAATACACAACCAGGCCGCCAGAGGGAAGCATTGCAGCTCTGCTCCAATGAGACGAGGCGTAGGTAACACAGGTGAGACTGAGGAGATGTGATGGCTACACTCTGCACACAGAAGACTGTCTAATTTGCAAATGTCAACAGTTGAGAGGTGAGCAAAGAGCCGCAGAGAAAAGCACAGGGTCATTGCTGATGTCTGACAGGTACATTGGGTTAGCATTGTTAAGTCCCCTCTCCTGCATGTGCATTGCTACACAACAAAAAAACAATGGCAATAAAACAACAACCAAAAAAAAAAAAAATGCATGCAGTTATTCGGAATAGAAACATATACAGATATGAACATCTTCCACGTGTGTCACTGGACCAGAGGAAGTGTCACACCGGCACATGCATTAAACATAAACAGTTGAGGGCTTTTGCACTGATTGGGGTCCAATTCTGCACGGCGGCTTTGCTGCAGGTATTAGCCTTTGGTGCGTATTGGAGCCAGCAGAGGGAGGCTGGCGGCGAGGAGCCCCATCAGTAACAGCATCTTGTTCACATTACTGATGCAATTACATCAGATGCAGCCCTCCCTAAGGAGCAGTTATGACAGGCAGTCAAGAGGATGGAATTTTTTTGTCAGCACCCCCTGTCTACCTTTTTTTCTCCCCCCTTTCACCCTCCCTCTGGCCATGCCCCCCCCCCCCTCAGAAACCGCTGGTTGGACTACCACTTTGGATCGAAGAGAGAGGGCTGACAAAAGTCTCCATGGTGACAGTGCATTCTGTAAATCATGCTGCGGCAGACGTGTCTTCTCCTTCCCTCTTTCCCTTTTTCTCCCTCCTTTGCTGCTGCCAACCTCCTGCTTGTACACAACCCCTCCCTGCCCCCCCCGGTGCGCTCTCGTGTACCTTCCCCGCATCTCATCCTCACTTTCCGCTGCAATTTGAAAAAAAAAAAAAAGCTTTCCCGTGATCGACGTCACCTCCCTTGCCTCACTTTTTACTACCTCCACCCAATAGCAATCTCCTATTACTCTTTTAATTAGTCAAGACAGACAGGAGGGTGGGGGCGGGGGGGAGGAGGGAGGGAGGCAGGATGGGGAAGACATAATGTTCACTTAACATTCAACCAACGTTTAAGTCAACATGCCGCCTCGGAGCAGACAGGGTGATCTGGGAGCATGTGCGTGTTAGTGGGCAGCGTTATGAGCAAAAACTGAGGACGAGTTGTGGGAGAATTCTTCAGTACCTTCAGCGTCCTTAGACATGTACAGGGAAAGCTTGGTACCATAGGGGATCCGTATAGAATCTGAACCAGGGATGAAGAAGAGGGTTACACAAACTGAAAACACAGGAACATAAGCAGGCACACACACACACACACACACACACACAGTAGGCTCTCTGTCAGGGCTCCCAGCGACACCGGATCATACGCACCCACAGCTACAACAGGAAATAGAAGAAGAGACATTGCTACTTTAGCGGTAGAATAAAAGCAGAAAAAGCCTGCCCCTGGCTAATTACGGCGCCAGCGACCAAACCCTCTGCTGTTAGCACTAATGGGACCTGTAAATGTCCCCTCAGGAAAACAAGAGAAACCCTGTCTTGATGGCGCATCGGGAGCAACGCGACAAGGACATTTTGTTTTTCCCTGCAGCTGTCACAATTACGCAGATGTGTCTGTGCTCTGATTCAGTTTTCCTTTTACCGTTTCAAAAACGAGAAAAAAGAAAAATAAAATAGAAAAGCCCAGACCTTAACGAACAAAAGAGGAGGTCGACACTGCCGCGGCCGCGTGGCTCGTGTTGAACGGCGAACCTGTATGGCGTTACCATCAGCTGTGGTGCATTTGGAGGCTGATGAATCGGTCGGGAAGAGGACGGCCTCGAGGCTCGGTGAATGGTCAAAAATAAACAATAAGCAATGGAGGGGAAATTGCCACGGGACCGGAGGTTAGGGCCGTATTGATCCTTAATCATCATTGAAAGCTTCTTTACATCTCTGGACAGTTATTGTGTCTACTGAATAGCCCCAAATTGCAGTGTGTGTGCGTACGTGCGTGTGTGTGTCATCCAGGTGCTCTTTTTGTAATTTGCACCTGGTGACAGTTTTAACGGTGCTTATGAAAGGTTCAGCCCTTTAACCACAGATTAGGTTTACATCAGCGAAATTAGCTTTACTGGCATTAAGATTTACGCTGAATTCGATGTCACGCAAGCACAATAACGATCATCTAAGTCTTGCGATTTGTGCACATCTGGCAACAATGGAATATTTTGTGTTCTGCGTGAGCCGAGGGCCAACATTTGCATGTCTGCGCTCATTCCGCACTGACATTTTTCATCAAAGTGTTACTCATCAGCCATAAACGCTTGGATTTCAGAGGGTCCTTGAACACACCAGCAGATTTGATTGTTCGGTGATTACAAAAGGAGCAAGGAAAATAAAATAAATATTAGTAAATGAGCACCACACAAAACTCTAGTTCTCATTAAGCATTCCTGATTATATGCATCTTTGCTTTCCTCTGCGCTTATGGAAATGCTTAAAGATAGATTAAACAAGGTAGACATGAATTAATTATGCATATAGTTTAAAGGATTAGGTGCTAATGAGGAGGAAAAACGAATACATTTAAGCATCTTGACCAACTGCATGACTCCACAGTGAGAGGGATCGAGGCCACAGCTTCATTCTGCTGAGAAAACTTTATGTAAATGATCCTGGGAGCGCTGGGCTAACACAGCAGCATTCAAAGTCAAACTGGTCTTCAGGCAACACTGACATTTGGAAAGCTTTCTCATGCAAAAAAAAAAAAAAAAAAAAAAAAGAACGACCTTATATCAACATCCTCGGGTGCTTTAACTGTGCCGGGCTTACCGTCGCCGAGCGGCGAGGGGAACACGGGCATCTCGTAGCCGGTGGGCGTCTGTGGGGAACTCTGGGAGCTGGTGTCTCTGGAACTGCAGTTGGAGGCTGAGCTGACTGGAGCCGATGAAACAAAGTAGATGTCTGACTGTAGGTGGAAAAACAGGAGGACCGAGTAAAATCAATATCCAGACACGGCAAAACGTGGGAAATATTAAAGTGAAAAGGGGCAGCGAGACAACAAATAGAGGAATCAAATGAGGATGGAGCAGAGAAAAATGTTAATTTCTTTTCTGCCAGGTGCACGGTGGTCTGTTTAAATCATCCCTCTGTATGATTTATGCGTATATTATTACTTTGTAGCCACAGTGATTGCCAGCCATATTTCCCACCAGGGTAATAAAGATTGATTGAACTAAGAGAGCTGAGACAGCCACTTCAATTATGCAGAGTAGGAACATTGAAAAACATTGGGGAAAAAAAACCCTCACAATCTGTGAGAAGCCATACTAATGCAGTTCTATAGGTCATCAAATATATGGCATATGAACAATTTACACAAGGATGAGAACACTGACCCGTGACGCAGCCAGCTGCAGCTCTGGGACCACTGCCGTGTACACAAGATTTCCATTTACCACCAGTCGGATCTCGATGGAGTCCGTTGTGAAGGCCAAGATGTAAGGGAACGCACAGACTGGAAAACAAACACACACACACACACACACACACACACACACACACACACACACACGCATCCTGTCAATTAGAGCTGGGTACAAACAAAATGCCTACATGTGAAGAGCGGGAAAATGAAACAGTCAAATGCCACATTGTGTGACATTTCAGTGTCACCTGGGGTGGCATTTTCAAAGGCCATTAATAGCGTCTCTCCTGGCAGTTCTAGGTGCTTCCTATCTGCTTATTGTGATGTGCTAAAATACAGCGAGGTGAGAGCTAATGGCAGCGCGCAACTGGGTTCGCTGTTTGTCAAGTGGAAAGAATTCTATTAAACTCCGACAAACCTTCTGACAGCAGAGAGACACTTATCGTGTCATCACTGAGGCTCGTGCGCGTGGAGATGTGCTTTTATTTTAAATGCATTTGTGTCTGCTTCACTCTGTCTGTCTATTGTCTGTCTGTCTGTCTATTGTCTGTCTGTCTGCTGCGTGACTCTCTTTCCCTGTGCGGCACATCTGCATTCCTTACGTCGTGTCTCCGCCCCCCCACTAGACTACACTGGGAGATTTCAGGGCATCCATGCACGTAAACACACGCAAATAATCACGCAGGCCCGTGTGGATGCTCGTAGCGACACGCGGCGTTACCATGGCGACGGCAAGCTCCAGCCAGGCCAGTGGCAAGAGCGGAAACCTACCGATCGCGTTGGGCATCTGGTTCCAGCTGAAGTGGAAGTCAGACGTGTTGGAATGGATCATCGGCGTGGAGCCGTTAAACGGGCAAACTTTTTTATAGTAGCAGATATCTGGAAGGGGAAAAGCGTAGAATTAAACTCAGATGGTTTCTGCGAGCGTTCTGAACAAAGGCCGCCTTTGTTGTGGAACGGGGGAGGTATTCGCTCTGTCATTCAGACACGAAAGAAGTAGAGAAGTGTTGCTCTCGCTCCATTTTCCAAACCCGGTCGGACTCACAGTTGTAGCACAACAGCAGGCCTGCCTCCCCGTCCTCATACACGTCGATGGCTGCTACGAAATTTACCTGCAAGCACAGACGAGACAGGTTGAAAAAAAAAAAAGAAACGTTGGACAACTAATTTCCACTTATTACCCAAGATGAACTCTCCAAAAATTCAGATGACATACAGCATTAAAAGATCTCATTGGTTGGTTTTATACATGTATTAGAACTTGCAGGTAGAGCTCAAAATGAAGTGGTATCTAACAGTAAAACCCGTAACACCAATCTGGCTGTTGTAAATGCTGCCAGTTTATTAGCATACAAAGCCGATGATTAAAATTTTACTCGCTTTATGGTATCCTATAATTAATTTAAACAGCAATTACGGTCTCTTACTGCAGTCAGCCACCAGAGGGCAGTCAACCCTCTTTACTGAATGTCTATGGAGCCTGTGGGTGCGTGTGCGTCTCACCCTGTTGGCCTCTACATGGTGTAGCCGGTAGGCATCTCCAGTGCTCTCATTGATCAGATCAAATTGATGCTTGTAGGCCACGCAGATCATGTTGTCGTTCTCTCCCGTCGGCCCGTCTACCAGCGACATCACCACAGGGGGGTCACACAGACAGATCTCCTGTAACGGGAGTTCGCTCGGTGTCAAACTCAGCGCACAGACACGCAAAGGTCAAGTGTTTAGGACACGTAATGGCTGCTGCACCCGTATGTACTGGAACTCCTCCACAGGTGAGTCTGGCCCCGAGGCGACGGCGTTGAGGGCCTCGAATCGAGAATGCTTCCTGGTGATGAGGAGGAGTTTGTTCCTGATGGCTGCGACTATCCTCAGCTCGGAGCCGTGGTGAGTGTTGATAGAGTACAGATGACAGCCTGGGACGGAGGCGGAGGAGACGCAGATGAAGAGACATTACCTCAGACGTGCCGTTCCCTGGCGCTGCCCGACAACGGATGCGCGCGGCCGTTGCAAAGGCTACAGATTCTCACACGATTCACGGCCTCTTAAAATAAGTCTAAAAAGAATTGAGGGGCTTGAAGGGTGCTTCATTAAAACAACAATCCCTGTGGGGTTCACAGCTAAGTCTTTCCTTTACTGTAAGAATCTGAAAATTCAGCGTGAAGGCAGCGGCGCCTGCACGCTTGTTAAGGATAATACTCAAGTATTGTCTCTACTATGGCAACAGAACACCAACAAAATCGACCCGTCTTCTGCTAATCACCGTTGTTCCCAGTCAGGGCTGAGATGAGAGACAAGAACACATCCTGGAGAGGTCCCCTTGTTTGGCGTGTGAATTATCTGGGTTAATATCAGAGCGCTGCTGTACGTGCAACGTGACTCGCCAACTCATGTCAGCGGGCTAAAAACGCGATAAATAAGGAAGACTTTATATCCTCGCAGAATGAGAGACATCAATGCAAACGCTTTTATCTGTAGGGGTGGAGCTCTGCAGTGCCCAGCGCCTCACCTTTGGTTTTCTCCAGTTTATTCTCCCGACTGTCGCACTTGCTTCTAACAAGCTGCTTCTCCTCCATGCCTCTCCTGAGCGCTCGTAGTCTGAACACGTAGAGGCGCGCGTCCTTCCCTGGGAACACAAACCCTTTATTTATGTACGGATCTTACTTTTAATTCGCCGTCTTTTCTTTCTTTTTTTTTTTTTTTTTTCCCTTAAAGCCTCCCACGGCTAGACGACGGCGGCGGCGCAGGACTTGCGCCCTCTCCCACCGGCCTTATCGAAACCCTCCCGTAATCATGACGAATGTGCGCGCCGCCATCACAAATGCATCAGAATTCAGCTTGTCAATATCAGGGTCGGCTAAACATCTGCGAGGTAATGAATTACACGCGTGTCTCGCTGAAGCCAACGAGAGACTAATGAACCAGCAGCTGTCTGCGCCGAGTCTCGGCGGAGGTGTTTTCGGGGCGCCTGTTGGTTTCATTTCTATCCGTTTCATCTGTCGGTAAAAGCCGACCGTGCAGACAAACACTCAAACATGTGCAATGGAAATTGGTTCTCTGTAGGTCAGCTTCCTTAGATTACAGTGACAGATTAATGCGTTCGCTGGGACAACGGAGGTGGAAAGGTTAAGTATGTACTCAGCAACATAAGAGAGATGAGCGAGGTGAAATACAAGAGGGGGAGAGAATGAGGGGTGTGTGTGTGTGTGTGTGTGCGCTCGGCAAAAATACGGCTCTGATTGAAACAAAAAAAAAAAAAGAAAGGAAAAAAAGGAAAGAGACAAGAAACAGCTCGGAGCGGATTGATTGCTACCTTTGTCGGCCCTGGTAATAAGCAAGTCCTGAGGCTCGAGAACGTGCATCTGCTTCACCACCATGGTTTTGTCGAACACCTGCACTGGGGGCACTGCCTGCGTCTCTGCAACGCAACGCATCGCATTCGAAGTGAAGGGTCAAGGATGAACGTCTTAACAGGGATCGGGTGTGCGATGCTTACCGGCATTGGGCAAAACTGGATCAGGGCCTGAAATGGGCATAATAACATCATCATCATCATCATCATCATCATCATCATCATCATCATCATCATCATGTTAGCTGATGCTGTTGGTGTTCTGATGAGTGCCGTATTGAATGGTTATGGATGGGTGGCTTTATTCTGGAGGACAGAGGGAAATATTGATTTGGGTTGACCTCACCATCCAGCAGCATGACTCCCGCTGCATCAGTGGCGGCCAGCAGAGACTGACCCCAGGAGTCGGAACACACAATCTCATAGGGGAATGTGCTGCAGAACAACTGGGACTCCCATGGCTGCAGCGGGCACGCATGCACAGACAAACAGAGGTGCCACTTGTACGTTATTTTGTGCAATTGCGTTTACTCGTCGAGCGTTTGGGGAGCTTTCGCACCTCTTTTCTGCAAAGGCCCGTGTTTACGAGGCTTGTCGGGGCGTCTCCTCTCACAATGGTCTTTAGCTTCAGTGCCTAAAGAAAAGATCAAAGATATGAAATGAAGAGGCATCACTCACATATTTGGTTTGCACTGTTCTATGCAGAATTAATTGCTATTGAATTGCTTTTAATTCATTTAATTGGTTCTTCAATTAAGGACAGCTGAGCATGCATGTTGTGTTCTATAAATACCTTCAATATGGTTCTAAATCAACATTGAAAGCTCTACGAACATATAACTTTATGAGTTTGTACTCTTTCACTTGGATTTGTGAGCACCTAAAGTGTGTTTTGCGGTGCTGGCTTCATAAAAACAGCTTTGTCATACCAGAGGAACAATTGGACAACCCATAGTTGTTTATTATCCCCTTTTGGAGTGTTTGCACTAGGAACAATTTTAGTACTGGCAATGGGTTTTGAGAAACGAATTCAGCATGGGAGTGTCTGAACCACCTCGAGAGTAAGTACCGGTAGGTTGTTTGGTCAAACACAAACAGCAACTGCTCCTCTTAAAGCGTTTCTGAAAAACGGCAGTTTAAATTCGCTACATAGCGTCTAGCTGGAGAGGACCACTGACAATAGGGCCAACGCTAAAGTTCAGGTATTGATTAACAGAGAAGGGCACCGGCTTTGATGTTTCTGGTCGATCTGCCTGCCAGGCAACTGCAGCAGGAGGATGAAAGTCAGGTCTTCCGCTGCTTTGTTACCAGAGGTGGTGCAAGCACAGACACAAGACAGCAGCTCTCAGGGGAGCTCACTGGGTGGCCAGGGTATTTTCTCCACAGTACACAACGAGGAGGTAAAGATAGTATGAAAAGAGAAGGCTTAACTGCCTCCTGGTGGCAGGCTGCGGAACAATATGCACCCCCCCTTCCCCAGTGGTATCAGGTAGGACACAGGCCAATGTTAAACTCCCCCAGATGCATTTTTTCCAGTTGGTGTAAAGAGTTATGATCACTCTGGGTTCATGAGAATGGTCACATTACTCATTACTCTTCAAATCTTTCTTTTTTTTTTTTTTTTTGCTGGACAAGCAGTGTGCCCAACAGCCCTCTGAACTAGATGTGTAACTGAGAGTTTAAAGAGCATATCATTTTCACGAATGCTCCATTATGGACTGTCTGAACATCGTGCATCAAAGCTGTTCAGTCAGATCTATTTGCATATCCGCATAAAAAGGCAATCTGGACACAACATCAAGCAAATGTACAATGACTTTGCCGCTCAATCCAACAGAATAAATAAGAGGTAAATATCCAGACATACCAGGCGCTAATTCCAACATTAACTCACATCAAATCAATCAGGCTGTTGTATAACGAGCCAACGTGCCGTGAGTTCGGATGAGGAAAAGCCCTTCGTCTCCACAGAACTGGATAATCAATGCCTCGACCGAACGTCTACTTTCTGTTGTTTTCCCGCCGTACAGCTCAATGCCTTAATGACTCTGCTTTTGTGTTGCACGGAAGAGAGCAACAACAACACGGCATACAAGGCAGGAAACAAAGCCCGGCGACAAGCTTTAACAAAATGACTCAAGAGCAGAAACAATAGAGAAACATCAACATACGTCTTGACTAATGATGCAAAGCAATTAAGTTAGAGGGACCCAAACTCGGACCTTATAGTCAACCTCAACCAGGGCTTCCTAAATCACTGAGAAGGTAGCGATGGGTTTTAGTGTCATGGACACTTCTTCACTCGGTGACAGGCTCTGTGCTTCCAGACTGGGATTACGTCATTGTCTGTGTGTAATGCTGATTACATCATTCCTGGAACGGCTGCTGAACGGTCGCTGAAAGATATCGTAGTTTAGCGCCCCGAAGTCCAGATTTAATGAAGTAAAGGGAAGAAAAAAAACGAGTACGTGCTTGTATACTGTCTCTCTATTAACCCTACTTTGTCTTTTTGGTTCTACTTGTGGTTAAACCTGAACGAGTTGGAAATACCAAGTGACTTATTAACATCAGTGAGGTTTTGGTTTTGGTCTGTGGGGTTTGTTTCCCACAAATTGCGTTACAGTTCCAGCCTTTATTGGTTTAGTTGATGTTTGTCTCACTTAGTTTTGGCTGAACTGTCCTTTTAAGCCCATTTTCTACCATTTTTTTGAACTTCAAGCCTTTATCCTGTGTGCATTTTGGAATAAAGACTCATTTCATTTTGTTTGTCTCCCTGTTTTGAGTACTTTTATAGCGATCTGTCACTTTCAGTTATATATTACGTACATATCGTATCATAACGTATGTCCCATCGTGTATCTTTTTTTTTTTTACCTGCCCTATTCTGACAAATTCAGCCTGTCGTGCCTCTTCCTTCTTGCGTGCCGACTTGGGGGACTCAGGCAGCACGTCGCTGAAGGACCGGCGATTTAGCATGTTCTGGGGAGAAAAGGGAACCTAAACATAGAACAGCAACACAGAGAGAAAAGAGAAAGAAAGCAGACGGGGGTCTTAGAGACTGACCCTGGCAGAGGGGTTACAGCAGTCAGAATGATGCGTTAGGAGCAGCAGTGAAAGTAGGAGCATAGGGACAAGAGTTAAAAAAAAAAAAAAGAACAAAAGTGATGCGTGGAGGGGGTGGGGTGGGGTGGGGGGGGTTTGCTGAGAAAGTCAGCATTGCAGTAGTATCCAGTCATGGTGCAGTATGCTGAGGCAAACTGGGGGCTGCGGTGGAAAAGAGCAGTGCAGCAGCGACTGTGGCTTCTGCCAGTGATAGAGGGAACTTTCAGTCACAGGAAGCAAGTTCTCTCATGGGTGGACGGCAGCGGGTGAGAGTGGGGGGGTGGAAAAAAAAAGCAGCCGCACCTTGTGCAGGTCGGGCATGAGGTCTTGGTAGAGCGAGCGGATCAACATGTCGAGGGTCCGCTGACGCTTCTGGGCAAACGTCGGTGTCTCCAGTGTGGCTTTTTCTCCATTGATTACTGCAAAATATCAGGGGGAAAAAAAAACTCTAGAGGACCAGAAAACAAGCTCGTCACAACTCTGTTCATTCTTTTCCTCACATTTGACCAATAAAAAGTCCCTGAATTCTTGGTGGTCTGTAAACACAGGCGGAGATGGGAGAGGGGGTCCGAACAGCGGCACGCTCTCCTCTGAGAATATTTTCAATCTGTATATCACAAAGAAACAACAACATGGTAACATTAATGTCGGTGTGTTTTTATAACCCAGAAACCAATCAGGCGGTGAGAGTGGTGGGGGCCACAGCGTGGATCAGTGCGTTCACCTGTAACTGTCATTCTGGCTGTTATACCTAACTAATGCAAAAATATCTGGAAGCAAAGTCAAGGAAACGCTGAGGAGACACCATTGCAATTCACATCAGCAATGCTCCGTCTGATTACTGCCATCCACGTGAAGGATACGGGTGAAGTGTGATCTGATCATTGAGGGTTTGAAGGACGATGACGCGTCGTCCCCTTCCTGGAACACTATGGTAACAATGTCATTCCCAATGTGCCTCTTTCTCTCCACCTTGGAAAGACGAAAGATTAAGGAGTTAGAAGAACAAGCTCAGCAGTCTTCCATTGAGGTGACAGTCGACATTAAAACTACATTTCCGCTGGCATGGAATGAATAGATCTGTAGTCACTAAACTTCTCTTTTAATTACCTCGGTGGTTTATTCGCTCGCACATGTCAAAACATAATTTCATTATCCCACATTTGGTCCTAAACTAAAACAACCTCGTCACAATTAGAGAGGATAAACTGTGTTAAACTGACATCAAAACAACATTTCCTCCATCAGTCAGTGGGGACAAGAATAAATCAGGATGTTTCTCTCCTCAAACGGAATGTAGGAGTGAAAAGAACACATCACTAATCAAGTGAAGTATGATCACAGCCTGCTCCTTCTTTATTGCCCACCAGAATGTCCTTTTAAATCTTCAGAGGCGATCCAGACATGTCTGTCTGCGAGAGCCATCGCAGGAATTACAGAATGATGCACAGAAAAGCGACACTCTCCTGCTTTTTGTGGCGATTCCCTGTCTTTTCTGCCATTAAACCCTGTCTTTTATGTCTTTTCAGGTCTTTTCTCTGCAAAATGACAAAGATGAGGGCTGATGTGGCTGATGGGCAATTAGACTTTGTGCCATTTCTGAATTATCTACGGAAAGAATCCACTCTTTTGTACCATTGGTGCCTGATTGGAGTGTTTTCCCGAGCATATCTGATCAGGATCAACAAGATTTGTTCGATTTTTAGAGATGAGAAAGAAACATAATAGAAAACTGTTTTGCCTATATAGGTCTGCAGCTGTAAAGGTCTCATTTGTTTTATTTATGCAGCTACTTCACCCACCAACGGTGATGTTTCCCAACACTTGTAGTTATTTTAGGTGCAGAGATGCTGTCTTCTTTAAGACCGTAGAACGAGACAAACAAGCGTCTTCACACACGCCCACCTGCTGTTTGTTGTCTTTCGAGTAGGGTAACATGGTGGACACATGGAACATGAGCTCATGGCCTTGATAAACTGTATAGATGGACTTAATTCCCGTAGTGTCATCTGCAGAGAAGACAGAAGCAAGGGTTTTTAAAGTTAGGCTGATGTGTCAATGTGTCAATGTGGCCCATCAGATCTGAGCTCTCTCACTCTTTGTGTCGAGACCTCCGCGGTAGCCCGCCCATCCCTGCAGCGTAACGGAATCACCCAGCAGACTCAGGAACTTATCGAAACTCTCACTCCCCATCTCTGAAACAAAGACAGCATCGATCGCTGAGCTTTTTTTTTTTTTTTGTTAATACAGTTCGAGAGTTAAGAGTTTAAGATCAATAGCGTTCTCATAGGCATGTTCAAATGATGCCCAGTCCTGCAACCATTTCAATTAAGAGGGTTTAAGACATACGAAGCTCTAAATTCGTTTGTCATAGAAGCATAAAGATTTACTCTGAAATTCTGTGCATTAAAGGGGTTTATAGTGAACTAAGAAAGCACTGACTGGCCGAATCTGAGAGGAACTTACCATTACTAAACATCTCGTCATCTGTGAGTTGTCCCTCTTTGGCATACAGAACACCAAATTTAAAGTTTACAGAGCCCTGTGAAATCATGTGAGTTAACGAATACATTAGCAGGTATGATAATATCTGACAAAGAAGCATCATTGGAAAACAATGCTCATACCTCCTGCTCCTCCAACACCAGCAGATCCTGAAGAGAGAGAACAACGTAAGAATTGAACAATCATTAGCAGAACTTAAGGCAAGGATGGAACACTGCACGGACGCTGCTGATCGGATGGCAGAGACGCTGCATTTCATTAAAAGCTGGCTGACGTGCCAGCTTTGCTCTCACCTTCTGAATCTCCGGGTTAAGGATCTCCCTGGGGCCTTTCTCAAACCTGTCCATGTTCATTGCACTGGGAGCAAGGTGAGGAGGGGAAGAAGAAAAAAAACAAGAGAGGAGAAAGAAAAGGGTGGTAAGGATCGATGGAAAACTGCCTGAAGCTCTCTGCAGAAAAATGAGCAGGAGACTTGATATGAGGGAGTTCACGTCCTGCTTGTACCGTTTAGGCTCATTCAGAGGGTGAGTTGTGAGGCTGCGCGGGCTGGGGAATTTATAATCTCCTGTTTCATGTATCCTGACCCTGATACTTGTCTATAATGAAATCTAGTGCTGGACACACAACGTTGGAGATGGATCTGGTTACGAAACAACACGTTTGTGTAAAATATACAGTGAAGATTTACAGCAACTGGGCTGTTTTGTGTGATTTATATGCCAAAATGAAATGTTACCGTAATATTAAAGTTCTTGGAAAGATCTATTTTCTTAAGAATGAAGTCTTGTTATGCAGAATTTTACGAGGGGAAAAAAGATGTTACAATTATTTTAATATTATCTAATAAAATGTACTCTGTTCATGTGAACTACATCAAACACACACAGAAGACTGACTAAAACTTTCCATTGATGCTTTGCTCTTTATTTCTCGAGGGTACTGAGAAATAAACAGGACTATTGATTCTCATGCATGTGCTGTAGGAGTGAATATAATGTGTCGTGGCAGAGGCACTCTCACCTTAGGATGGACTTGACTGATAGTGTTTTTGTTGGGCTGTATGGGAGGCTGATCTTCAGAGTACCCTGAGCAAATGAGAGCGACATTAGCACAATGGGACGGAGGCGTCGCCGTTCAATACAAATATAAATAGTGCGCGATTCACAATAAATGGACACAGCGTTCAAGACGGAAATGGGAACAGAATGGCTACGAGCAAACTCGCTCTGCTCATCGATGACATCCTGTACGACGTCTCACAAGTAAGAAGATGCACTAAGCGGGATTGGGCGGCGGAGGCGCGCAGTGTTAATCGTGTTCGAGATGAGGACGCGGCCAAAATTAGAGCCTAGATTTGTTGGATTTGGTAAAGCTGAGTCATCACAGCTCGAAACACAACAACATACGCACATGACACACACACACACACATATGTGCCTACACGCATGGTGACTCAAACGTGGGCTAGCATATTCCTTCACATTGTATATCACAGAAGACATGCCACCTACGATGGCTTGTATCATGAATTTATGGCATGCAGCAGATTCGTAATGATTAAAACAAGATGACGGCTACAAAAACTCTTCCCTTGTTTACGCTTCAGGATGGTGAAGCCATTCTTAAAGCCACCCTGATCCCTTCACCCATGCAGGAGTCAAAAGCAGATCAAAGAAGTGTTTTCTTTGTAGTTTCCCTGTTTCTCAGAATCATCATCTCCAGATGGGGATCATGGATCAATCCCAACCCTCTTGTGATGTTTTGCACATGTGGACCTTACCGACTTTCTCCAGAGAATGGCTCTGTACTGAGGAACCCGCTGGTTGTTTTGGTCTGAGAGGACCACAGACAAGAAGAAAGGATTCTTCTCTGCATCCGTCCCCACATAGTTCTGATGGACTGAAACAAGACACAGGGACACAATTGCAAACAGGCCGTGTGTTGATTGTTGCACCCCCCCCCCCAGCAAATTTAAAACACAGCCCCTCCTCTTTTTCTCTGTTTTTGTCCTGCTCCTCGTCGTTTCTCCGGGCTTTCACCCACCGACCACTCCCCATCGTGACACGGCCGCAGACAAAGATCTCCTGACTGCCACGGCTCAGCCGCACATTTGAGTGTCTGCCACCGTGGTTGACACGGTAACGTCTTCAGAGGCAATGAACAGACATCCAAACCCAATTAGACGCAGCATCCCTGCCTCTTCCTTTGTCCACCTCCCCTGCTCCTCTCCTTTACTCCTCCTTTTTATTATTTTCTAAGCCTCACATCATGCTTGCATGTTTTTTTTTTTTTGTCTCTTATTTTTAATTCTTTGCCCGATGAAGCGAGAATCCATTGCTCCGGATGCTCCACCAGAAGAGGAGCGCCCGTGTCAGAGCGGTTCGTAACGTGTTTTCCTGTGTTGTACGATGCAGATCTGTTCAGGCTGTGCGACACAGATGGCTCAGCTGCGGTCCAAGCGGGGCGAGCCAACTTTACGGAGACACGGGTCTTTCTAAACCGCCTGGTGGTGCAGCACAATCAGGCTCCGGTTGACTGGGAAAATCCATTTGTTTTATGGCTGTTCCTCTGTTCTTATATCTATAAGAATGCGGTAATCCTCTGTGCTGCAGTTTAAGGAAGCAAAGCTTTTGTCAAGGCTTCCTGTAGTCCTCCACACAGCTCTGGGCTTTCGTCGATCGTGTTATCTATTGGAGAGTCTGCCCTGTCTGAATGCAATGAGGCTGTATGTTCTGAGTGTCGAGACTCTCGGTGCAAGATGGCTGCGTGCTTTTGCCTTGAATGAGGAGTGACCAGGCTGATTTCATATGATAAGAGCCTTCCATTGAGCAGGAAGGAGCTTGACTTGGATAATATTGGAAATTCGGCCTTGTAGGCTCATGAGCAAGCGCGATAGGATTTTGCAACAGAGCAGCACTGACCTTTTCCGAGGAAGTACTTAAAGAACCACCTCGTGTGGTACTCCGGATTCTCCAAATGGACGTCGGTTCTCCTCCAGGTGGCCGGAGTGTAGTCTGAGGTCTGTGCCGTTGCACGGAAACACACAGAAATACACGGCGTGACGGGCACAGCGTGACTCACAGCAGTCTACCTTGTGAAAACTCTTAGATTAATGCAGACTGACCAGGGCATCAAAACACATGGAATATTTGGATTTTGGGAAAGATCAGCACTTTAAATCAACTATATGACCAATGACATCATCACTGAGGTTCACACTACAATTGCTAAAGTAATCAATAAAGCAGTGTGAAGTTAATAGTATGTTCTTGCTTTACATTATTTTAATCATAATGTAAACACATATACATATCACTGTCTTTATTTTAGAAAACATGAGGTGGTAACACTTGTTTGTATTTGTGCAATAGGAAGGTATGTTCTACTCAAACAAACACAATGTATTTGCCTTGGATATATGTCATTTATGGAAGACAGGGGTGCGCACTCGACCCGTGTTTGCTGCGTGTACCTCGTCTAACGAGCCATTCTCCACCCTGAAGCGTCCTGCCCTCTGAATGGCCCCATCTGCATCGCTGGAAATTAGCTGGGAGGAGACAAAGAGAGGGGACATGTTTAGAATCCCTGACACCTGACAGAGCATGACTGGTGGCAGGCAGTCATATTCAGCCCATAATCACAGCAGAATTCTGCAGGGTGGATGAAAGAAGAAGCCACGGAAACATCATCCCCGCGTGATAGAAGCTTTGATCTCTTGTCATCTCTGCATCTATACATCGATTTCTCGGACTCCCTTCACCGTAAAACTCATCTTTCTTGCATTATTTTCTCCTCATAGCATTTACCAGCCTCCGTCTATGTCGTCCCAATTATCTGTCTCTTATCTGAGTCTCGCTGACTCACCTCTCCCTGCTGAAGTACAGTATTGGCAGGAATAAGAGCAGCTAATGTTGGAAGAAGAGCGAAAGAAATGAGGCCGAGAGGAGGAAAAGACACAATGTGATCTGCACACAAATCAAAGGAACAGTCCGATGCCGATATGTGTGAAATGCTGAGCTGGTGCTAAAAACCATTTTGTCCTGCATGCCAGAGATAGCAATTTTTTTTTCTTCTGCTTTTTTAACCAGCTTTTCCTGAAAAAGTTCAGACTATTTCAGGAGCATTTTTATATTTAACACGTTATTAGGTGTGAGATCAGATTGTTTTAACGCGGAACTCTTGCAGAAAGGCCAATGCGCATTTCAGAAATAGGCATTAGACTTAGAGCAGCCATGTTGTGCCCACAGATTTTGTGTTCCTGGGAACTCCTGCTTCATGTGTCCATCAAAGCAATGACCTGGTCACTGAAATGTGAGCAGATTATAGCAGATATCTGAACAGGCTCACAGGAATGACGGCGCATGGGTCCCACTTGCTAGAGGTGGTGCAGTTTTACCGGCTTGTTAAAGATTATCTTTGCCGCAGTTTTAGCTCTAGAGGTAATTTAGTTATCGTCTGCTGTGCATGTAATTCACAAAATAATTATTAGCGATAATTAAAACATAATTATGTTTCCAGGAAGCGCCGCTCAATCGATTTGGAGTGATGTGCAAGCCTCATGTCGGCCCTTTCAATCCATCCCTCTGCGTGTTCCCTTTTCCTTTTTATCCCCAACACGGCACTGCACCAAGTGATGTTTTGTTTCCAGGCAACGGACCGTCTCTCCTCCCCTTGTTACTCCAGACTCAGCTCTCCCTTCCTGCCCTATGGCCTCTGCTCCTATTAGGATTTACTGTCTGCGCGGCTTCGTTCCCCTCGCCGGTAGAGGTCTCTGCTCTGCCCAGATGTCAAGTGTGAAAGGAGTTCTGGCATGACTGTGTAAGCCCGCACGCACTCTGACACATCCAGATGGCATGAAATGGCTGGAGGGCGGCCAAGTGGGGGGGGGGCACTCTCAGAAGAGAAGGGAAGAAAATGGAAGGGTGTTAATGCGTCTCTGACCTTCAGGAAGTAAATACAGGTGAAATGATGATTAATCAATATATAATCTGTGTACACCCGATAGTCCGTGGAAAGTCTCCTTTTTGTCCAACCGATTACGGCAGTTGGCCACCGCAGGCTAAAATAAAATAAAAGAGGCAGCCTAACTGGATTTATTTCATAAATTACTTTAAAATAATTAGCCACTATCCAAATATTTGCCAATTGTAATAACGGCTTTTCATTTCTCCCCACTGTGATCACAAGACAAACACGCTGGCCTCCGACAATGGCCATCTTCGCCGTGCACGGGATTATTTCTCTGACAGCCTCGCCAACTTAATGAAGCAGGGGAAATGTATGACTGTTATTATATAATCAATGTGTCACTCTCATGTTCCGAATGCTGCACGGAGGTGATAGCAACACCTCATTAACCGTCATTACGGAAATTTGCTGCTGAGACTTTAAAGATGTACAAGCTGGATTCTGTTATATTCCCGTGTAAAAGGATACGCGCACTCGGGTTTCTCAAGAACAACAAAAGAAATCCCTTCCAGCTAAGCGGAAAGCTGCGGGTCCCAGTGTGTGCAGCGGCTGGTTGCCACGCCTGACACTGCATGACGTCACACAGACGATGCTGAGCAAGCGCCTTTCGTTTACTTGTCCTGCTTGGTCAAATATGACATGTCGCGCTCTAAAATATTGCATCAACCCTGCGTGGAGACACCGTCCATCCATTCCCTGGCAAAATAGCCCATCAGAGGACACACACACCTCTTACACACTCACCGAGCGATACTTTTGATTCACAACTTCACGCTGCCTGAAATCGACCCTGGAACCTTCTTGCTATGAGGCTACAGCACCACCTTGAATCATTAAAAGCTCAAAGCTTGGATTTGGACTCAGAATTGACTTTAGAATCACTATCTTTACTTTTGAAATCTAACGTGAGGCGCGGGTGATGCACTGGCTGCATTTTCTCCCCCGGCTGCACTATCTAAATAAAATACAGTTTTTAGAAGCCCGGCCTTTTCTTTCCTGCAGGTGTGAGGTTCTGATAAACTCCAGAGAGGTTGCTGTGCAATAACTGGCCGTGTCTTAGGAGAGGCTGCAGGGGGAAAAGAGAGAGGAAAAAAAAAAAAAAAAACAGCCTTATCTTTGTTTACGCATACTAATAGGCTGGAAAACAAATTCATTTTCTGTGGATTTCCTGGTGCGGTGGCATGTTTGGAGTGGCAGCGGCGGTGTGTTCTGTGCATGCGTGCGGAAAATGGAAAGTAAATTCTAAAGCTGTAGGCCGCTATCTTCCTCCATTTCTCTCGCCACCCGCAACATTAACTGTCCAATCGCAGGATAATGGAGGGGAAACCAATTCAGTGCTCAGACAGAGCAATTCGCTGCCACTCTACTGTAGGTGTGTCTCGCTGCGGTGGGGGGAGAAAAGAAAAAAAAAAAAAAAAAGGCATTTTGTGTAAATGTGCGCTCATAGCTGCTGCAAGTACTGGGTGTGAATAGGTTATCTGGCGTTTTAGGTGAAAAATGAGAAACAGCAGAGTGATAAAAACCCTCGGCGGAGAGCTCTGTGGCGCGTCTATGCGCACACATGCATGCATTAGGCAGCCACTGCTTATAAAACATGCAACAGTCGAGCGGTCGGGAAGGGAAGAGCCGCACTCCAGCGATCCCTCTTGGGCTGGGGAATAAAGAGGGAACAGACAAAAGGGGAGCTGCTTTTACAAACAAGCCATAAACCATCCGACCACTGCCAAAGAGCAACGGTGGAAGGGGTAGACGGAAGAAAAGAGGGATGCCTTCAAATGTGTAAAGAGAGGAGGCCTGAACGGAGCATGATGCAACCAGGAGTCAGAGGGTGACATGTAACGCCGAGAAAAAAAAAAAAAAAAAAAAAGGCAACTGATAAAAGAGTAATAGCTGCCTCCATGATGCAGGACCCCATGGGAAAGAGGCAGAGCTTTATAGACGCACAAAAGGATGCGCACACTTTCTCTCCTCCACTCCGCGCACATAAAGCTCCCATTTTAGGGCACGACCTGAACACACACGAAACGCGCACAACAGGGCTCACGACGTCCAGGCGCAGTCCCTGATTTCCCCACGGACCCCCCCCCCCGGACAAAGACGCACGGCGCCGCACAGCACGACACCACGTGCGTGTGCGTGCGCATCGCCCGTTGTTGCATTAGATCAATTCTTTTGTGACCGTGTACAGATAATTGATCTCATCACGGAGCCCGATTATGCGCACTCACGGTCTCAGAGGCTGGAACACACAAGGGAGGGGGTGGGCAGTGGAGGGGTGGGAGGGGTAAGGAGGCAGGTTTCAGATATAAAAAAGGTGCATGTTTAATTGTCGAGTCTCCTTTTCAGTTCGCCAATTGTGATATTTCTGGTTGGTTGTTGGACTGAGCACATGGCAGAAGTAAATTACACCAGAGGATTAAAAAAAAAACAAAAAAAACAACAAAACTGAAAGAGCAAATCTGAACGGATGAAACGGCACGTCCTCGTCTGAAGATGGGCCCTTAATTGATGCAAATGTTCTGCCTGCGAAATGTTGCCATGGCCTTATTCTACCAGCTTTAGTCTACGTATCCTTAAATAGCTGGAAATATTAAAATGTCATCATCATCAGTATTAAATAAAAGGAGCCAGGGATGATTTCTATGTATCTTTTATCTATATATATATGTATATCTTTTGTTATCCGGCACAAACAACTTTTTCATTAAATGTCAGGGTGATGACTTTCATGCGAGCGGGGTTAGGTTGAAATCAGTCTGAGCTTGACAAATAAATGGAAGTCAACGTAAAGGCCCAATAAGGACGGCGGCGCAGACCTGTGTGTGTGCGTGCACAAGCATGTCTGCACTTAGTTGGGCTGGAACAAGAGTTCAGAAGCGTCTTCAACAAAGGTTACGCCGCAAAGAGAGCGTCCAAGCTGTGCACGGACATAAATGTCTCTCTGTGTCACAGAAGTCATCCCCCCCCCCACCCCCACCCCCGACTCAGACGGCGCAGAATAAGAACAAGCCGCTGCACCAACCAACCGAGGAGGAAGCGAAACTGGCTGTTTCTTCCAACACGTAAAGAAGTCCATTTGTGCCTGCATTAACGTCACATCTATATTTTCCAGGTTTCGCCGCGGCAACACTTCAGAGGACTGCTCTAGGGCTGCTGAAGGCATCTGACCACCCACCCACCTACCCACAAGCTCCATTGTTAGGGTGCAGCAGCGTTAAGAGTCCTCAAGAGTGGGCAGATTGTGCAGTGCAGTCTGGGATGGCAGAGCTCTGCGGCTGCAGACTATGATTTATGTAAACGAACAGGGGGAGGTGAGGCAGATCCGGTCAGCTTGGATCACAATGTCAGCGCTGTCTCCAGGGAACATTTTTAACACATAATAAAAGTAAATGTAAACATATGCAGATCAGGGCCTGCATTGTCGCGTATTGATGCTGCCGCGTCGGAGTGACTCTAACAACCTGTTGCACTGAACTAGCCAATTTCCTGCGAGGCCTGCACTCGCTTCGTTTTGTCTTTTGTCAGAGATGACTCACTAAGAAGAGCAAACGTGGCCTCCGAGAAAACGGGCGATCATTAGCCAACAAGCAGAATGACGCATCTGCATGCTTAAAAGAAGCAGCTAATTTTCTGGCTGTCTTCCTCTGTGCATCCGGGAGACCGATCTCACCCCTTTAATCACTGGGAATCACGGAGATGACAATTGCACAGGCCTGTTTTAATAAACATAACAATGAAGCGTTTTCATCACTCTATAGACAAACAATCCATTTTCCACCAATCTAAAAGGTCATCTTTATATGCTATTACAGGGCCAAAAAGAGGCATAAATATAAAACCAATGAGAATTGTGATCTGATTATGACATCACGTCGCCTTCATTTTGTTTCCTGCTAAATTACTGCACGATTAATTAAACACAATTAAACGTATAATGATAAAGATTAGTGCATATTTTCTTAAGCAGTTTGTCAGATTTTAGCATAAAGACGAATATACTGCAATACTAGAAGATTAAAAATTACATCCTGCAACTGCGACTTAACCTCCAGACTGTTGTGAGGGAGCTGTACACTCCCGCTTTAATGTCAATAAACACACCGACAGATGCAATCGTACGGAGTGAGACGCACACACGCTGAGAGTGAGAATAAATTCAATGTGACAGCGCAGTTAAAAGCCTCTGAGGCAGCCGCGACAGCGCTGGTGAGCAGGTGAGAGTGGAGCCGTCTACACACCAGTCCAGTCAGACTGGTGGCCAAAAAAAACACACACACACAATGCACTAAATTTGGCTCATTCTCCGGTGACAACGGTGACTGGCACGTCCTCATCTGGATGATTTTACGCTCCATCATTTTTGCAAACTGCGAGCACTTACTTCTCACCTCTCTGTCCCTCCCTTCTCCGCTGTTGACCTCAATGTGTTGCTAAAGTGGCCTGGGTCTTATTCTCTGGTGTATTCAGACGATTTCACATTTACTCCCAAGTCAAAATGCAACATGACAGGGACTGACTGTCCACACGCTGCTCAGACATTACATAATCCATCACGAATACACCCCTAAAGTGAATCTGAAGTGGTCATCTTTGGTATCTTTTAGTGTTGGATCAACCTTGTTTTGTATTATATCCCAGCTTGTCCAACACTTTGATTCATTCTAAAACCTCTGGGCAGTTTCTATGTGAATCATAACATTTTCATTGCATTTTAGTTTTAAAAATAAAATAAAAAAAAAGGTCAGTTTCTTCCCAATGAATCATTATGATCCTCCCACTGCTCCTGCACTGCCTGGCTCTGGTAAACATGCCACAAAATGTAAAATTCAATTGACTTCAGTGTCAGAAAATGCACCCAAACTAATATCAGTGCGGCTCTGCCTTGGCTGGCCCTTGTGCGCCCTGCTACTGTGTTGTTGGGGGCAGGTTGGCAGCTTCCTGAGAAGGTCAAAGGTGAACAAAGATACACCAAGTGGGCCCAAGACAACTTGGTTGACTAAAACCATCAGCTGTGTCATTCCAAAGAACTGGTATACACATCTCCACTACTTTCCACCCACAACACTTTATTTTTATGTCCAAATGAGCAATTATGTTCATTTTCCCACAGATAAACCAAATACTTCATTTTATTGCAGCAACAAAGACCAAATAAAATTGCTGGAATGCACCATGGCAGCGTGGGTTTATAATCCCACAGGTAGTTTTTAAAGATCAACCTGGGCTTATCAAGCCCTGCCATTAATTTCCCATTATCCACTTTCTCTTCTATCAAACATTGCCGCACCGCCTCTAATCCCTTAAGGATTAGATAATGAGAATTTTTCCCTTCTAAGATTCTATGAGTAATTCACACTTCTGTTCACATTATTAGCTCTTCGTGAATGTAAAAAGGAGCCAAATCATCTCTGAGGGCATTTTTGGGGTTAAACCCAAACATATGACGACTTTTTCATTAAAAAAAAAAAACACTAAACAAATTTGTGGTTGTGTTCTGGCCGGATCCGGCTAGGATTGTCTGGGATTTAGCCTTGAAGCGCAACAATAAAGTTAGACAATGGCTCTTGCAAGCATCAAACCAGGGACGTATGCATCTGCTTACATTTTAGCATCCATTAGACTAATCTGTTAGGGCAGCCTGTCATAATCCGGAATTGTAATTCATCGTGATGGATCACAGATCAGCATTAATCGGCCGTAGCTACCAGTGTTTTTCCAGCGTAGAGATATGTGCAGCTCCCCCTAAATAAAGACTACCATTTCAAATTGAATTAGTTGGTTTTTTTTATCAGACCGCTGTAGAAGCAGAGGATTAACTCTAAAACTCGGATGTGAAACAGAAACGATGGGTGCTGTGTGACAGATGTGCTCCCAATATTGTCGTGAGCGAGTTCACCCTGGCACAAAAACTCCCTGGCTCTATCTTCATTTTTTCCTTTTTCTTTTTTTTTTTTCCCTTTTTCGCCACAACAACACCCTCGCATGTGGCTTTCTGTGCGGTGTCAGCCTGACAGTGTTGATGGGCGACATCCGCTTTCTCCTCAGCAGATAGCCGAGCGTGATGGACTTCCAACAGGAAGCGCAGACATGCGCGCAGAAAGAGCGAGACTTCCTGTTTCGGCCGCGCTATCAGGGTGCACAGTGCCGGGCTCACGGCGGAGGAGGGCACCGTGTGTGCGTGCACGCGCGCGCCCCCCCCCCTCCCCCCAAAGCAACGCCGACGTGACAGCTCGGTAATTTAGCGCGGGGCGCCGCCGCTTTAAGCCGGTGGCGTCTGCGCAGAAGCAAATTAACTTTGCAGGCGGGGGAGTCCTGCATCAGCGAGACCCGCTGCGAGCCACCCTGGCAGAGCGCATCACCGAACCACACCCAGCACGTCATGACTCATCACCCCCCCCGTTCTCCATCCATGCCAATGGGAAAGGGAAAAAAAAGGACCGGGAAAGAGAAGAAGGTGGTGGTGTGTGTGTGTGTGTGTGTGTGTGTGTGGGGGGGGGGGTTCACAACGGGGATGAGGAACCAGTCACGCCGAAGCACAAAGACGGCAATTAAGTGTGGATGGGACTCACCAGCTCTACTGAACCGTAATGTTTCCTGCTGAAGTCTCCACGCCTGCATCCCAAGTCCTCCGAGGCAGAGCTGCAAAACAACAATAAGAGCAGGCGGTCAGTAAAGCGGCCTGTATGTCCCCCGTCGCGCCCCCCCGGGGGGCCGCGGAGACTGGGCTGGAGCGCTCTTACAGGAGTGACACCTGCAGCATCTGGTTGCTCCAGGCAGTTTTTTTTTTTTTGGTTTGTTTCTTTTCAAACCACGCTCGTGTTGGTATTGGTTTTAATTTACGCCCCCGCGGTCGCCCTCCTGCCCCCCCCCCCTCCCCGCCGTCCCTTTCCCCCTTGTCGGTTCGCTCGTCTGGAGTCCGTCATTGCCAGTGGCGCGGCGGCCAGCCAGTAACGGCGGCCAACCCTCTCCTGATTGAGACAATGGTCCTGATTGAATTAAAGCCGGGGGGGGGTGATAGATGGCGACTGGCCGAGGGAGAGCCAAACACTGGTGGCGTGCACAAACGTGCATGCGAGAATGCCGCAAACGTTGGCCCGGAGTACATGACAGTAAGGCACTTGTGAGGGGGGGGGGGATTTGCTGTATCTTTGTTTCGATTGGTCATGCAGCTGACAGATGTGCCCAGCTGTGCAAATGAAAACATTAGCCTGCATTATCAAAACAAGTCTTTGCATATCTTTGCAGGTTTAGTGCCCCAAAGTGAGACAACTATTTCAAATCTGCATATACTATATGAACTACTTCCTTTTTTTTACGCCCACTCACTCACAGTCTGGACCCCCCCCCCCCCTCCTAAGTGACCTCCCTCATCCCCTCCCTCATTTCTCTCTCCACAGCAGACAAAAGCAAAGTGGGGCTGTTAATATATAATGTACACTTGAGCTTAAAGGGCACATTTTAAAGTGAGTACCACGCAGAACACATCCATCACTGCTTCCTTAGCCACTTCCCCGCTGCACATTCGCTTCCTCAACGTCGGGGTGGGGTCCGCAGGAGCGCCGGTGCCGACGCACGCTCCATTGCGGCTTTTGTCGTTATTTCCGAAGCCCCCCCCCCCAATTCGGTGTCGTGACTCTCCTTTAAGGAGAGGGGGAGTCATCAAAACTGTGATGCGCTGAATGGGGTTGATTAATTGTTGCCACCACACCTCTCACCCCAGTGACAATCCCGGCTAATGCTCGTCTTCCTCCGAGGAGCGAGAACAGGCGGGGCGGTTTCTGAAGTTACAGAAAAGCTGTGTTAACACATCTCAGGGAAGAATAAGCCATGAGAGAGCGCATGTGTCTTGAGTCAGAAGAGGAAAGGTGTACCTGTCAGCGTCACACCAAGATGATATTTTCATATTTCAGCTACAGTGCAAGGTATCAAGGTGAACAAGAAGAGATCTTTTACAGCCTCTTCTTCTTCTTCTATGACAGCTAAATTAAAGGACTCAAAAACCACCTTATTCGAGCTAAATTCAATAAAATGTAAGTCAGTGCAGCTAAAAAGGCAGCTGGAGCATCTGCCCCACCTTTCTGTTGGTGTTTCAATAGACCTGTTTCTTGTGTGATTATTTAGTCAGGAAATCAGAGACCTTAAGTTTAGTTCAAAACATTAAACTCAATAAATGTAACCTTGTCATTATGTTGAATAGTATATAGCCTTTATAGCTCGGGTTGCGACTGTGGCATGGCTCCAGACCAGAATAGTGCCAATATAAGAGTAATTTATTGGGCTTCTTCTGCAGCCTGATGCATTCACATACTGACAATGCTTGAGACTTGTGGAAAAGTCAAACCCCTCATCTTGCAAAGGCCGGGCGCTTGTTCGGATATCGTAACTCTACATTACGGGAGCGGACTTTCCAGAAGCACACAGGCTGTTCTTCCAAAGAAAAACGACTTTGAAAGAGAAAGGAAATAGGTCTTAGAGACAGGTATTTATGATCTGCGTGTTGCTCTCGGTAATGAAACACGAGCACACATTTGATGTGTCCTGTCAGCCAGAGCAAAAAGATGAAGCAGAGCCCCAGCACCAGCCCCCCCACCATGCACACACACACACACACCCACCCACCCACCATCACCCACCCAATCTCTCCTCCTCTGAAGAGTCAAGGAATTGTGCTTGTTCTTTCAGGACAAGGAGGCAAAGCTCGGTTTGCAATCTCAAATAAATCAGCTGATCTGGAAGACGGTCCACGTCAGATGACAGCTCAGCTGATTCTGTCCGATTTTTTTCAATTAGTGAATGTCAGACAAAGCATATACGCCACTCTGACCTCCCGTCTCCTTCCGCAGGCAGTCTGCAACCCGCGTCTGCTCGCCCTTCCAACTTTTTTCTTGTTTCCAAATTAATCCTCGCCAGTGTTGTTGCCGCCCACTCTTGCCTTCCATGATGGAGAAGGAAAAAAAACTGCCTCTTACACATATATCAGGTTATTCTGGGAAAAGCCCATCGCAGCAGGGTCAGGATAACAATGCAACAACAATTTCAGGACCTTTTTTGGATGTTTCCCATTCACACATGCAACACAACGGGGAATGTCGACTGTTAACCACAGTGCAGTGTTTACCTGATCCCTCTCTCTCTGGTCAGGTGTCACTGTATTTCTTTCCACTGTAAAAGCCTGCACTGGCATGATTCCATATAAAGGCTGGAACCTGAGCTACTCCTGAATGCTCTTTGACAACAGCAGCCTAACTCACCTACACACTTTCTGCCTATTCGGTTTGGCACCACAGGAGCCATTAATACCTTTGGCGCATAACAGGGGAAAAAAAAAGAAAGTCATGAATAATTCAGAAACTCCCGCGTCCATTCTGAATGGCCTCCTGCACAATCAACAACTGGATTAATTAATTTTTCATCGCCCAATCAAATAAAACTGCGCGGAAATTAGCGCTGCAGTTCAGTCTAAAATATCGCCGATGACAACGGAGCCTGCTGAGAAGCGCCACCATATCCAGGACTTGTGGATTCAGTGACGTGCCGCTTTTGCATGCAGCGAGGATAAAATAAATAAATAAATAAATAAAACAACAGCAATATATAAACTACTTGGTACCAAAACAGAGGCTACCGTCACCATTATTGGCCGGTCCAGCTGCGTAACTTTACGCACCAACGAATGATTTGCGGGTTAGTGCAGGTGTCATAAGCTTTATCTAATTATGGTGTCTGCATGTAAACGCAGCAGCGCCGCGGGGATGAGACAGAGAGCATTCAACAGATGAGAGACATGCACAAACGCGGGACAAAGAAGGATTTCGCTGGTTTACCGCTGATTGAATGTCAACAGTTTGTTGGACGCTGGATCCACACTGTTCATGTCCCCATTCGATGTCAGTCCTG